>JAGDQO010001337.1:0-329524 GCA_018342035.1 Solanum appendiculatum | reverse complement strand
AGCTTCAAGAATTTTTTTTCACCGAAACTAAACACTTCGTATTATTGCCATCAACAACTACAGAATTCAAATGTATCCTTAGCATCATGTACGATCATACTTGGGAAAATCTTCACCCAAGAGATCTCTTTCAACAAAGAAATACTTAATCTAGCTAAACTATGAACTATTTTGTTCAAACATCTACGAATATACGTAAAATTGACATGATCCAACATGCTTGAGAGCTTCCAAATGTCTTCACACATCACTTATATCTCTCATGAAGTAGTCACTCATTTCTGGATCATATCAATAACATTTTTTTAGAGTCAGATAAAATCTTCACACTCTTCCATCCCTTACTTGTAATGACCCTCCAGGTCATTCTATGTTAATGCCTCCTTTATATTGTTTAGAGCATTCCTGTAGCAACCCCAAGTCATTTATGACTTGCTGGCACTGACTGTTCGGTCGCCTGGTCGTTCGTTTGGGTTTTATGCATGTTTTTCTCTTTTGGAGCTTTTGAACCATTAAAAGTTGATTTCGATCATAACTTCAGGTAAACGACCTTAGATGAGAATTCTGACGGTTGCATCAGCTCCGGAGTGGCAAAATTAGGCTAAAAGCATGGTTTGCCTGAATCCTGGGGTTTCCGGTGTGATTTTGGGGCCAGTTAGCTCTTTAGTCTTCGAAATTTGGTTTAAGTTTGACTTTGGTCAACATTCTTGGAAATCGCATTCGGATGGAAATTTTGACAGCGCGATTAGTTTTGGAACGCCGAGTTTGTTCTAGAACGACCTTTTGAGAATTGCCGGGAGCTTCCGATTTAATTTTGAGACCTCTAGTAGAAATTGGCTAAAACGACTAAATGGGTGTGGGACCCAATTTTTGTCGAAACGACCTCGTTTGGAAATTTTTACATCTCCATTGAGTCCGGAATGTCGAATTCGATGGGGTTGCATATTTTGTTTGCGTGCACAGGGTTCTAAACGAAGTCCGAGCACCCCGTCGGAGTTTGGATTTCTCCAAACTTAGTTGTTGCAGCTGTCATCTGGTGCATGCACTTTTGTTCTCCGCATTCGCAGGATAGGCTCCGTATTGGCGGAGGTATATAAGTGTGTACTCCGTGTTCACGGGCCAGTCGTCGCATTCACAGAGGTTTGGGGTCTTGTACTCCGCTTTCGCGGGAGGCCCTCCGCGTTCGCGGAGGTCTGTGAGTGGGGGAGACCTTTGTTCTCCACGTTCGCGGGCCTGGGCCACGTTCAAGAGGTCTGTTTGATGATGGAGAGTTGTTCTCCACGTTCGCAGGCTTGGGGCCGTGTTCGTGGGGCTTTGGGAAATTACTCTCCGCGTTCGCGGAGAGATAGGACCTGGTAGTGTCTTTATATTGAGGTCGAAGCTCCCATTTTGGAGAGCTTCAAAACCTCATAAAAATCTCTTCGGTGGTCTATTTTTGGCGATTCGAAGTTCTAGGCTCTCAGATTCTCATTCGCTTCGTGGGTTTTAGGTTGGGGCTCGTTGGGTGTTCCTCGTTTTTCATGAAATCGAGGGTAAGTCCTTATTTGGCCTATTCTTTAAAGTTTTAGGAAATGTTGTTGTTGGCTGTTAGGAGCGGATAAAACCCCTATTGCGGAGTCCATTTTGGGATTCGTGTTGGGGGAAGGATATGGGACCTTTTGACCTATACTGAGTAGCCAGTTGTTGTTTTGGCCAAAGATGTGAGGCAGCTGAGATCGAGAGTCATTCCCATGGTTAAGGTCCGTTGGAGGCATCGTCCAGTTGAGGAGGCCACCTGGGAGATCGAGCGGGAGATGCGAGAGCAGTTCCCCAGCTTGTTTGAGCCCTCAGGTACTTCTTGATCCTTACTTTCGCAGACGAAAGTCCTTTTAGTAGTGGATATTTTAATGACCCTCAAGGTCATTCTCTGTTAATGCTTCCTTTTTATAATTTAGAACATTCCTGTAGCGACCCCAAATCATTTATCACTTGATGGCACTGACTGTTCGGTTGTCTGGTCCGTTCGTTTGGGTTTTATGCATGTTTTTCTGTTTTAGAGCTTTTGAACCTTGAAAAGTTGATTTAGATCATAACTTCAGGTAAACGACCTCATATGAGAATTCTGAAGGTTACATCAGCTTCGGAGCGGCCCAATTATGCTAGGAGCATGGTTTGCCCGAATCTCGGGGTTTTCGGCGTGATTTTGGGGGCCAGTTAGCTCTTTCGTCTTTGAAATTTGGTTTAAGTTTGACTTCGGTCAACATTCTTGGAAAATACATTTGGATGGAAATTCCGACAGCGCGGTTAGTTCCACAACGCAGAGTTTGATCTAGAACGACCTTTCGTTAATTATCGGGATCTTCCAATTTGATTTTGAGACCTCCGGTAGAAATTAGCTAAAATGGCTAAATAGGTGTGGGACCCACTTTTTGTTGAAACGGCCTCGTATAGAAATTTTGACTGTACTATTGAGCCCGGCAATCGGCCTATGATGCCTACTGGGTACCTGTTGTTTTGGTACTCATGCTACACTCTGCATCTGTTTTCGTGATGCAGGTCTTAGCACCAGTTGTCAGCGTTGAGATCGGGCTGGGAACTGTCTGTTCAAGAGACTAGGGTGAGCACTTGGCGTCTTGGGGTCACCAGTTTCCTTCTATATATATATATTGGCTTGTCTTTTGTTTTCGAGACAGTTGTTTCTGTGGTCCACTTCTGAGACTTGTACTCTTGTTAGTAGTTCTGTACTTGTGACTTCCAGATCTTGGGAGGTGTTGTATATATTAATTTGGTCTCGTTCTAGCTTTCTTATTTGTATCCTTGTTTATGCTTCCGCTAGTTGAGGATTAGTTTCCACTCTGAGTCCCATTACTGTTAAGTTCCGGGATAGAGTTTGGCTAGCCTACCGGTGGGTTGTAGGCGCTGTCATGACTTGCGAAATCAGGTCGTGACATTATGGAACCAACCAGTTTCCTAATGGTTAATTCGAATTCATGATGACGAATTCGTAAAATTTAAAACTTCTGAATTAACAAGAAAAGCATTACATTTGCACTAAACAACACAAAAATTACTCATTTACTTAACTATAAAAAAGGTGAGATTTTTACTTGTACCCAAAAATGATATATAACCATGTCAAATGAAAAATCAAAATTTCCATAGCTATATCTAGTCACTCAACCACAAAAAAAGAACCGAAAAAGTAAAATAAAAGAGAAGAGACAGGGGAAAATTGTACCTTGGAAACAAGTTCATCAGCATTGTCAAGTTGGGTTTTGCCGGATTTGCAATTGTAAGTTTTGCCTTCAAGATCCACCAAAAATAGTCTCACCATTTTCACTCCACACAACAGCTCAGCCCCAATTCCTCAAGAAAACTAAAACCTTTTTTTTAAAAAAGATGAAAAAACAAGGTTTATTTGAGGGGTTTAAGGAAGAAAAGGTGTTTTGAGGTTTTAGAATTTAGCCACAGCACACACAAGTGAAGTGTCAAATTCAAGAAGACAATCCAGACCGACTTATTATTACATGTGGCGCACATTTTGTTTTGTTAACTTCAAAGCTTCTTTTAGTGGTTTTATTAAGTAGGTGTTTGGCCATGCCATACCATATAACAATATGAAATCATGAGATGGAATCAACCTTTGGACATACGCTTTCAGGAAGAAAAGGTGTTTTGAGGTTTTAGAATTTAGCCACAGCACACACAAGTGAAGTGTTAAATTCTAGAAAACAAAGCAGACCGGCTTATTATTACATGTGGCGCACATTTTGTTTTGTTAACTTCCAAGCTTCTTTTAGTGTTGTTATTACGCAGGCATTTGGCCATGCCATACCATATTATAATATGAAATCATGAGATGGAATCAGTCTTTGGACATACGATTTCATGCTGATTCCATCTCATGATTTCATATAATGAGATGGAATCCCATATTCTCAAAAAATCACGATTTGAGAATACCATATCATGATTTGAGATTTTTAAAATACAAAAAATGAGCCACAAGTTTATATTTCATTAAAATAACCCCACATTTATATCAACTAACCATTTATTTTCATATGTAAAAAAAATTTATAATCACATCATTACTTTTTAAAATTTATTATTCTCACCAACATAACATTTATTATTACTTTAAATTTGGTGAATATAAATGATAAAGTAGGAATTGATTTGGTGAATAAAAATAAGAACGGAGGGAGTAGTACTTTTTTGGTTTCTCATAATAAAAAAAACTTCTGTTTCGGCTACATATGAAAATGTTTAAATCAATTTAATATGAAAAAGGACAAAATTAGTGATGTATGTTTGATAATCACTACTTTCAATATGTTTGATTTTAGCATGAAATTAATGCACTGAAAAATGTGTAGTTGCACACATGTAAAACAAGGCATGAACCATTATGATATTGATACACAAGTGAAAATTGTCAAAGCTTGTGCAGTGTTACATAATTATTTGCGAGAATACCAAATGAGCGATGAAATTTTTATAGTCTATGAGCACGAAAATATAGTTGCGGATGATATTGACCAACAAATGGCTCAAAGTAACAATGTTGATTCGTCTTCTCAGTCATATGATCGAGAAATGCAAGTTCAACGTTAGGAGATTGTCCGTACTATGTAGGAGGATTATATTAAATATTAGTACACTACAATTTATGTTAATTTTTTTTATTGAATTAAAGTTTGATCAATTAAAGTTAGATGAAATAGCTACTTAAGTTGAGAGAGAATAAATAGCTTTATAATAATTTATTATACGATTTTATTCATTTTTATTTATTTGGTAAGATTGAATAAACAATTGGGGTTATTTTAATATTTTTACAACTTATGAGATTCTTATGTTTATGAGAAAATATACAACACAAAAATTCCATATCGCATGTCCAAACAAAACTTTAACTTCATCTCATGACTTCATATTGTGATATCATATCATGATTTCATATCATAATTCCATATCGTATGCGCAAACGGACCCTAAAGGTATAAAAAAGAGCTACAAATATTTTATTTGGACATGTCTTTGCAAAAGTATATACAGTAATATTTTTAGTCATAATAATTGTTCAAATTACTTTTTGTTTCTCTTAAAATGACTGTAATACTTTACTAATTAAACTAGATAATCTAAATCTAAAAAATAATAAGTGTGTTTTTTCTTACGCCAGGTATTTTAAAACAAAATTAATTTGTTAAAACTCTAAATATTTGGAACCTTAAGTAGAATATGCAAATGTATTTTAATCAAACTCAGTTTTATTTGAGATAGTAGAGGAGTATAAGTTTGATCAGAATTGTGATAAGATCATAAGATGGTACAATCTTCCTCCGGTATTAATCATAAATCTTAAGTTCGAGCTCTTGAGAATAAATAGGAGCTATCCTCAAAAAAGGATCCTACAATGCACAAATATTAATTTAATCAAATCCTCATGAAAATAGTACATAGGTAAAACAAGACATCACAAACAGAACATAACAAATAATAGAGAAAGCATAACGAACCCAACTATGCAGAATAATATAATGAACGAAGCACAAGAAACAACATGTAAGGCCACTTAAAACATTAACTTTGGACAATCATATTGATTAAGAAAAACACTTCTGCAGCAACTAAGTTTCAATATCCACAAAGTTGAGGAGGTCTTCGACAAGATACAACTATTCTTTTGCTAAGTTTACAAGATACAAGTTTCTGCAAATCGTTACACTAAGCTCCCACTATCATTGTATTTAAATATAATGTAAAAAAAAGCCTAGGACTCTTCACCATCACTTGCGCTAGCACGAGTATCAATGAAGAATTCAGAATCAACTTCTCCATCAATGATCTTGCCTTTGTTCCACACACATTATCAACAACATAGAAATCTTATGTTAGGAACACTTAAAATGAGCATATTGTATTTTACTATAAAATGTTAATGCGAATTAACATAACTTTTTTTTACTATAAAAAAATAAAGAAGGGGAGAGAATAATAAGCCTTTCAAGGACAAATTTCCCTTCTTTGTATTTCTGGTGTTTCTCGTGGGCTTTCACCTATTTAAACGAGACGTAAATATTAGTTGTTAATAAAACTACGCGTGTTACATATACTGTGTGAGTTTAACTTATGTACACAGATTCATATCACCCAAAAGACAATAAAAGGAACATTTTGTGTGTGTGTTCCCATGGTTGTGTGTTTTGGCTCTATGAGTCAGTGCCTATGGACAAAGAAGAAGAAGAAGGAATAAGAGGGATTACATATTTCCAGCCAAGAATCTGCCCACAGCAATGGCAAAGTATATTTGTCACAGTGTGTGTTCCAGAAAGCACCGTCCTCTCCTCGCTGGATCCAAAAGTTATATTCACCCTGAATAACACAAAGAAAGAAAGGTTAAAAATTCCATCATATGAATTAGAAAAGAAACATAGTCTGATCAGGCCGGGAAATGATAAAAAAAATAGAAAATGGAGCTAACAACACACATCTCTTGCACAATCAAGAAAGCCAAGTAAAGAAGACCAATGAATTAGATTGTGCCCCTGGTAAGAGATCACAACTTACCAATTATGACATAAACTAATAATCCATTCAACCCCTAATTAAAAAACCAGCTTCCGCTATAAGACGATTCATCTTACTTCTTGTAAGAAAATAAGCTTTAAACATAGAAACATCTTTAAAAAAGTAAAGTAGTTTTCTACCAACTACAGCCACTCAGAAAACTCCAGTCTACACCAAGCAACCATGCAATAAAAGTATAGATTCCATCCAGCATGCAGCATTGTCTTCTGTTTTGACTAGCTAGGTCGATACCTCATTATGGACACTATGAGCACTTGAACTATAGTAGCTGATGACAATATACCATCTGGACAGCCAGGCCAATCCAGGGAAACCGAAGTCTTGAAAGTAGATGTGCAAGAAGAATGCAAGCATGTATGTATGTACAGTACATTCCTTGGACAACTAGGCAAACCTTATATCCAAATGTGGCCTAAGTCAAACATTCATGCTCAAATGCACATAATAACTAGCTGATGCTGATGTTGAGCGAGCCATTGGAACTTGCAACTAACAACAACAACTACATACCCAGTGTAATCCCACAATCGGGTTCTAGGGAGGGTAGAGTGTACCCAAACCATATGACTATCTTGGAAGGTAGAGAGGTTGTTTCCTATAGACCCTTGGCTCAAGGAAAAAACATATCAAAGCATATTGAAAAAGAAATAACGGAAGTAAAGAAATCATGGAAAAATACTATAGAAAGCATGACAAAGCATTTTGAATCAAATGTGAGAAGTTCCTATATGCCTCAAGTACATTTCTTGGCAATAGCCATTTTTATCTATAACCCCCCACCCCTGAAATTTAAAGGAATAATAATAAGAACAAAGAATGGTTGCTACTTGTCTTTTTGGTGGCTTGCACTTTTCTTGGTATTATTATTAATAAAACCTCTACCATTTCAAAAAAAAAGTCCGAACAGGTAATATCATACATTCCAAAAATACTTGGTCAAAAATGACATTCTATTGGATAAAAATGACGGTATGGCCTATAACTCATTGAAAATAGACGCAACAAGTTGTCAATGGTAAGGTGACACTTATCCAATTAGGAGAAACACCTATCCAGTGTGTCCGAATGTTACGCCAAACATATTAAGCAACACTTTCTCCCCACAACAGATACAGTAACGTAAAAGCCCCAAAAAGAAAGCATCAGTTGTCACTCATGAATGGATGCAGGTTTATCGACAAATTAAATCACTTGTATGTCACGACCCGATTTCTCGAGTAATGATGGCGCCTACCAATCCACCAGTAGGCCAGTCAAGACCCTATCGCGGAACTTAACTGTAATGGGACTGAGGGTGGAAACCAATCTCATCTAAGGAGAAGCATAAATAAAGGAGCACGTATAAAGAAAGGTCAGAAGCGAAACATCTATATATACAAAGACACCTCCCAGAACATGGCAATCATATGTACAGAACTACTAACAAGAGTACAAGTCCAAAAAGTGGACCACAGAAACAAGACTGTCTCAAAACAAAAGACAAGACAAAATATAAATACAGAAGGAGACAGGTAATCTCAGAACGCCATGTGCTCACCCTCGTCTCCTGAACACACAGCTGTAGGCTCGAACTTAATGCTGATAACTGGTGCTCGGACCAGCATCACGAAAACAGATGCAGAGTATAGCATGAGTACCAATAGCATGTACCTAGTATGCATCATAGGCCGACTGAGCAAGAAAGGTAAAAACAGGCAATCAAGATAGAATCAAACACAAACAGAGGTCAACAGAACAAGAATAGAATAACCGGAAGTAAAACTAAGAATAACAAAACAAAACCCGACTAGCCTCCCAATAAGACCCAGAGAGTACACACAAGCACAAACAAACGAAGACCCGAACGGACCCTCATAAGCCCGACAGGTACACTGAAAGCTAATTCTAGGAGAATTGAGAAAGAACCAACTGTGAACCAGAATCACTGAGTCCACTCAACCGAATGATCAGTCCATCTCCAAACAAGATGACAAGTCCAAATGTCAAATCATCTCACCTAACCTGCTAGTCACTTCGGGGCCCTATCCTTCCAGAGGAGTGCTGCAAGGGGTAGGGGTACGCCGACCTCTCCAAATAACCTGATATCCAACTGCCCAATAGGCTATCACTCCAGGGGCCCTGCCCAAGGCCCAACCCATGCAAGACAAGTGAGCCATCTAACACTCCGGGGGCCCTGTCCCAGCCAGACGAGTCTGTGGGCTATGTCTACTCTGTAGAGGACCTCAAATAACCTATATCCAATCGCCCTGCCAGCTAATCACTCTGGGCCCTGCTCTGGGTCTAGCCCATGCCAGCCAAGTGAGTCAGCTATCACTCTCGAGGGCCCTGTCCCTGCCAGCCAGAGTGTGCGGGTCATATCAACTCGGTAGAGGATCTCAAGCTCTAAGTTATCGTGGATCACCGTCCACACTCAATAAATATGCACCGTGTGAAACGATTCCAAGCCACTACAGGCTGATATTCGCTGCCGATAAACTTCAATAAAAACACGGTCTCGAGCATCCCAGGCAGGGAGAGGCTACGCCTCCGATAATGCATCGGCATCACAGAAAGGGAAAGAGAAAACAGCAGGATCGCAACAACTAATTTAAAACACGGCCTAAACTATCAAACCCTAGTCCGCTATTCCAGTCTACAAGAACCTAGTCCAGCCGAATCGGCGCCAGATACATACCAAAGTCAACTGGTGCATGGGACTAAGGCAATACTATCCACATCCATTCTAAGGCTGAAAATCACAAGCAACCAGCATAACAAAAGAAAATAGCCTAGGCCCATGCATGCAACCACAGATAACCACCCAACAAATAACCCACAACACATCAACAACACCCTAAGGTCAACAACCCATACTAAAGCATGATACTAGCCCCAAACAGTCCAAAAATCAACCCTAAACGAAGAAATCAGAGAAGAAGAACAAAAATACTAGCTACCCACCCCAGATTCACACAAGTCAACAAGAATTTATGCATTCAAGCTCAATCTAGGAAGAAAAGAAGACATAACCTTCCAGAAGTCTGATCACGCGCACTCCAAGTCACTCTGCTGGAGCTTTTCCCATTTGAACAGCCTCAGACTGCTGCCACGCTGTCAAAAATAGAGTCACAACATCAATACGGTCGTTTAGACACAAAAATCATCGAAATCGGAGTCAGACCAATTTCAGAGTCAAAATCAGGAAACGTGGGACCCGCTTAAGATTTTTCCAGATTTGACTCCGTCAAAAGATCCCAAATCCTCCCTCAAACTGGTATTCCAAAATGGAACACCCATCGAGGCTCGGATCAGCTCCAAGCAACCAACAACAAGAAATGTAAAACTTTACAAAATAGGCCTAGGAAAGAAACTTATGCCTCGAATTCATGGATATCGAGGTACACCCAGCACAATCTGACAACAAAGCCACAAAGCCAACGAGTTTCCGAGCACCTAGGACTTCGAATCGACGAAAACCGATGAAAGATTAGGGAGATATGAATTTTATAACTTTCATCCCAAATAACCTCGACCTCAACTTAAATAACCACTGCACCCCGCTGACCTCCGCGAATGCGGCCCCAGGCCTGCGAACGCGGAGGGATAACAACTAAAGCTACAACCTTACAGACCTCCGCGAACGCGGAGCAACTCACGCGAATGCGGAGAACAAAGCCTCAAACCTCCGCGAACACGAAGCCTATCTCGTGAACGCGGAGAAGAGATGTGTCTGTAGATTTCAGCTGTGCACCAGCTGAGTTTTGGGCAGTTCCAAAACTCCGACGGGGTGCTCGAGATTCGTTTGGAACCTCATGCATGCAAACACGATATGCTACCCCATCAAATTCGATGTTCCGGATTCAATGGCGCAGTCAAAATTTCCACACGAGGTCGTTTCGACGGAAAGTAGGTCCCTCACCCAAAGCGCCAATTTAGCCAATTTCTTTCGAGGGCCTCGAAATTAGATCAAAAGCCTCAGGAAGCGCACGAAAGGCCATTCTAGACAAAACTCGGCATTTCAAAACCAACCGCGCTGACGAAATTCTCAACCGAGTGTGTTTAGCAAGAATGTTGACCAAAGTCAACATTATGCCAAATTTCAAAGGCTAAAGAGCCAAATGGCCCCAAAGTCACATCGGAGGCCCCGAGACTCGGGTCAATCATGCTTCTAGCCTAATTTGGCTGCTCCGGAGCTGATGGAACTGTAATAATTCCCTTCTGAGGTCGTTTACCTAAGGTTATGACCGGAATCAAATTTTCAGGCTTCAAAAGTTCCAAAACAAAAAAATAGGCACAAAACCCAAAGGAACGATCAGGCAACAGAACCTACAGTGCCAGCAAGTTAGAAATGACTTGGGGTCACTACTGGAACACTCTAAATGACAGAAAAGAGGCATAAACACACAAATGACCTGAAGGGTCATTACAACATCCACTACTAAAAGAACTTTTGTCCGCAAAAGTACGAGTCAAGAAATACCTGAGGGCTCAAATAAAGTGGGGAACTGCTCCTGCATCTCCCACTCGGTCTCCTAGGTGGCCTTCTCAACTGGACGATGCCTCCAATAGACCTTAACTACAGGAATGGCTCTCGACCTTAGCTGCCTCACATATCTGGCTAAAATAACCACTGGCTCCTCAATATAGGTTAGGTGATCATCCAACTAAACGGCATCATACTGGAGAACATGAGACTCATCTGGAATATATCGGCACAATATCAAAACATGGAAAACTGGATGAATAGCTGAGAATCCTGTAGGTAAAGCTAACTCATAGGCCACATCACCCACTGCCCTTAAGATCTCAAAAGGCTCGATATACCTAGGGCTAAGCTGGCCCTGCCTCCTAAATCTCATCACGCCCTTCATGGGCGATACTCAGAGGAATACCCTATCACCTATGACAAATCTCAACGGTCAATGCCTGCGGTCTGCATAACTCTGTTGTCTACTCTGAGCCGTCTTGAGCCTATCCTGAATCAACCTCACATGCTCTAAGGACTCCTGAAACAAGTCCATGCAACGGGGCCTGGGCTCCGTAGAATCAAACCAACCAACCGGAGTGCGATAATGCCTACCATATAAGGCCTCAAATAGGGCCATCTAGATGCTAGAATGGTAGCTGTTTTTGTACACAAACTCGGCCAAGGGCAACAACTGATCCCACTGACCTCAAAAATCCATAACAAAGGCCCGCAGCATATCATCAAGAACCTGAATAGTACGGTCCGACTGACCATCTGTCTGTGGGTGAAATGTTGTGCTAAGATCGACACGAGCGCCCAACTCCTCCTGAAATACTCTCCAAAAGTATGAGTCGAACTGTGAACCCCGGTTTGAAATGATAGAAATCGTCACACCATGAAGACGGACTACCTCCCGATTGTAGATATGGGCTAACCTCTCAGCACTGAAGGAAGAATGAACTGGAAGGAAGTGTGCTGACTTGGTCAATCTATCCACATGACCCAAATGCTATCAACACCTCTAGAAGCTCATGGAAACCCCATAACGAAGTCCATGGTGATACTTTCCTACTTCCACTTAGGAATGGGTAATCTCTGCAACTCTCTACCAGACCTCAAATGCTTGGCCTTCACCTGCTGGCAACAAAAGCAACGGGACACATAGTCTGAGATATCCCTCCTCATACTATTCCACCAGTAATGCTGCCTGAAATCGCGATACATCTGAGTTGTGCCTGGATGGATAGAATACCTGGAATCATGGGCCTCGCTAAGGATCAGCTGGATCAAATCAATGACCATCGGACCATACAAACGGCCAGCAAACCTCAAAACCCCATCTGAATCTAGGGTAGCCTGCCCGGCATGACCTGCCAAAACTCTACCTCTGAGTGCCACCAACCCCTTATCCTCGAACTGACGACTACATACCTGATCAAATAGATGATTGACTGAACCCCCACATAAGCTAACACCCGACTGGAATTTGAAACATCAAGTCTGATCATCTGATTGGCCAAGGACTTAATGTCTAAAGCCAAAGGTCGCTCTGAAACACAAAGGAAGGCTAGGCTACCCATACTCACTGCCTTCAGGCTCAAGGTGTCCGCTACTACATTCGCCTTGCTAGGATGGTAGAGAATAGAGAGATCATAGTCCTTCAGGAGCTCAATCCAGCGGCGCTGCCTCGAATTAAGATCCCTCTGGGTCATAATATACTGAAGGCTTATGTGATCGGTGTAGATCTCACAATGAACTCAATAAAGATAATGCCTCCAGATCTTAAGCGTGAAAAATACTGCTGCCAACTCCAGATCATGAGTGGGGTAGTTGCGCTCATGCAACTTAAGCTGCCTCGATGCATAAGCAATAACCCGGCCCTGCTGCATCAGAACACAACCCAAACCAATGCCAGATGCGTCACAATAAACCATGAAGCCCTCGCCCTCAACTGGAAGAGTCAATATAGGAGCGGTCATAAGCAACTCCTTAAGCCTCAGAAAGCTCCTCTCACACTCCTCCGACCACACAAAGGGAACATCCTAGCGAGTCAACCAAGTCAGAGGTGTTGCTATATTAGAGAAACCCTCAACAAAACATCTGTAGTACCCTACCAAATCGACGAAGCTCCAAATCTCAGTCATAGAAGTGGGCCTAGCCTAATCACGGATAACCTCAATCTTCACCGGATCCACCATATTGCCATCATTGGACACCACGTACCCCAAGAATGCTACAGACTTAAGCCAAAACTCGTACTTTGAGAACTTGGCATAAAGTCGATGATCTCTCAATGTTTGGAAAACTATCCTTAGATGCTACTCATGCTCACCATGGCTCCTCGAGTATACCAAGATATCATCAATGAAAACTATGACGAAGGAGTCCAGATACGGCTTGAATACACGAGTCATCCTGTTCATGAATGCAGCAGGGGCATTAGTCAACCCAAAAGACATCACTAGGAACTCATAATGGTCGTAACGAGTCCTAAATATTGTCGTAGGGATGTCCGTTGCTCTAACCCTCAACTGATGGTAGCTAGATCTCAAGTCAATCTTGAAAAACACTGCGTCACCCTGAAGCTGGTCGAACAAATCATCAATACGAGGCATCGGGTAACGTTTCCTTACCGTCACCTTATTCAGCTGCCTGTAATCAATACACATCCGCATGGTACCATCCTTCTTCTTCACAAACAGAACTGGGGCACCCCAAGGCGATACACTAGGATGAATGAACCCCTTACCTAAGAGGTCCTGAAGATAAACACTGAGCTCCTTGAGCTCTGTAGGGGTTATACGATACGATGGGATGGAAATAGGATGAGTACCCGGCTCCAAATCAAGGGCAAAATCAATATCTCGCTCTGGGGGGTAGGCCAGGAAGGTCGGCAGAAAACACATCAGCAAACTCTCGGACTATAGGCACTGACTCCACCGTAGGGCTCTCCCTACTAACATCTCTAACATATGCCAAATAAGCTAAACTTCCGCTATCCACAAGCCTCTGGGCCTAAATACAAGAAATCACAGCAACTGGTGTGCGACTGCGAGAGCCCTGCCACACCATCGGCAAAATACCAGGCCTAGCTAAAGTAACGGTCTTGGCATAGAAATCCAAGACCGCTCGGTGAGAGGATATCCAATCCATGCCTAAAATCAGATCAAAATCCAGCATACTCAACTCAATAAGATAAGCCCGAGTGTCCTGCCCCCGGATAGTCACCACACATGATCTACACACCTGTTGCACTACTAAAGAATCCCCTACCAGCGTCGAAACACGCAAGAGTACCACTAAAGTCTCTGGACTCACCCTCAACCGAGGAACCAAATATGCAGATACATATGAATATCTAGAACCAGGATCAAATAGGGCTGAAGAGGACTGATGGCATAGGAGAACCGTACCTATGATCACATCATCAGACGCCTCAGCCTCTGCTCTGGCTGGAGCTGTATAGAAATGGCCCTGGGCACCTCTACCACGAGCATCCACCCTGCCGCCTGTCCTGCCTCCTTGAGGAGCTCCCCGCGCACCCTGATGCTGACCTCCTCCTCTAGCTGGAGGTGCCACTGCTGAAACCGGTCTCACCACCTGTGGAGTTGGTAAAGCTGATCTGGAGATAGGGCACTCCCTTACCCAATGGCTAAGCTCTCCAAGAGTGAAGCAACACTGAGAAGATCTACTCAAAACTGGAGGCCGGCCACCCTGACCTGAGGAACCTGTCTGGAACCCACCTCAGCCCTGACTCAGACTGGCACTATTCCCACTCTGACGGTGCTGGTCACCCTCGAATTCCTACAACGCTGCCTAAAATGGGAAACTAGATTGGTCTGGCAGGAACCTCTGCTGGACTCGCTCTTGGGTAACCCTAGGCCTAGAATATGACCCACGATAGGTATCATCCTACCTGGTCCTCTTGCCGCTGCCCCCCTTGGGCCTCACGACGGAGCTACTCAATAGTGAGGGCATGGTCCACAACATCAAGAAAAGAACGGCCCGTTGATAACTTAGACTGCGGCTCAATACGCAGTGGTAACCTCAAACCTCTAAAAAAGAATCGGACCCTCTCCTCCTCTGTAGGCAGAATCATGGTGGCATGTCGGGACAACTCATGAAATTTTGCCTCATACTCGGATACCGTCATGGAGCCATGTTCCAACCTCGTGAACTCATCACGGAGTCCATCCCTAACGCTCCGTGGGATAAATCTGGCCAGAAAAGCCTCTGAAAACTCCATCCATAATACTAGTGGTGACCCAACTGGCCTGGTCTTGATGAAGGAATGCCACCACTGTCTGGCCGGTTCGTCTAGCTAGTAAGTTGTGAAGTCGGCTCCTCTGGACTCCACTAACCCCAAAGCCTACAATCTCTCCAGACAGGTCGTAATAAACTCGTGGGCGTCCTCCTTCACAGCACCAAAAAACCTCGGCGGTGATAGCCTGAGAAACACCCCGAGCATCTTCTGCTCTCAAAGTGGCATAACCCCATCTAAAGGGTCCGGCTTAACCGCGGCCGGTGCTGGCGGCTGATAAATCTATGGAGCCGCTACCGCAGGCTGGTCCTGCTGACGCATCTCTGGAACTACAGAGGCGGTCTAGCCCTGTGGTGCTGGAACCGACTCTGGAACTGCTTCTGGGGCCTGCTGCTACTGTATACCCCCGATAGCAGCTAGAATCTGAGCAAGCATGCCCTGAAGGTCGAGGGTGGCAGCTGGTGCAGGTAGTGGCTGGGCTGGTCCCCGTCCACTGGTTGAGGAGGAATCTACTCTCTACGAGGCTTCACCTCCAGCTCCGGAGTCCTCACTCTATCACAGGCTGATGTCGCAACACCACCTCGACCTCAAGGTCAACCTCTACTGCGCGTGCGAGCCATCCTGCAACAGAGTGAAACAAGTGAGATTTCATGAAACCAAAAGGACAACGATGCACGAATAGGAAACAAAAAAAGAAAACCTCCTAAGGACATCTTGTAGCCTCCTGAAGATAAGTCACAGACGTCTACGCGCCGATCCGCAGGACTCTACTAGATGTTAACTTTGTATAAGTGAGACCAACAAACCTGGAGCTCTAATACCAACTTGTCACGACCCGATTTCTTGATTCATGATAGTGCCTACCAACCCACCAGTAGGCCAGCCAAGACCCTATATCAAAACTTGACAATAATGGGACTGAGGGTGGAAACTAACCTCAACTAAGCAGAAGCATAAAAAAAGGAACACATAAAAAGAAACGTCGGAAGCGAAACATCTATATAAACAAAGATACCTCCCAGAACCTTGAAGTCACATGTACAGAATTACTAACAAGAGTACAAGTCCCTAAAGTGGACCACAAAAATAAGACTGTCTCAAAATAAAAGACAAGCCAAAATATAAATACAGAAGGAGACAGGTAACCGCAGAACGCCATGTGCTCACCCTCGTCTCCTGAACAGACAACTGCAGGCATAAACTCAACGCTGATAACTAGTGATCAGACCTACATCATGAAAATAGATGTAGAGTGTAGCGTGAGTACCAACAACAAGTACCAGTAGGCATCATAGGCCGACTGAGCAAGAAAGGTAAAAATAGGCAGACAAAATAGAATCAAACACAAACAGAGGTCAAAATAACAAGAATAGAATAACCGATGTAAAATTAAGAATAACATAACTAAACCCGACCGGCCTCCCCATAAGACCCAGAGAATACACACAAGCACAGATAAACAAAGACCCGAACGGACCCTCATAAGCTCGATAGGTACACTGAAAGTGAATTCTACAAGAATTGAGGAAGAACCAACTGCTAACCAGAATCACCGAGTCAACTCAACCGAATTATCAGTCTATCTCCAAACCAGATGACAAGTCAAAATCTCAAATCATCTAACATAACCTGCAAGTCACTTCAGGGCCCTATCCTGCTAGATGAGTGCTACAGGGGGGTACGCCGACCCCTCCAAATAACCTGATATTCAACTGCCCAATAGGCTATCACTCTCGGGGGCTTGCCCATGCCAGACGAGTGAGCCCTCTAACACTCCGGGGGCCCTGTCCCAGCGAGACGAGTGCGTGGGCTATGTCTACTCTGCAGAGGAACTCAAATAACCTATATCAGATCGCCCAGCCAGCAAATCACTCCGGGGGCCCTACCCTGGGCCCAGCCCATGCCAGCCAAGTGAGTCAGCTATCACTCCTGGGGCACTGTCCCTGCCAGCCTGAGTGTGCAGGTCATATCAACTCCGTAGAGGATCTCAAGCTCTAAGGTATCGTGGAACGCCACTCCGAGGGCCCTGTCCCAGCGAGACGAGTGCGTGGGCTATGTCTACTCCGCAGAGGAACTCAAATAACCTATATCAGATCGCCCAGCCAGCAAATCACTCCGGGGGCCCTACCCTAGGCCCAGCCCATGCCAGCCAAGTGAGTCAGCTATCACTCCTGGGGCCCTGTCCCTGCCATCCTGAGTGTGCAGGTCATATCAACTCCGTAGAGGATCTCAAGCTCTAAGGTATCGTGGAACGCCGTCCACTCTCAATCAACACGCTCTGCGCGAAATGATTCAAGGCCACTGAAGGCCGATATCTGCTCCCGATAAACCTCAACAAAAACACGGTCTCGAGTATCCTCGACAGGGAAAGGCTACACCTTCGATAACGCATCAGCATCGCAGAAAGGGAAAGAGAAAACAGTAGGATCGCAACAGCGAATTTAAAACACAGCTAAAACTATCAGACCCTAGTCTGCTATTCCAGTCTACAAGTACCTAGTCCATCCGAATCGACGTTGGATACATGCCAAAGTCAACGAGTGCATAGGACTAAGGCAATACTATTATAACCTATTCTAACGCCAAAAAGCACAAGTAACTAGCATAGCGAAAGAAAATGACCTGGAATCACGCATGCAACAATAGATAACCACCCAACAAATAACCCACAACACATCATCAACACCCCAAGGTCAACAACCCATACTAAAGCATGATACTAGCCCCGAATCGTCCAAATATCAACCCTAAACGAAGAAATCGGAGAAGAAGAACAGAAATACTAGCTACCCTCCCCAAATTAGCACAAGTCAACAAGCATTTACACATTCAAGCTCAATCTAGGAAGAAAGGAAGCCGTAACCTACCTGAAGGGCGACCACGTGCGCTCTTAGTCACTATGCCGGAGCTTTTCCCTTACGAACAGCCTTAGACTGGTGCCACACTGTCAAAATTAGAGTCACAGCATCAATACGGTCGTTTAGACACTAAAATCATAAAAATTGAAGAAAGACCAATTTCAAAGTAAAAATCAGGAAACATGGGACCCACTCTGGATTTTTCCAGAATTGACTCCGTGAAGAGGTCTCAAATCCTCCCCCAAACTGGTATTCCAAAACGAAACATCCATCGGGGCTCGGATCAGCTCCAAGCAACCAACAACAAAAAATGTAAAACTTTACAAAATACGCCTAGAATAGTAACTTATGCCTCAAATTTACGGATATCAAGTACACCCAACATAGTCTGACCACAAAGCCAACGAGTTCCCGAGCACCTAGACTTCGAATCAACGAAAATCGATGAAAGATGAGGGAGATATGAATTTTAGAACTTTCATCCCAAATAACCTCGACCTCAACTTAAATAACCACTGCACCCCGCTGACCTCCGGGAACGCGGCCCCAGGACCGCGAACGCGGAGGGACAACAACTAAAGTTTTTCGAACGCGGAGTGATAACAAGTAAAGCTCCGCAAACGCGGCCCTAGGCCCGAAACCGTGGAGGGGAAGGTTACCCAACTTCACAGACCTCTGTGAACACGGAGATCAAAGCCACAAAACTCCATGAATGCGGCCTCTGGCCCGTGAATGCAAAGTAGACACACTTACACCTCCACAAATGCGGAGCCTATCCCGCGAACGCGGAGTAGACACACTTCCACCTTCACAAACGCGAAGCCTATCCCGCGAATGCGGAGAAGAGATGTGTCTGCAGATTTTAGCTGTGCACCATCTGAGTTTTGGACAGTTCCAAAACTCTGACGGGGTGCTCGGGATTCATTCAGAACCCCGTGCACGCAAATACGATATGCTACCTCATCAAATTTGATGTTCCAGAATTAATGGTGCCGTCAAAATTTCTATACGAGGTCATTTTGATGAAAAGTTGGTCCCAAATCCAAAGCGCCAATTTGGCCAACTTCTACCGAGGGCCTTAAAATTAAATCGGAAGCCTTGGGAAGTGCACAAAGGGTCATTTTAGACCAAACTTGGCATTCCAAAACTAATCGCGCTGACAGAATTCTCATCCAAGAGCGTTTACCAAGAATGTTGACCAAAGTCAACTTTATGCCAAATTTCGAGGCTAAAGAGCTAAATGGCCCCAAAGTCACACTAGAAGCCCCGGGACTCGGGCCAATCACTATTCAAGCCTAATTTGGCCACTCCGGAGCAGATGGAACTGTACAAATTCCCTTAAAAGGTCGTTTACCTAAGGTTATGACCGGAATCAACTTTTAAGGCTTCAAAAGCTCCAAAACAGGAAATCAGGCACAAAACCCAAACGGTTCGACTAGGCCACCAAACCTAAAGTGCCAGCAAGTCTAAAATGACTAGGGGCCACTACCGGAATGCTCTAAATGACAGAAAAGATGCACAAACACACAAATGACCTGAAGGGTCATTACATTGTAAAATAAAAATACTGATTTATGAAATAGCAATGTATACTAATAATCTGATGTTGAGAATAATTAGAGGTCACTCACACTTTACTGAACATGTATGCTCTTCCACTGGGGCAATGAAAATTCTGAATAAATAACAGAAAGGAGATTTCGTCACACATAGTTAACCATTGAAAACTGAAATGCAATTTATGCAGCAAAGACGAAACACAATTTTATCATGCAATATACCACGACAAAGCAAGTAAACTGACAGTTCAAAGACAATGAGATAAAAGAAACTTCTTGAGTTCAAACTAATGTTTCAGTTAATGTTAATTGCTTGGACAATTCCAACTTACATCACCTATTGGCACTAGACAATTCTCATCCATATATTTTACTTATGAGTGAAAAAAGGAGTTGTTTTAAACCAGGGGAGGATCTACTAAGGGCCGGGGGGTGCCACATCACCCGTAAGCCTCACCCGAGACTCGGTATATATATATGTGTGTGTGTATATATATATATATAAATTTACAATAAATAGTTAAAGTGCCACCCATGGAACAAAATAATACATGTTGCTATTGGCAAATCTCTGGAAATTCCTTCCTGGTTGAGTGAGTTCGACAATACTTCAATTATTTTGCTTGCTGCACCGGGCAAGTACAGGAGTTCGGCGTTTCACCTATTCTCCTAATTTTTCTTAGTAGTATTTCTTTTTGACTTGTTTGTTTTATTTAATCTTGTTTGATTTTTTATTTTTCTGCCTCCTTTCTACCCCAAAATCTTTTCTTTCCCTCTAAAAGAGAAAATATCCTCCCTTATTAATGAAATATTTTGATGCATGAATTCTTGGGATGGCTAGCTTGAATCTAGTTAATACCTTTGCTAATTTAGACAAGGGTAGAATAATTACTATGGCAAAGTATTATCCAAATGAATAACGACTTTAAGATTTGTGCTACCAACTCGATATTTCCATAATACACACGATATTTTCCATAATACACAGGTGATGTGGTGAACCTATTTTATCCAATTTGCAAGGAATTAGTGATCTCACAAAAGCATTGATCTGGAAAAATCTTGTGGTAGATTTATTTACTTGTGAAATCTACTTTGATTTAATTGTTGCTACCGCAACTGTGGAAAGAACATGCTCATATGAAGTAGATAAAAATGAAGTGTGGAATACTATTGGTGATCAATATTTAAATGAATGTTCAGCTTGTTACATAAAGCATGGAATTGTTTCCAATGTAAGTAATGATGTTAATCATTGACCGTTCTTAAATTATGAAAACTCGTCGAGGATATTTCTAAGTGAATGATGTATATTTATAACATTGATAATATTATTGGAAGCTTTATGCATTGCACCAAGTTGCCATAATTACTACATTATTCCCATCCGATCGATTTGTCTATATAAATAGAAAGAAAAAAAAGACAAATAACCTGAACCGAAGCCCAAAGTTGATCAAACCAATCAAATGTTTACTCTATTTGGAGTCGCTAAAAATCAAAGAATTCTATGTTCGAAGCAATGTGGCACTCCTACACCTCAAAATCCCAAATCCACCTTCCCTTATAACTCACACAATGGAGAAGAATCTACAATTGAGTTCTTATTCAAAACGACGTGTTTAATAGCTCCCGCACTTAAACAAAACAGGAGGGTTAATGTATGCTTAGCAGCCAACACAAACCTTGTCAGCTTCATGAATTTTTTTCACCAAAACTAAAGACTTTGTATTATTGCTATTAACAACTACAGAATTTAAATGTATCCTTAGCATCATGTACGATCCAACTTGGGAAAAAATTCTCCCAAAATATCTCCTTCAACAAAGAAATAAAAAATCTAACTAAACTTCAAACTATTTTGTTCAAACATCTACGAATATACGTAAAATCAACACGATCAAACATGTGTGAGAGCTTCCAAACGTCTTCACACGTCACTTCTATCTCCCATGGAGTAGCACTCATTTCTGGATCATATCAACAACATTTTTTTAGAGTCAGATAAAATCTTCACACTCTTCAATCCCATACCGAATCAACCATTTTCCTAATCGTGAATTTAGATTCATGATGCCAAATTCATAAAATTTAAAAGTTCTAAATTAACAAGAAAAACATTACATTTGCACTAAACAACACAAAAATTACCCATTTACTAACTATAAAAAAGTTGAGACTTTTACTTGTACCCAAAAATGATATATTGTTTTTAGTGCTTCAAAATAGTCGATTTGGTTCCTAGTTTTTAGCTAGTAAAAAGTAATGTTGTTCAGTTATTTAGCATTAAGTTGTTTGTTGTTTTCTAGTTGATAGGGTGGAGTTAGTGGGCATGTTTATCCACTCTCTTTTTAGTTGCTTATTTTTAGCTAATGTTAGTTAGTTATAGGCCTATTTAACAGGCCATTGCTGTAACTATACATCTGCAATTAAAAAGACTTATGAAAATCTTCTTTTCTCTGCCTCTGTGTTCTTTTAATCCCCAACATATTGTGGTATCAGAGCAAGCAGGAGAGAACAACCATTTCTCTCTTAACGCAGGTGAGATCAAACTAACTGGCCAATAGATTGAGAGCTTTCCATGGCAAACAACGGTTCCAATTCTTCCTCTCAGCCCCTGATTCAAATATTCAAAGGGGAAAAATATCATCTTTGGAGTCTCAAAATGAAGACAATGTTCAAGTCCCAGGAGTTATCGAATTTGGTGAAGACGGGGTATGTTGAGCCAAATCCGGCACCGGCTCAACCTGACAATCAACTACGAGAAACTCACAAGAAAGATGCAAAGGCATTATTTCTCATCCAATCGGGATTGGATGATGAAATTTTCCCCAGAATTGCAACAACAACAAATTCCAAACAAGCATGGGATATTCTAAAACAAGAATATTTGGGCGACAAAAAGGTAATTACTGTGAAATTAGAAACACTTTGTCGTGAGTTTGAAACTTTGTCCATGAAAGAAAAAGAATCTGTGCAGGAATTCATGTCTAGAGTGTCTAGAATTGTTAATCACATAAAAACATAGGGTGAAAATGTTAGTAATGAAACGGTTGTGAGTAAGTTGTTGAGAAGTTTAACTAAATGCTTTGACCATGTTGTTGCTGCAATAGAAGAATCTAAGGACCTATCTACTTATAATTTTGATGAATTAATAAGTTCATTATTAGCCCATGAAGTTCTAATCAGTAGATCCTATGAAAAGGTAGAGGAGAAGGCTTTTCAGATGAAGGGGTAGCCTTTTTACGAAGGAAAATCATAATATTAAGGTGGACGAGGCAGAGGAAGAGGTGGTTATCGAGGTCGAGGTCGTGGAAACAACAGAGGAAGAGACAAATTTGGTGAGCAACGTCAAAACAGAAATAACATTTTGTTTAGATATTGCCAGAAGTTGGACCACATAGAAGCTGATTGCTGGACCAAGCAGAAGGATGACCAAAAGCAAGAAAATTTCAGCGAGGAAATTGAAGAAGGGAGTAAGCTATTCATGACCCAATATTCTGTCAATGATGGCCTTAATGGAGTGTGGTTTATGGACAGTGGGTGCTCAAACCATATGTCCGGAACAAGGTCACTGTTTAAAGAACTTGACGAATCCCAGAAAAGTGAGGTTCCGCTTGGAGACAACAAGTCAATGAAGGTTTAAGGGAAAGGTTCAATTGCCATAAAAACCACCCAGGGTAATGTATAGCTTCTACATGATGTGAAATATGTTCCTAATTTAGCTCATAATTTGTTAAGTGTTGGGCAATTGGTAACTGGTGGTTTCTCTATTTTGTTTGATGATTGTTGTTGCACTGTTTTTGATAAGAAATCTGGGCAGAGCATTGTCAATATTTCCATGACATAAAATCATATGTTCCCTTTAGAAGTCTCTAGTGTGCAAAATTGTGCTTTAATTGCGAAAACTAGTGAAACTAGTTTATGGCATCTAAGGTATGGACATCTGAATGTTAAAGGGTTGAAGATGTTGGGTCAAAAGAATATGGTTGTTGGGCTGCCTAAAATTGATGGTCTTATTTTCTGTGAAGGGTGTCTCTACGGGAAGCAAAGTAGAGTCTCATTTCCCATAAACAAGGCTTGGAGTGCTTCAAGTTGTCTTGAATTGGTGTACACTGATTTTTGTGGTCCGATGAGTATCGAATCCTTAGGTGGAAGTCGATATTTTTTGTTTTTTACTGATGATTATAACCGAATGAGTGGGTCTATTTCTTGAAATTCAAATCTGAAGTTTTTGAGAATTTCAGGAAATTCAAGGCATTAGTAGAGAAGCAAAGTGGATGTTCTTTAAAGGCTCTCCATTCTAATAGAGGTGGTGAATTTACTTCTAAAGAATTTGATGATTTTTTTGAAAAAAATGGTATTCACAGGGAGTTGACAACACCACGCACACCGGAGCAAAATGGAGTGGCCGAGCGAAAGAATCGAACTGTGGTGGAAATGGCTCGAAGCATGATGAAAGAAGCACAACTTCCAAAGAAGTTTTGGGCAGAAGCAGTAGAAACAATAGTGTATCTTCTCAATATCTCAACGACAAAGGCAGTCATGAATCGAACCTTATATGAAGCCAGGAAGGGTAGAAAATCATGGGTAAGCCATTTAATTTTTTTTGGTTGTTTAGCATATGCTTTGGATACTTCTCCATCTCGTAGCAAACTTGATGTGAAATCAGAAAAATGTATTTTTGTGGGCTATAGTCCTCAATCCAAAGCATATAAGTTGTACAACCCAATGAGTGGCAAAGTTATCATAAACAGGGATGTTAGGTTCAATGAAATAGGAAGTTGGGCTTGGAATGAAAGAAATATTTCAGCACCAACAAATTCTCTCATTCTCGATGATGTACTTGAGTCACCTGCAGCTAAACAGTTGGCTCCAGTAACATCTGAAATTGTTGAAGAATCTTCAGCAAAGCCAAGTCCAATAAGAAGATCAACAAGTGACAAAAAACAAAATCCGAGATACTCTAATAACATGTATACTTCTTGTCAATTTTCCTTCTTGTTTCAGATCCTATTTATTATGGAGAAGCGTTGAAAAAGAAGAGTGGCAGCAAGCAATGATGGAAGAGATGAACAATGTTGAAAAGAATGAAACATGGAAATTGGTTAACTTACCATATGGTAAGAATGTTATTGGCCTAAAGTGGGTATATCACACAAAGTATAATGCTGATGGATAAATTCAATAGCACAAAGCTCGACTTGACACAAAAGAATATGCACAGCAACAAGGAGTTGATTTTTATGAAACATTCTCTCCCGTAGCACGCTTTGAAACGATGAGAACTCTCATAGCTCTTGCTGCTCAACTCTCTTGGCCAGTTTACCAATTTGATGTCAAGTCTCCCTTCTTAAATGGAGACTTGGAGGAAGAAGTTTATTTGCTTAACCTGAAGGTTTTCTTGTGAGCGGACAAGAGAGTAAAGTGTGTAGGTTGGAAAGACCTTATATGGGCTAAAGCAATCCCCGTGAGCATGGTATAGCATGATCAACTCTTATCTCTAGGAGAATGGATTTGAAAGAAGCAAAAATGAGCCAACTCTCTATGTAAAGAAGTGAGGTAAAGCTGATTTCTTAGTGATGTGTCTTTATGTAGATGATATGATTTATATGGGCTCTTATGAATCTCTTATTGCCGAATTTAAGTCTTTCATGATGAAAATTTTTTAAATGACAGACTTAGGATTGTTGCAATTTTTTTTGGTCTTGAGATTAACCAAAGTTTAGATGGTATTTTTGTCTCGCAAAGAAAATATGCAACTGATCATCTTAGGAGATTTAACATGTTGGGTTGTATGATAGCTTATACACCTATGAATGTAAATGAGAAGCTCATATCTGATGATGGTACGGGTTTGACGGATGCTCATCGCTTTAAAAGTATAGTTGGTGGTCTGACTTATTTGTCGCACACACGGCCCGACATATCATTTCCTATTAGTGTTGTTTCCAGATTCATGCATAACCCAACAAAGCATCATTTTGGGGTAGTAAAGTGGATTTTACGATATGTTGCCGGAACTACTGATTTTGGAATTTGGTATACTAAAAAAATCATATTTTAGATTGTTTGGTTTCACTGATAGTGATTGGGCAGGTTGTCTGGATGATAGAAAAAGTACTTCCGGATATGCATTCTCTCTTGGTTCAGGTGTTATATCTTGGAGTTAAAAGAAGCAAGAAATTGTGGCCTTGTCGTCATCCGAAGCAGAATATATTGCTGCTACTGCATCATCTTGCCAAGCGGTTTGGCTAAAGAGATTGCTTGCTGATGTATTTTAGGAGCAAGTTGCTCGAACCGATATTTTCTGTGACAACAAAGCAACTATTGCAATGATGAAAAATCCAGCATTTCACAGCAAAACAAAGCATATCGACATTCGGTACCATTTCATCCGAGATCTGGTAGCAAATGGAAGTATTATATTGAAGCATTGCGGCACAAATGAGCAAGTTGCTGATATTCTAACCAAAGCACTTCCAGTTGGAAAGCATGAGTACTTCAGACTACAGATGGGAGTGACTAGCTTTGAAGCAAGGGACAATGTTGATTAGTGCTTCGAAATAGTCGATTTGGTTACTAGTTTTTAGCTAGTAAAAAGTAATGTTGTTCAGTTATTTAGCATTAAGTTGTTTGTTGTTTTCTAGTTGATAGGGTGGAGTTAGTGGGCATGTTTATCCACTCTCTTTTTAGTTGCTTATTTTTAGCTAATGTTAGTTAGTTATATGCCTATTTAACAAGCCATTCCTGTAACTATACAGCTGCAATTAAAACTTCTGAAAATCTTTTTTTCTCTGCCTTTGTGTTCTTTTAATCCCCAACATATATAACCATGTCAATGAAAGATTAGGATTTTACATAGCTATATCTAGTCATTCAACCAAAAAAAGAAAAGAAAAATGGGAAAAATAGTATCTTGGAAACAAGTTCATCAGCTTGGCCAAGTTGGGTTTTGCAGAATTTGCAATTGTAAGTTTTGCCTTCAAGATCCACCAAAAGCAGTCTCCCCATTTTCACTCCACACAAATTGCAGCTCAGCCCCAATTCCTCAAAAAAACTGAAACCCTTGTTAAAAAAGATGAAAAGAATAAGGTTTATTTGAGGTTTCAGAATTTAGCCACAACACACAGAAGTGAGGTGTCAAATTCCAGAAAACAAAGCAGATCGACTTATTATTACATGTGGCGCATATTTTGATTTCTTAACTTCAAATCTATTTTTAGTGCTGTTATTAAATGTATTGAAAAGAACTCTGAATATTTTACTTTTTTAATCATAAAACTTGTTAAAATTTGGTAAATATTGTATAGACATTCTAAATATGGGTAGAGTATATATTTAAATATATTAAGCATGGTAAAGTATATATTTAGACATTCTAGGTATTTTATTTTCTTTTGCTTCTTAACTTCTTGTATACAAATATGATTGTAGTCTCTTTTACTCCATGATGAATAAAATTATGAATTCTCCAGATTTTCTTGTGTTTCTCTGTCTCGTTATGTAATATGGTATCAGAGCCTTATCAAATTGTGGAAATCTATATTCTCTATTCTATTTTTCTCATGGTATTTTGTTGATAGCATTTACTGCTTTATCACTTTGTTGGGTCTCTTCCGTCTTTTTTTTATTTTTTTATTTGTTGACGTCAATTTGTTGAGTGAATATCATGAACCTTCAATCTCTCCTTAGTCAACTCTTTTCTCCAACTGGCAACAACCCTACAACTCTAGTTAATCCTTCAGGTAATTTATCTTGGTACTTTGATTCAGCATGTTGTACTCACATGACGTATTCTTCCAAGATTTTCTCTGATCTGGCTACTATTTCTAGCCCAGCATTCATTCATACTGTTGATGGATTTAATATGAATGTTAGTCATAAAGGATCGATTTCTTCATCAGATCTCTCTTTGCCTGATACATTCCTTATTCCAAATTTAAATTTTAATCTTATCTCGTTTGGACAATTATGTGATTTGGGATATGATGTAATATTTTCTTCTCGTGGTTGTCAAGTGCAGGACCCTCAGACGGGACAAATCATTGGGAAAGGCCGTAAAGTTAGGCGTATGTTTGAACTCACTAGTCTTCATATTCCCCAATCATCTCCTATGTCTTGATTATGTGTTGGTTCTTCTAGTGTTCCTTTGTCATTATGGCATCAACGTACGTTTTTGTGATTGTTCTTTGAGTAAACTTCATCCATTAGTTTCTAGTGGGTTGTTAGGTCATGTTAATGAGAAAAGTTTGGATTGTAATGCATGTAAACATGTCAAACAACCTGCTTTACCTTTTAATAGTAACCCTTCTATTTCAAAGTTTCCTTTTGATTTAATCCATTCTGTTGTTTGGGGACCTTCCCCTGTACCAAGCATGATTAGATCACGATGCTTTGTCATTTTTATCTATGATTTTTTTCGATTCACATGGATATATCTTATGAAAAATCATTCAGAATTACCTTAAATCTATATTAATTTTACCAATATGGTTAAAACTCAATTTAGTAAAATTATCAAATCTTTTTGACGGGACAATGCTATGGAATATTGTGATTCTAAACTTTTGAATTTCTTATCTGTAAATGGTACACTTTCTGAATTCTCCTGTCCTGGTACCTTCCAAAAAAATGGACGAGCAGAACATAAACATGAGCATATCCTTGATTTTGTTCGGGCCTTGATTATTTATTCATCTTACCCTAAGCGATTTTGGGGTGAAACCGCTCTTACTGCAATGTTTACTATCAATTGACTCTCATCTTCTGTTCTTGGAAACATGTCTCCTTATGAACGTCTTTACAAGGTAGCTCCTGACAACACATTACTTAAAGTATTTGGTTCTGCTTGTTTTGTTCTTCTTCAATCACACGAATACAAAAATTTAGAACCTCGTGCTTGAGTTTGTTTGTTTCTAAGATATCGGATAGAACATAAAGGTTACAGATATTGGATCTTGTGTCAAATTGTATTCGTATTTCTTGGTATGTTATTTTTTGGGAACATATTAAATTTTCCTCACTGTCAAAGTTTGAGTCTATTTCATCAAGCGAAGTGTCATTCTTTTCTAATCCTTCTGTTGAGCTTTCTCAAAGTGATCTTAATGCAGATTCATCTAGTGAGTGAGACATTGCACCTCACGGTTCAACCATTTCCTTTGATGCAGGCCCATCTGATGGTCCAGTTCATGAAAATAGTACAACATCCAGTTCTCATGATCAATCTTCAATTGATAGTTCCACACTTGATATGAATGTTGATCCCGAGATACCCTCATCTTCTCTTCTTCCGGATAACACTTTATCTACACATCCAGAAAGAGAAAAACATCCTCCTAGTTATCTTTGTGATTATCAATGTTATTGTACCGTGCTTAATTTACACGATCCTGGTACATACAAAAATTCATCCAGTGATCCTTGTTGGCAGCAAGCTATGAAAGAAGAGTTGCAGGCCTTGGAAAAACTCATACTTGGGACTTAGTTGACCCTCATTTTCATAAAAATCTTGTTGATTGCAATGGGATCTACAAGATCAAGACACAATCTGATGGCTCTGTTGAAAGATATTGTAATAACCATTCAGGTGATTTGTGTGTTTATGCCTCTTTTATGTCGTTTAGAGCATTCCTGTAATGAACCCAAGTCATTTCTGACTGGCTGGCACTGTAGGTTCGATTGCCTTGTCGTCCGTTTGGTTTTTATGCCTGGTTTCCTGTTTTGGAGCTTTTAAACCTTGAAAAGTTGATTTCGGTCATAACTTCAGGTAAATGACCTCTAATGGGAATTCTGATTGTTTCATCAGCTCCAGAGCAGCCAATTAGGCTAGAAGCATGGTTGGCCTGAGTCCCGGGGCTTCCGGTGTGATTTTGGGCCCATTTAGCTCTTAAGCCTTCAAAATTTGGCTTAAAGTTGACTTTGGTCAATATTCTTGGTAAATGCACTCAGATGAGAATTTCATCAACTTGGTTAGTTCTGAAATGTCAAGTTTTGTTTAGAATGACACTTCGAGAACTTTCGAGAGCTTCCGATCAAATTCCGAGGCCTCCGGTAGAATTTGGCTAAAATGGCCCATTGGTTTTGGGACCCACTTTTCATCAAAACAACCTCGTATGGAAATTTTGACTGTATCATTGAGTCTGGAACGTCAAATTTGATGGGGTAACATATCTTGTTTGCATGCACGGGTTCCCGAATGAATCCCGAGCACCACATCGGAATTTTGGAGTTGTCCAAAACTCAGTTGGTGCAGCTGATATCTGCAGACACCTCTTCTCTCCGCGTTCGTGGGATAGGCTCTGCATTCACGGAGCTGTATGTGTGTCTACTCCGTGTTACCGGGCCAGAGGCCTCGTTCGCAGAGGTCTGAGGTATCCTTCTTTGCGTTCGCAGAGGTCTGGGAGGCCTGGGGGAGTCTTCTCTCCTCCTTCTCAGATAGTGTTTCGCATTCGTGGAGGTGTGAATCCCTTCTTTTTGCTTTTGTCTACCCCTAGCCACATTTGCGGAGTAGTGTTTGTTTTCTCTCCGCGTTCGTGGGGCCTTCGCTGCGTTAACGGAGGTCAGCGGGTTGTAGTGGCTTATAAAGGGAGGTCGAGGCTCATTTGGAGGAATGTTTTAAAAATTCATATCTCCCTCATCTTTTATCTGTTTTCGGTGATTTGAAGTCTCGGGTGCTCGAATTTACGTTGGCTGTGTGCGTCTTGGCTCGGAGAGTGGTGGATGTTCCTTGATTTTTTTGAATTCGAGGCGTAAGTTGCTATCCTTGGCCTATTTTTGTAAAGTTTTTCGTTTCTTGTTATTTGCTGTTTGGAGCTGATCCGAGCCCCGATGGGACTTCCGTTTTGAAATACAAGTTCGGGGGAGGATTTGGGACCTCTTCACGGAGTCAATTCCATAAAATTCAGAGCGGGTCCCACATTTCTCAATTTTGACTCCAAAATTGGTTTGTCTTCGATTTTGATGATTTTAGTGTCTAACAACTGTATTGACGCTGTGACTCTATTTTTGATAGTGTGGCAGCAGTCTGTGGCTGTTCTGAAGGGGAAGCTCCGGCAGAGTGACTTGGAGCACGCGTGATCGGCCTTCTGGTAGGTTACAACTTCGGTTCTTCCTAGATTTAGCTTGAATGCGTGATTACATGTTTACTTGTGTGAATCTGGGTTGGGTAGCTAGTATTTCTGTTCTCCTTCTCTGATTTCTTCATTTAGAGTTGATTTTTGGACTGTTCGGCCCTAGTATCATGCTTTAGTGTGGGTTGTTGACTTGGGATATTGATGATTTGTTGTGGGTTATCTGTTGGGTGGTTATCTATTGTTGCATGCCTGGGTTTTGGTTATTTTCTTGTGTTTTGTTGATTTCGGTGATTTTTTACCTTAGAATAGGTTAGGGTAGTGTTGCCTTAGTCCCATGCACCTGGTTGACTTGAATATGTATCCGACGTCGATTCAGATGGACTAGATCCTTTTAGACTGGCAATGCAAACTTGGGTCTCATAGTGTGGGCCTTAGTTTAGGCAAACTTCTGGCTTTTCAGACCTTCTATCCTTTCTCTTCCTATATCTGCGGTTCTGGGGTGTTGCTGGAAGATTTTTCTATTACGTCGATTGACTGTTGGGTTTTGCTTGGCTGGGAGCCTTCGGTTGATATTCTTGAAGGGGTGGCGTCCCTCGGTGTCTAGCCTTGTGTTGAGTTGGTTGGTGGTGGCTTGATTTGGTTCGAGGTAGCTAGGTCTAGTCCGAGCTGATGTTACACGGTTAGAGTTCGTTATTTCCAGCTTGAGACTATTGTGCGAAGACTGCTAGCTCCAAGCCGAGACTGACGTTACACGGTTAGAGTCCGTTATTTCCAGCTTGAGATTATTGAGCGAGGGCTGCTAGCTCCATTCCGAGGCTGACGTTACACGGTTAGAGTCTGATATTTCATGCTTGAGACTGTTGAGCTAAGGGTATTATTTCCAGTTCGAGGCTGACGTTACACGGTTAGAGACCATTATTTCCAGCTTGAGACTGTTGAGCGAGGGCTGCTAGCTCCAGTCTGAGGCTGACGTTACTCGATTAGAGTCCGTTATTTCTAGCTTGAGACTGTTGAGCGAGGGGTGTTATTTCTAGTCCGAGGCTGACGTTACACCGTTATATTATGTTAATTCAAGCTTGAGACTGATGGTTGGGTTCGGTCCCAAGTGCTATCTTTATTAGGTTCGAGACCTATGGGTGTTAAGGCTTTTGGAGTTGGTTTGTCATGCTCCGAGCCTACACCCTGGGCGTGGCCGGCACTCAGGAACCATTTCTGATCCCCAAGCGAACCCTTGGCCTGGCTACATGACTTACATGATTTAAACAATACGTGGAAGCTTAAAATAGATGAACATTTAGACATTCATGAAAGTCTTAAAAATGCCTTGCAAATACTTAACATAAGTCATAAGTTAAATAACTATCTTGAGAAACACAAGGGAAACATCTAAATCTGTCCGTCTATGAAGCCACTAACAATGTAAGATAAATGTCGGGTTAAGACCCATGACACCTCCAATACTACTAAGCTGAATAAAAATAGAGTCTCTCGGAAGCAAGGGGGGCCTCACCAAATACTGTCTGTGAATGAATAGTGATCTTAATAAAATGCCTGCTGATGATCTTGAGTACCTATATCTGCATCATAATAAGATGCAGGTCAAATGAGTCAGTGCATTGAATGTACTAGTAAGTGATAGGGTTAGAGTAAGCAATTAACTTACTAGGATGACTGAAAACAACATAACTAGATCAATACCTGAATATGAAGTAAAAACCATTCAAGCTTGAAAATAAGGTATGCAATGAAAGCAACATGAATGACTAAGAGCAACTCAACAGTATATCAATAAATGAATAAGACATGAAAACTCTTTAAGCTTTACAATAAGATATGCAATAAGAGCAATATGAAAAATAACATACTTTACTTGTAAGGAGTTTCTCTAACCGACAACCATTACTATGAGCATAGCAATGATACAGCGTTTCGCCCAGTTGCAAGGGCCATCCTATACCTTGCCGGGGGCATAGGATGATATTGTGACTATGGATCCATATAATACGCCTCCTCAGAGGCAGTGAGGAGTCGCATGAAGAATCAATGCTATCGTATCCTACGCTGGCTACGTAGTTTTATGGGACTTCTGATTCATAAAAGACTCTAACCCAATTCGATGCTCGATACTACTCCCAAAATAATCGATATAACTTTATGCTCATAACACCCTTTACAAAGAAGGGACTTTTTACTTTACTGAAGTACTTTTCAAAACTTTAGACATAATAGACCCTTTACAAAGAAGGGACTTTTTACTTTACTGAAATACTTTTCAAAACTTTAGACATACTTGCATCCTTGAAACGTGAACTTATGAACTTATCTTTCAAGCCTAATAATCAACAAAAGAACATATATATGTATATATAAATAACATTTGAAGCTCTTAAGTTTTTATGAAATAGAACCTTTAAACTTTCCTCTTTTCTTTCATTAATTTGGAATGTAAATGAAGCCATGTGAGTGGGACATGTAGACTCTCTCAAGGATTAATGAAGCCTTTAGGATCTAATACAAAGAAGAGAACGTCGTCAAGACTCAAAGGAACATGTTCGGAATGAAACATGGAAGGAAAAATGTTAGGGGACCCTAGCTTACTGCTGGCGTGGGGCGCCAGGCCCCAAACTACTAACCAAAGTTTGGGGCTTACTATTGGTGTGGCACGCCAGCCCCCTACCCAAAATATTTGACTAATTTTCTTGGTTAATTTTGGGTTCTAACTCATCTAGAATCGATTGGTTTCTTCCAAACTCTCTTTGATTCATAAACCCAACACAAAACTATCAAAATCCCACTCAAATTCTATCAAGAAACACCACTCATTCGCAAAACCCTTACCTCAGGAACTCAAAAGCTCCATTGATAATGAATAAAGCTTAAAACTCAAGAACTCTTCAAGAACATTTACATAAATGATTTTATGGGTGAATAAACGAAAGAATTACATGATTGGCGTGAGGACTAACAAGTCTATCACTATGGGAAGCCTCACATACCTGGGAAGAAGAAATTTATAGGCGAAATCGACTAATCTTGAAGAATGATTGAAAACCCTCCTTTTCTCTTCTTGAAACTTCGCCCTAATTTCTCTAAGTGTTAAAGAACATGAGTAGGTGATTTAGAATCTGATTAGACCCTTAATTAGGTATGTAAAAACTTGCTAATTCTTGTGGGAAAAAGGAAAAGACAAAAATACTCCTTTTCTAAAACGGATGAAGTGCCTTAAATAGAGAGGCTTTACTCAAATGGCCATAACATTTTACGCCAAGCTTCAAATGGAGCAAACTTGGTGGCGTTGGAAATCAAACTCAAAGACATTTGATTTGATAGCTCATGGGCTACCTAATTCTTTATTTTCTAAAGGATATGGTCAGTTGAAGTTGACCCAAGTAAAATTTCATATTGAAACTCAATCGGTAGGAAAGCTTTCAACTCAACTTTGTGCTAGGGGATTTTTTGTGACCTTAATTCATGTCCAAATCTATTCTCACACTAAAGAATTGACCTTAGAATCTAAGAACAATTAAGAATCACTCGATACGACCTTATACATAAATTAAAAATAGTTCGAGTTTTAACTTAAAATATATTTTTTCTGGGGTGTTACAATATCTCCCCCTTGGGATCATTTGTCCTTGAGTAATGATTAAACTGAGAATGGAGGGGAAAGAGTTACTATCACTACCTCTCTTGGCTTCTGAGCTTGCCTACTACCATAGGCGGAACTGATTAATACTAATAGTTTTGAAATTGGGGAGCACACTAGACACGAAGCTCACATAAGATTTCAAGATTACAGACCAAGACATGAAACAAGAGTATCCCGGAACGAAGTAAGAATATGACTCTATGCCTCGAGTGACATAACATGTAGCTTTTAAGCTTAGCAACACTTCTCAACTATACTCTCCTTTCTGATTACTACACTTTATAAGTTGCAACTCATAGCTCCCACTAGAGTATATGACTAGTCTTACAAACACCTAAGTCAAATCGCTTGCTCTTATTGTGTTCAAGTCTAATCATTAAGTCACAAGGCCCTAAACATGAGATGATTATACTTATCTAAACCACAAGATTCAGGTTCTATACCTCTATAGGGAATCTCATCCGAAGAATACTTCTTCTTATAACCACATTTAACCAACCTTGAGCCCATATCAAGAAACACCTAATGCATTATGCATTCATCCCCATGTAATCAATACCTCATTCAAGCCTAGAACTATAACCACTCCATGGACTCCTACTAACCAACATTCTAAGAATTTCTCATTCTCTCATCACCTCTAACAATTGAAATTTCATGCATACTATCAAGAACTAACTAACTACTCTCGCCTAACTATTACTCATAGTAAAACTTCATTCATCCTTCCTCCACTTTCATAACCTTAGATGGAATAAGCACACCACTGCTACCAACACAAGAAACATCAACCTTCTCCTTCTATCATCACTCAACTACTATCATCAACATCCCTCTCTAACTAAAAGGATCAATAAAAGAGCTTTAGGGTTAAAGATCATAAGCACGATTCATTCACGAAATCTGATATAAGAATATGCATGACATACCATTATATTGCTAGCCATTAAGATCAAATCTTGAATTTGCGAGACTGAGCGTACTATGAGTCATGAGTGCTTATATGAATAGGTTTGAGATCAATGGGCTAAATTCTTTGGCCCTCATTCTCGGAACTAAGCATAGATGTGAATCTGTCTGAAGTGTATGAGCATAGGTCATGAAGACAATTTTGATATTAAAGATATCAACAACATGTTGTAATGACAGAACTTTGAGAAATATGCAAGAGTATGAATGGATCGATATAATACTTTAACTCTTTCTGAACACATTACTATCTGACTCTCAACACTTGACTTGGTTTCTCATCTTTTCATCTCCCCCTTAGGTCTGAAGCTGATACTTTAAAGCTATGGATCTATTCCATCATCTCTAAACTAGTATACATTCGCTTTACTCTAATACTCGAGAAAGACTTATCACAAGGCTTTTGAACCCTCCATGTGAAAGTACTAAGGTTCCTTCTAAGACCTCTCTATGAGATACCACTCTTAACTTTTTTTTGAATTCTATAGAAAACTTTCTATAACCGCTACCTGCATTTACGTATAAAGTCGTTTAATCTAAATCTCAATAGTCGGACTTCTCCTTCTTAGCCCACTAATATTGTCCTTCTAAGTTCATATCTAACTAACTAGAGGAAACTTGAACTATATTTAAGAGGCTCATCATTGGCTATATATGATCTCTCCGACCAACTCTTAAGGGTAATAAACAATGCTTACATCAGCCTACTCCACATTGATAATTCAAATATACTATCTAGGCACACATAGAAAATATACTATCTCGGTTACGCCTCTTAATGCTCTTGTTACTCTAATGACTTAGCCACTGTTTATTGCTCTCATCTAAAAGTCAGAATCCTACACTTGTACCACTCACATTCATTGGAACTAACATCTTAATTCCTCACCTGCTCTATGTAAAATCTACTAGATCAGATCTCAAAGCTAATATTATCACCCTCACGCTGTCATCCCTTTTATCACGACACTCATCTCAAATTGAAGTTTAGTGTCTATTACTAAACAAATATATCAATATAATTGCTCGCTTATTATACTAACTTACAACTACTAGATAAACTCAAGAAATACTCACCACTAAGATCTCATGACAAGTAGTCACCCTTTATCTCTTAGTCAACCTATTTACATATTACTACCACACTTCCATTTCACCACTTAAGTACCACTTACTCATTCACTATACTTCATTGCATAATTAGTTCTATCACCCTCTAAATATCATGGGTCTCTCCTTTTAAAAATCATAGGCGTAGCTTAAATCTATCGCATTACAAATACTCGACTCGTCTATTCAACATTTATACTTAGTCTATACTAATGCATTAATACATCATATAAACTTCTCTATGGTCTAGTAACTCGTACTCTACCTTCTATCATGAAGTCTACACTAACTCATCACTTCTTATTCTATCCATAAGGAAAATCTTCTCATTAATAACTTACTGGGTGCATGTTTGCAACATCATAATTTGCCTCATCACTATCTTCATTTCTTAGAATACTATACCTCCGCATGCATTCTTCTAATCCTGGGCACTTTTGCCACTACTGTTTATAATATCATGACTCGCACTATCTTTCGGGTGGGAATACTACCCAAGCATTCTAAACACACTTCCTCATAAGGGTCTCACCTGAATAGGGTTTAGAGAAGAGAGTCTGGGAGTACATCACGCTTTTAGCTCAAACGCATGATTCATATGAATAAGAGTGCATTCTTTCGAATATAAATACTTAAGCTCACTCACGGGCTTCTCTCCAGCCCCTCTGTAGTCTCATAACTTTCTCAAGACTTTTACTGAGAGTAACTCATCGATAAGAATTTGGGCTTTGCTTTTCAACTACCTTGAGTATGAGGGGTAGTCGAATGGAATTGAAAAGGCATGAGTTCGAATAAGTTCCTTATGAAACAATTCTAGTGCATGATTTACGGTATGAAAGAAGGAAAAATTTTATTAGATGTCTGTAGTCCCTCATTTTTAGAAGTGGGGCCCTCATAACCATAAATAAGATCTTACCGACACGACTTCATAGACACCCTAGGACACTTGAACTCTGTGCTCTGAAACCAAGTTTGTCACGCCCCGAGCATACACCCTAGGCGTGGCCGGCACTCAGGAATCATTTTTTATCCCAAAGCGAACCCTTGGCCTGGCTACATGACTTACATGATTCTAAACAATAAGCGGAAATTTAAAATAGATGAACATTTAGACATTCATGAAAGTCTTAAAACTGCCTTGCAAATACGTAACATAAGTCATAAGTTAAATAACTATCTCGAGAAACACAAGGGAAACATCTAAATCTGTCTGTCTATGAAGCCTCTAACAATGTAAGATAAATGTTGTGTTAAGACCCATGACACCTCCAATACTACTAGCCTGAATAAAAATGGAGTCTCCCGGAAGCAAGGGGGGCCTCACCAAATACTGTCTGTGAATGAATAGTGATCTCAACGAAACGCCTGTTGATGATCCTAAGTACCTATATCTGCATCATAATAAGATGCAGGTCAAATGACGTCAGTACGTTGAATGTACTGGTAAGTGATAGGGCTAGAGTAAGCAATTAACTGACTAGGATGACAAAAAACAACATAACTGTATCAATACCTGAATATGAATTGAAAACCATTTAAGCTTGACAATAAGGTATGCAATGAAAGCAACATGAATGACTAAGAGCAACTCAAAAGTAAATCACTAAATGAATAAGACATGAAAACTCTTTAAGCTTTACAATAAGATATGCAATAAAAATAATATGAAAAATAACATACTTTACTTGTGGGAAGTTTCTTTAACCGACAACCATTACTATGAGCCTAGCAATGATACAACGTTTCGCCCATGTTGCAATGGCTATCCTATGCCTTGCCGGGGGTATAGAGTGATATTGTGACTATGGATCCATCTAATAGGCCTTCTCAAAGGCAGTGAGAAGTCGCATGAAGAATCAATGCTATCCTATCCTAAGCTGGCTACGTAGTTTTATGGGACTTCTGAGTCATAAAAGAATCTAACCCAATTTGGTGCTCGATACTACTCCCAAAATAATTGGTATAACTTTATGCTCAATACACCCTTTACAAAGAAGGGACTTTTTACTTTACTGAAGTACATTTCAAAACTTTAGATATAATAGACCCTTTACAAAGAAGGGACTTTTTACTCTACTGAAGTACTTTTCAAAACTTTAGACAAACTTGCATCCTTGAAACGTGAACTTATGAACTTATCTTTCAAGCCCAATAATGAACATAAGAACATATATATGTATATATAAATAACATTTGAAGCTCTTAAGTTTTCATGAAATAGAACCTTTAAACTTTCCTCTTTTCTTACATTAATTTGGAATGCAAATGAAGCCATGTGAGTGGGACATGTAGACTCTCTCAAGGATTAATGAAGCCTTTAGCAGCTAATACAAAGAAGAGAACGTAGTCACGACTCAAAGGAACATGTTCGGAATGAAACATGGAAGGAAAAAGGCTAGGGGACCCTAGCGTACTGCTGGCGTAGGGCGCCAGGCCCCAAATTATTAACCAAAGTTTGGGGCGTACTGTTGGCGTGGCATGCCAGGAACAAAACTTCTGATCAGTAATCCTTGCACTATGGTGACGTGCCACGCCAGCCCCCTACCCAGAATTTTTGACGAATTTTCTTGCTCAATTTCGGGTCCTAACTCATCTAGAATCGATTGGTTTCTTCCAAACTCTCTTTTATTCATAAACCGAACACAAAATTATCAAAATCCCACTAAAATTATATCAAGAAACACCACTCATTCAAAAAACCCTCACCTCAAGAACTCAAAACCTCTATTGATAAAGAATAAAGCTTGAAACTCAAGAACTCTTCAAGAACATTTACATAAACAATTTTATGGGTGAATTAATAAAAGAATTACATGATTGGTGTGAGGAAAAACAAGTCCAGAACTATGGGAAGCCTCACATACCTGGGAAGAAGAAAGTTCTTGGCGAAATTGACGAATCTTGAAGAACGCTTGAAAACCCTCTTTTTCTCTCCTTGAAACTTCACCCTAATTTCTCTTAGTGTTAAAGAACTTGAATAGGTGATTTAGAATCTTATTAGACCCTTAATTAGGTCAGTAAAAACGTGCTAAGCCTTGTGGGAAAAAGGAAAAGACCAAAATACCCCTTTTCTAAAATGGATGAAGTGCCTTAAATAGAGAGGGTTTACTCAAATGGCCATAACATTTTACTCCAAGCTTCAAATGGAGAAATATTTGTGGCGTTGGAAAGAGGACTCAAAGAACTTCGATTTTATAGTTCATGGGCTACCTAAATATTTATGTGCTAAAAGATATGGTCGTTTGAAGTTGACCCAAGTAAAATTTCCTATTGAAACTCAATCGGTAGGAAAGCTTTCAACTCAACTTTGTGCTAGGGGATTTTTTGTGACATTAATTCATGTCCAAATGTATTCTCACACTAAAGAATTGACCTTAGAATCTAAGAACAATTAAGAATCACTCGATACGACCTTATACGCAAATTTAGAATAGTTCGGGTCTTAACTTAATTTTTTTTTCTAGGGTGTTACATGGGTTCCCTTGTTTTCGTAGTGTAGATTCTCTGTGTACCTGTCAGGCTTATGGGGGTCCGTTCAGGTTCTTGCTTGTCTGTGCTTGAGTGTGCCTAGCGGGTATTATGGGGGGCCCAGTTGGGTTTAGTTGCGATATTCTTAGATTCTTTCCGTTTACACTATTCCTATTATGTTGACCTATGATGTGTTGATTCTATCTTGTCGGCTTGTTTTTAACTTTCTTGCTCACTCGGCCTATGTTGCCTACTGGTTACCCCGTTGTTTTGGTACTCATGCTACACTCTTCATCTGTTTTCGTGATGCAGGTCTGAGCACCAGTTCTGAGCGTTGAGTTCGAGCCTGCAACTGTCTGTTCAGGAGACGAGGGTGAGCACCTGGCGTTATGGGATTACCTGTCTCCTTCTGTATTTATGTTTTGACTTATCTTTTGCTTTCGAGAAAGTTTGTTTCTGTGGTCTACTTTTGGGACTTGTACTCTTGTTATTAGTTATGTACTTGTGATTTCCAGGTTCTTGGAGGTGTCTTGTATATATATATTTTGGTTTTGTTTCCGCCTTCTCTTGTGTGTTCTCATTTTATGTTTCCACTTAGTTGAGGTTAGTTTCCACCCTTAGTCCCATTACTGTTAAGTTATGAGATAGAGTTTTGGCTGGCCTACTGGTGGGGTGGTAGGCGCCATCATGACTCGAGAGATAGGGTCGTGACAGATACAAGTCTCGATTAGTTGCTCGAGGATTCACCCAAGAGTATGGAATTGATTATAAGGAGATCTTCGCTCCAGTAGCTCGTGGTACCTTTGTCCGTGCCCTTCTTCCTATTGCAACAACTAAATGGTAGGGACTTTCTCAAATGGATGTTAAAAATGCTTTTCTTAATGGATATTTTGAGGAGGAGGTTTATATGATACCTCCACCAGGATACAATTGTCCTCCAAATAAAGTATGTCGCCTTCGCCGTGCATTATATGGTTTGAAACAAGCTCCACGAGCTTGGTATGCAAAGTTTAGTTCAATATTGAGTTAATTGGGATTCTCTTCTAGCCCACATGATACTGCTCTTTTAGTACAAAAAACAACACAAGATATTGTTCTTTTGATTCTTTTTGTGGATGATATGATTATTACTGGTGATGATACTGCTGGTATTTCATAGGTTAAAGAATTTTTGAATACTAATTTTGAGATGAAGGATTTGAGGTCTCTCAACTATTTCATGGGCATCGAAGTTCTCACATCTGATAATGGGATTTCTCTATCTCAAGTTAAGTATGCTTCTAATTTGTTATCAAAAGCAGGTATTAGCAATAATAAAATTGAGAGCACACCTCTTGAGCATGATGTGCGATTTTCTCCTACCGATGGTACTTTATTGCCTAATGCCACTCTTTATCAGACACTTGTAGGTAGTCTTATCTATCTGATAGTTACTCGTCTAGATATTGCTTATGTTGTTCACATAGTTAGTCAATTCATGGTTGCACCTCGCTCTACTCATTATGATGTTGTTCTGTGAATTCTTCATTATGTTAAAGGCACTATGTTCCATGGACTTCACTTTTCAGCTAATTCTTCTCTTGAATTAAAAGCAATGCTGATGCTGATTGGGGATGTGATCCCATTGATAGACGTTCTTCTACTGGTTATTGTATTTTTCTAGGAGATTCTCTTATATCGTGGAGAAGCAAGAAACAAACCTTAACATCTCGATCAAGTACCGAATCAGAATATCACGCACTTGCCGATGCTACTGCTGAGATATTGTGGCTTCGTTGGTTATTGGCTGAGATGAGTGTTCCTTAATCTTCTGCCACTACTCTTTATTATGATAATCGTAGTGCCATTCAAATTGCTCATAATGATGCATTTCATGAGCGTACAAAGCATATTGAGATTGATTGTCATTTCACTCGTCAACACATTGATCTTGGTGCCATTCGATTAGCTTCTATTGGGACTTTAGATCAACTAGCTAATGTTTTCACCAAGCCTCATCTTCCTAGACGTTTCCAAGTTTTGGTGGCCAAACTGAATCTGATTTCTTCTAAACCATCTTGAGTTTGAGGGGGGATGTTAAAATTTGATAAATATTGTATAGACATTCTAAATATGGGTAGAGTATATATTTAAATTTATTAAGTATGGTAAAGTATATATTTAGATATTCTAGATATTTTATTTCCTTTTGCTTCTTAACTTCTTTTGTACAAATATGGTTGTAGTCTCTTTTATTCCATGATGAATAAAATTATCAATTGTCTAGATTTTCTTATGTTTCTCTTAAAATGACTGTAATACTTTACTAATTAAACTAGAAAATCTAAATCTAAAAAATAATAAGCATTTTTTTTTCAGACGCCAGGTATTTTAAGACAATTAATTTGTTAAAACTCTAAATATTTGGAACCTTAAGTAGAATATGCAAATGTATTTTAATCAAACTCAATTTTATTTGAGATAGTAGAGGAGTATACGCTTGATCATAATTGTGATAAGATCATAAGATGGTACCATCTTCCTCCCCTATTAATCATAGATCTTAGGTTCGAGCTTTTGAGAATAAACAGGAGCGTTACCTTCAAAAAAGGATCCTACAATGCACAAATCCTAATTTAATCAAATCCTCAGGAAAAATAGTACATAGGTAAAACAAGGCATCGCAAATAGAACATAACTAATAATAGAGAAAGCATAACAAACCCAATTGAGCAGAATAATGTAATGAATAATGCACAAGAAACGACACGTAAGGCCACTTAAAATATTAACTTTAGACAACCATATTGATTAGGAAAACACTTCTGCAGCAACTTAGTTTCTATATCCACAAACTTGGGGAGATCTTCGACAAGATACAACTATTCTTTTGCTAAGTCCACAAGATACAAGTATCTGCAAATTGGTACACTAAGTTCCCGCTATCATTGTATTTAAATAAAATGTAAACAAACGCCTATGCATCTTCACCATCACTTGAGCTAGAATGAGTATCAATGAAGAATATTTCAGAATCAACTTCTCCATCAATGATCCTGCCTCTGTTCCACACACATTATCAACAACATAGAAATGTTATGTTAGGAACACTTAAAATGACCATATTGTTTTTTTACGATTAAATATTTAATGCGAATTAACATAACTTTTGTTTACTATAAAAAGATAAAGAGGGCGAGAGAGATATAAACCTTTCAAGGACAAATTTCCCTTCTTTGTACTTCTGGCGTTTCTCATGTGCTTTTTCCTGTTTAAACGAGACATAAATATTAGTCGTTAATAAAACTATGCATGTTAAATATATTGTGTGAGTTTAACTTATATACACCAATTCATATACCCCAAAAGACAATAAAAGGAACTTTTTGTGTGTGTGTTCCCATGGTTGTGTGTTTTGGCTCTACGAGTCGGTGCCTATGGACAATGAAGAAGAAAAAGGAATAAGAGGGAATACATATTTCCAGCCAAGAATCTGACCACAGCAACGGCAAAATATATCTATCACTGTGTGCATTCCAGAAAGCATCGTCCTCTCTTCGGTGGTTCCAAAAGTTATATTCACCCTGAATAACACAAATAAAGAAAGGTTAAAAGTTCCATCATATGAATTAGAAAAGAAACATAGTCTGATCAGGCCGGGAAAGGATAAAAAAAAATAGAAAATGGAGCTAACAACACACATCTCTTGCACAATCAAGAAAGCCAAGTAAAGAAGACCACTGAACTAGATTGTGCCCCTGGTAAGAGATCACCACTTACCAATTATGACATAAACTAATAATCCATTCAACCCATAATTAAAAAACCGACTTCCGCTATAAGACTATTCAGCTTAGATTCTTATCAAAAAATAAGCCTTAAACATAGAAACATCTTTAAAAAAGCAAAGTGGTTTTCTACCAACTACAGCCACTCAGAAAACTCCAGTCTAAACCAAGCAACCATACAATAAAAGTACAGATTCCATCCAGCTTGCAGCATTGTGTTCTGTTTTGACTTGGTAGGTCGATATCTCATTCATGAAACTATGAAAACTTGAACTATAGTTGCTGATGACAACATACCATCTGGACAGCCAGGCTAATCCAGGGAAACTGAAGTGTTGAAAGTAGATGGGCAAGAAGAATGCAAGCATACATACGTATGTATGTACAGTACATACCTTGGATAACTGAGCAAACCTTATATCCAAATGTGACGTAAGTCAAACAGTCATGCTCAAATGCACATAATAACTAGCTGATGCTGATGTTGAGCGAGCCATTGGAACTTGCAACTAACAACAACAACTACATACCCAGTATAATCCCATAAGCGGGGTCTGGGGAGGGTAGAGTGTACCCAAACCATACGCCTACCTTGGGAGGTAGAGATGTTGTTTCCTATAGACCCTCAGCTCAAGGTAAAATACTTTAGAAAGCATATAAAAGCATTTTGAATCAAATGTGAGAAGTTCCTATATGCCTCAAGTGCATTTCTTTTCAATAGCCATTTATATATATAACCCCCCACCCCAAAAATTTTAAGGAATAATAATAAGAACAAAGAATGGTTGCTACTTGTATTTTTAGTGGCTTGCACGTTTTCTTGGTATTATTATTAATAGAACCTCTACCATTTCAAAAAAATATGTCCGAACAGGGAATATCATACATTCCACAAATACTTGATCACAAATGACATTCTATTGGATAAAAATGATGGTATGGCCTATAACTAACTAAAAATAAACGCAACAAGTTGTCAATGGTAACGTGACACTTAACAAATTAGGAGAAACACTTATCGACTGTGTTCGAATGATACACCAAACATATTAAGCAGCACTTTCTCCCGACAACAGATACTACAGTAATGTACAAGCCACAAAAACAAAGCAACAATTGTCACTCACGAATGGATGCAGGTTTATCGACAAATTAAATCACTTGTTAAACAAAAATACTGATTCATGGAATAGCAATGTATGCTATCAATCTGATGTTGAGGATAATTGGAGGACACTCACACTTTATTGAACAGGTATGCTCTTCCACTAGGGCAATGAAAAGCCTGAATAAATAGCATAAAGGAGATTTCGTCAGACATAGTTAACCATTGCAAAGTGAAATGCAATTTATGCAGCAAAGACAAAGCACAATTTTATCATGCAATATTCTACGACAAAGCAAGTAAACTGAGAGTTCACACACAATGAGATAAAAGAAACTTCTTGAGTTCCAACTAAAGTTTCAGTTAATTTTACTTGCTTCTAGATTTCCAACTTACATCACCTATTCGCGCTAGACAATTCTAATGCATATATTTTACTTATGAGTGAAAAAAGGAGTTGTTTTAAACCAGGGGCGGATTTACTAAGGGCTGGGGGGTGCCACGTCATCCGCAAGCCTCACCCGAGACTCGACATATATATGTGTGTATATATATATATATATATTTAAATGAATGTTCAGCTTGTTGCATAAAGCATGGAATATTTTCCACTGTAAGTAATGATGTTAATCATTGGCCGTTTTTAAAATACGAAAACTCATCGAGGATATTTCTAAGTGAATGATGTATATTTATAACATTGATAATATTATTGGAAGCTTTATGCTTTGCACCAAGTTGCCATAATTACTACATTATTCCCATCCGATCGATTTGTCTATATAAATAGAAAGAAAAAAAAGACAAATAACCTGAACCGAAGCCCAAAGTTGATCAAACCAATCAAATGTTTACACTATTTGGAGTAGCTAAATAGCAATGACATCTATGTTCAAAGCAATGTGGCACCCTCGAACCTCCAAATCCCAAATCCACCTTTGCTTTTAACACACGCAATGGAGAAGAATCTACAATTGAGTTCTTATTAAAAACGACGTGTTTAATAGCTCCCGCGCTTAAACAAAAGAGGAGGGTTAATGTCTGCTTAGCATCCAACATAAAATTTGTCAGCTTCATGAATTCTTTTTCACCGAAACTAAACACTTTGTATTAGTGCATCAACAACTACAGAATTCAAATGTATCCTTAGCATCATGTACGATCCAACTTGGGAAAAACTTCCCCAAGAGATCTCCTTCAACAAAGAAATAAAAAATCTAACTAAAGTATGAACTATTTTGTTCAAACATCTATGAATATACATAAAATTGACATGATCCAACATGCTTGAGAGCTTCAAAACGTCTTCACACATCACTTCTATCTCCCATGAAGTAGTCACTCATTTCTGGATCATATCAACAACATGTTTTTAGAGTCAGCTAAAATCTTCACACTCTTCCATCCCGTACTGATTCAACCATTTTCCTAATCGTTAATTCAGATTCATGATGCCTAATTTGTAAAATTTAAAACTTCTGAATTAAAAAAGAAAGGCATTACAGTTGCACTAAACAACATAAAAATTACTCATTTACTAACTATAAAAAAGATGAGTTTTTTACTTGTACCCAAAAATGATATATAACCATGTCAATGAAAGATCAAGATTTTTCATAGCTATATCTAGTCATTCAACCAAAAAAAGTAAATAAAAAGAGAAGAGAAAGGGGGAAAATTGTACCTTGGAAACAAGTTCATCAGCATGGCCAAGTTGGGTTTTGCAGGATTTGCAATTGTAAGTTTGGCCTTCAAGATCCACCAAAAATAGTCTCCCCATTTTCACTCAACACAACAGCTCAGCCCCAATTCCTCAAAAATATTGAAACCCTTCTTTAAAAAAAAGATGAAAAAAACATGGTTTATTTGAGGGGTTTAAGGAAGAAAAGGTGTTTTGAGGTTTTAGAATTTAGCCACAGCACAAAGAAGTGAAGTGTCAAATTCCAGAAAACAAAGCAAACCGACTTATTATTACATGTGTCGCAGATTTTGTTTTGTTAACTTCAAAGCTACTTTTAGTGCTGTTACTAAATGTATAAAAAAGAGCTACAAATATTTTATTTGGACATGGCTCTGCAAAAGTATATACAGTTTAGGAAAATTTCATAAATAGCTAAGAGTTGAAACATAAAGAGCCTCTTAACTACAGTTTGCCTAATTACGTAATATAGTTTTAGTAGCTATTGTATATCTCACTGTAATTTTTTTTTTATACAAATTTGACTCTTAACTTAATTAATGAGGCGATAATTTAAGTTATTTAAAAGGAAAACAATCCCACAAATCATGGTTATTGTATCTAATTAGAATTTCTTGCCAAATATGACTTTTGTCAAACAAAGAAAGATAAAATTAACTTCCTAAATAAACATATCAAATATATATATATATATATTGTATACTTTCTGGTAATATACAATACAAAAAAGTAAAGTGTATATAATTGTTGAAAATATACAAATAAGGCCAAAAAAGGAAAGAAAATCGCAATAAATATTGATACGCTAAATCCATAGAATTGTATACTATATAATGTGAAATATATTGATAGAAATACAAATAACAAAAAATATACAAAATAAAGTATACAAATACCTTAATAATGCTGAAATTATTCATATAATAGCCGGAACATATATTTGCTGATAATATACAAAAGATAGTGACCGATCAAATATACAAACAGAGTAACTATATAAAATTTTGAAAATTATACAAATATACTTTTTTCGTAATTTATACAAACCAAATATCTCAACAAATCGTAAAATATATCTAAACAAGAAAATTAATTGATAAATATACATAAATCTATTGTATACTTACAATTGAAAATCTGAAAAAATGGAATGTAAATAAAAAATATGCATATTATTATACAAAAATAATAAGACCAACTTCAATAAAATATACAAATTAATTTATACAATTTACTTCAATTCCTTCCCCATCAGTCTCTGTAGGTAGACTGATGCAATAAGGAATGTAATAATTAAGCATACTGGCATCTGTAAGATTGAGTAATCCATCATTAATGATTACAGTTGAATTGCTCTTTAGTCAGTCAACAATGGCTGTCGCTGCTCAGCGAAATCACACTGGAGAAGAAACAATGGAAGATTGGAGCAGTTTTCCTAGATTTGATTTTTTACTTTAGAAGGGATGAATGAAATTTTTTTAAATTTTAAATTCTGATGTGGTTGAGTAATTTAGAGGGAATTAAGAGATTTTAGGAGCTAAATAAGTGGTGTGATAAAAGAGAGAGTGTTTTGATTTGTATAAAAAAGAGAAAGAGATACTCAGACGTTTTGTATAAAATCGGGGACCCGACTATAACTATTTTCTTTAAGTATAACCGTTTTATATAATTAATTTAAACTGCAGTTATTGACATAAAACTTACTAATTGTTAGCTTAATTACGTAATTTTCCCTATTTTGATCATAATACTTGTTCAAATTACTTTTTGTTTCTTTTAAAACGACTGTAATACTTTACTAATTAAACTACAAAATCTAAAGCTAAAAAATAATAAGTATTTTTTTTCAAACGCTAGGTATTTTAAGACAAAATTAATCAGTTAAAACTCTAAATATTTGAAACCTTAAGTAGAATATGTAAATGTATTTTAATCAAACTCAATTTTATTTGAGATAGTAGAGGAGTATAAGTTTGATCAGAATTGTGATATGATGGTACCATCTTCCTCCGCTATTAATCTTAGATCTTAAGTTTGAGCTCTTGAGTACAAACAGGAGCACTACCCTCAAGAAAGGATCCTATAATGCATGAATCCTGATTTAGAGCCAATTTGGCATTGCTGTTGGGAGCCTAGAAACACTTATTTTAAGAAAAATATATTTTTTTTGAAAAATTAGGTGTTTGAAAAACCTATAAAACTACTTTTAAATGAAAGCAGAAGCAATTTTTTTACTGTTGGAAAGAGGCTAAAAATTTCTGTTTCTTAAAAAAAGCAGAAGCAAAGTAGAAATATTTTTTTTTCAAGACTAAAATATCTTTTCCATATATATACATTTACCAATATATCTCTTTTTAATTAATTAAAATATCTCATATGTTTCATTTAATACTTTTATTTTTTCTTTTTATATAATTAATTTTATATTTTATTTTACGTTTATGTATTATTATTTTACGTATTATTTTGAAGAATTAGAAAAAAAAGGTAACAACAATATTTTTGCAAGATTAAAAAAAAGAATAAAAATAACAATTAACGATTTCAACCCTTCAAAAAAATGTATAATATTGATTGAAAATTTGAATATGAACATTTAATTTAATAAAAATAAAAAATTAATTTAATTTGTTGTAATAGAAGTTTAAACTAGTTTCTCTCTATAAAATAATCTTAATATTAAAAGTACTTTTTAAAAAAGATTGGCAAAACAACATTTGTTTATAAAAAGCACTTTTCAAATAAAATAGCCAAACACAAAATGCTTTTTTTCAAAAGTACTTTTCTGAAAAGCTATTTTAAAAAAGTACTTCTGAAAATAAGCAATTTTAGCAGGAATGCGAAACAGGCTCTAAGTAAAACGATTATTAGTAATTATTTGTATAAGAAATTGAGATCCAAATTTATTCATATTGCGTCAAACTGATGTAAGAGATAAGTAAAGAACTTGAGGTGGGGCTTTGACCAATTGTACACACTTTTTTGGGATAAAGCATAAGTACCCTCCTAGAATATGGCCGAAATCTCAAGGACACACCTTAACTAAACTAAGGTCCTATTACGCTCTGCCCCCCAACCCAATTTTTTAAATTTTGTACATCTTTTTGGCTTATGTGGCATTGAAACATCTCCCACGTGCCTCAACTACGTGGAGTCACGGAGTGTGACACGTAAGCCAAAAGGTGTACAAAATTACAAAAAAAATGAGTTCAAGTAATAGGAACTTAGTTTAGTTAAGCTATATCTCTGAGATTTCAGTCATAGTCTAGATTGGTACTTGTTTCTTATCCCTACTTTTTCATTCATTTTGGATAGTATGTACTCTTTAGCTGCTACAAGATTAAAGTCGATAATGAATGGGAACCTCCTGAACTATAACGAACGTTTTTTTACATATTTAATGATGCAAGGGTTTTATTACTAATTTGAACTTGATTTTTCCCTATTATTTTCACACATAAATTATTTGAGGGTATTATTACTCCCCTAAACTTACTATATATAGTATTATTTTAAACTCTCAGAATTATTTTGGTCCACTTTTTGCTATTATTTAATTGTTGTTTTTGTGTAGTTTTGGATGTTGTTTTGATGTAGTTTTTTATGCAACTTTTGTCTAGTTTTGATCGAATGACCTGAACAAGAATAACTTGTAAATTATATACACCAAATAAATGAAGAAAACCTACAAGTATGATCACAACTTCATAAATGAAGGAAATTTGTTCCAAATATCTAGAATAATCTTATACATACAAAAACAAGTGATCTGGCTTCATAAATACACAAATCAATACAAAGGTGAACTTAACTATGCAATAACATCATATTAATAGGCACATGTAATGACCCTCCAGGTCATTTTTGAGTTAATGTCTTCATCCCACCGTTTAGAGCGTTCCTATAGCAATCCCAAGTCATTTATGACTTGCTGGCACTGATTGTTTGATCGCCTGGTCATTCGTTTGGGTTTTATGCCCGTTTCTCTATTTTGGAGATTTTAAAACTTGAGAAGTTTATTTAAGTCATAACCTTAGGTAATCGACCTTAGAACGGGAATCTGATGGTTCCATCAGCTTCGAAATGGCCAAATTAGGCTAGTAGCATGGGTGTCACGAGTCCCAAGGCTTTCGGTGCGACTTTGGGGCCATTTGGCGCTTTAGCTTTTGAAATTTGGCACAAGTTTGACTTTGGTCAACATTCTTGAAAAATACACCCGGTTGAGAATTTCGCCTGTGCGGTTAGTTTTGAAATGCCGATTTTGGTTTAGAACGACCCTTCGTGCTCTTTCCGGGGCTTTCGGTCTAATTTTGAGGCACTTTGCAGAAGTTGGCTAAAATGGTGCTTGGGTGTGGGACCCACTTTTCCAAAAAAATGACCTCGTATGGAAATTTCGACTACGCCATTGAGTCCGGAACATCAAATTTTATGGGGTAGCATATCTAGTTTGCGTGCACAGGGTTCCGAACGAATCCCGAGCACCCCGTCCGAGGATTGGCAAATGTCGAAACTCAGTTGTTGCAACAACTGATGATGACTACCCATTTCCTCTCCGTGTTCATGGGCCAGGGAGGCTCGATCACGGAGCTCAGCTTCTTCTCCGCATTCATGGGAAGGTCACCGCGTTCGCGGAGGTCTGGGTTTCTCTTCTCTGCATTCGCGGGCTACTTTAGTCGTGTTCGCAAAGGTCAGATCCGTCTGGTCCTCTATTTAAGAATCAAACGCGATCAGCTCGAGGAGAAAATTTAAAAGTGCAAGTTCTAGCTCGTTTGAAGTTTGAATTGGGTGATCCAATGTTCGCTGTCTTTGAAATTGTTGCGGCTACGTGGGTGGCTGATCGGAGGGTGTCGAAAAGTCTCCGTTTAAGATATAATTGCATTGAAGTTGGCTGTCCGAGTTCTTTTTGTGAGCTTTTTCTTGTGTTTGTTGCATGCTTGTTGTTTGGGCTATTCCGAGCCCCAAATTGTGTTCCGTTTTAGAATACAAGTTTGGGGAAGGGTTTTGCACCTCTTCATAGAGTCAATTCCAGAAATTCTAGAGCGGGTCCCATATTTTCAAATTTTTACTCCTATATTGGTCTGTCTCTATTTTTTGTAATTTTAGTGTCTAAACGACTGTGCTGAGGCAATGATTCTATTTTTGATAGTGTGGTAGCATTCTGAGGCCGTTCGGAAGGGAAAAGCTCTGACAGAGTGATTTGGAGCACGCGCGGTCGACCTTTAGGTAGGTTACGACTTCCCTTCTTTTTAGATTGAGCTTGAATCTATAAATTTATGTTGATTAGTGTGAATCGGGGGTGGGTACCTAGTAGTTTTTCTCTTCTTCTTAGAAACCATGATTTAGTGTTTATTTTCGCTGTTTTGAGGGTAGTATCATGGTGATAGGGGGTTGGTTATGTGTGATGGCATGCTGTTGATGTGTTTGGTTGATTTCTTGTGTTTGGAGTATGTTTTAGCCTTAGTGTAGGACAGACTAGTGTTGCCTTACACCAATGCACCATGTGACTATGGTATGTCTCCGACGTCGTTTTGGAGGGACTAGGTCCTTGTAGCCCGGAATAGCAGACTTAGGTCTGATAGTATGAGCCTTAGCTTAAGCCTTTGTACTGCTTGTTAGCCTTTCTATTTCTTCTCCCCATTCCAGTGGCTCCGATGTGTTACTGGAGGTGGTGTGTTTTTCCTCGATTTGGGGTGCTACTAGGTTGGTACCATTGTGATATTGTCGGGAGTATACATCGATCCACGATGACTTGGATACCAAGCTCCTCTTCAGAGTTGATACGCCTCGGGTCCTCTTGCTAGCTGAGTGGCTGACTCCCCTGGGAGTTACTGACTAGCTGGGCGTCTTGGATATTGAGATATTTTGAGATCCTCTTCGGAGTTGATACACCCCGGGGCCCTCTTACTAGCTGGACGGCTGACGCCCGAGGGAGTGGCTGGGTGGACTTGATATTTTAGGGTGCTTTGAGATCCTCTTCGGAGTTGACACGCCCCCAGGCACTCTAGCTAGTTGGGCGGCTGACGCCCCTGGGAGTTGCTAGTTGGCTGGGCATCTTTGATATTTGAGTTCTTCTACTGGGTTGGTGTCACTCTTGCTAGATGGGCTAGGAGTTGACTGGTTGTTCGATTTGGATATGGTTTTCCCTTCGGTCTTGTAGACTTAGCTATTTTGTGTACCTGTCGGGCTTATGGGGGTCCATTCGGGTTTTTATTTAAATTGTGCATGAGTGCACCTTCTAGGCTTATGGGTATCAAGTTAGGTTTAGTTTAGCTGTTCTTAGATCTATTTTTTCGGTGCGCTCGTGTGTTTCTTTCTTTTCTGTTTTGACCTCTTTTCTGATTTAGATTCTATCTTTTCTGATTGTTTTTACCTTTCTTGCTCAGTCGGACTTTGATGCCTACTAGGTACCTATTGTTTAGTACTCATGCTACACTCTACATCTATTTTCGTTATGCAGGTCCAAGCACCACCATTCAAGGATTACCTATCTCCTTCTATATATGGTTGACTTGTCTTTTGCTTTATGAGACAATCTTGTTTCTGTGGTCCACTTTTGGGACTTGTGCTCATTTTGTAGTAGCTTTGTACATGTGACTTCCAGGTTTTGGGAGGGATCTTTTATTTGTATATAGATGGTTTGGCTTGCTTCTGCTTTTCTTCTGTGTTTCAGTTATTTATACTTTCGTGTAGTTGAGTTGGTTTCTGCCCTATATCCCATTACTTATAGGTTTCGTGATACGGGTTGGCTGGCCTACTGGTGGTTTATAGTAGGCGCCATCATGACTCGAGGAATCAGATCGTGACAAGTTTGGTATCAGAGCCCCATGTTCACCGGTCTCACGTGTACAGAGCTAACGCCTAGTAGAGTCCTGCGATCAGTACGGAGACGTCTGTGACTTATCCTCGAGAGGCTACATGATCTCGTTAGGGGGTTTTCCTTTAATGTATCATTTTCGTGCATTGTTTGTACTAGTTTCACGAAAACTTATTTGTTTCACTCTGTCGTAGGATGGCTCGCACGCGCGGTAGAGCGACCGGCGGTGACGTACCTAGGATCGCAGATAGAGCCCTAGCTAGGGGTAGACGCTGACCCCGAGGTTGAGGCAGGGCTACAACACCAGCCCGGGATAGAGGGAGGACTCTGGAGTCAGAGGCGGAGCCTCAGGTCTATCATATTCCTCCTCAACCATTGGGACCAGGACTATCCAAGCCACCACCCGCACCAACTGCTGCCCGCCCCTGACTTTCAGGCGATGCTTACCCAGATCTTAGCGGCGATAGGGGGTATGCAGCAGCAGCGGGCCTGAGTAACAGCTCCAGCTCTAACACCGCAGAGTCAGCCTACTACAGTGGTTCCAGAGGTTCAGCAACCGCCAACACCGGCCGCCGCTCAGTCGGATGATTTAGATGGGGTCATGCCACTTAGAGAGCAGAAGATGCTCGGGGTGTTTCTGAGGTTGTTGCCGCCGAGATTTTCTGGGGCTGTTGGGGAGGATTCCCATGAGTTCCTTACCACTTGTCGAGAGCGGTTCCATGCTCTGGGACTGGTGGAGTCGAGAGGAGCTGACTTAACTGCTTATCAACTACATAGGCCTGCCAGACAGTGGTGGCGTTCTTATATGGAGACTAAGCCAGCTTGGTCCCCGCCAGTGTCTTGGACAGAGTGTTTAGAGGCCTTTTTGGCTAGGTTTATTTTACGGAGTGTCAGAGATCGGCTTCATGATGATTTTTCAAGGTTGGAGCAGGGCTCCATGACAATGTCCGAGTATGAGGCTAGATTCCATGAGCTATCCCGTCACACTACTATGATCTTGCCCATAGAGGAGGAAAGAGTTCGGTGCTTTGTTAGAGGATTGAGGTTGCAGCTGCACATTGAGACTCAGTCCATGGTTTCAGTGGGCTGCTCTTTTCTTGATGTTGTGGATCATACCCGCGCACTTGAGCAGCTCCATCACGAGGCCCAAGGGGGCAGGGACTAGAGGGCCAGGCAAGATGATAGCCACAGTGGGCCCCGTTCTAGGCCTAGAGATTTTCTGGATAGGTTCAATCAGAGGTTCCAGCAGGGTCAGTCCAATCACCTGTTGTAGGAATTGTTTCATGCTACAGATGGTGACCAGCACCATCAGGATAGCTCTAGTATCATTCTGAGTCAGGGCCGAGGGGGTGTTAGGTCAGGTTCATCAGGCCGGGGTGGCCGGCCTCCAGCTGCAAGCTGACCGCCACAGGGTTGTTTTACCTGTGGGGGGCTCTACCATTTGTCTAGAGAGTGCCCTCTTAATAGGTCAGCTGTACCAACTCAACATGCAGCTAGACCTACACCAGCAGCAGCACCTCCAGCTAGAGGAGGAGGCTAACATCAGGGTATACAGGGAGGTCCCCGGGGAGGCAGAACAGATGGAAGAGTTGATGCACGAGGTAGAGGTGCCTAGGGCCATTTCTATGCAGCTCGAGCTAGAGCAGAGGCCGACGCATTGGACGATATGATTACAGGTACGGTTCTTTTCTACCATCAGGCCACTTTAGCTTTATTTGATCTAGGTTCCACCTATTCGTATGTATCTACTTCATGTGCTCCTCGGTTGGGGTTGAGTCCAGAGCCCTTAGTGGTGTCATTGCGTGTTTCGACCCCAGTAGGTGATTCTTTAGTAGTGGATTAGATTTTTAGATCCTATGTGGTGACCATTCAGGGGCGAGACACTCGGGCTGATCTTATTTTTCTTACCATGCTATATTTCGATTTGATTCTTGGCATGTATTGGCTATCCCCTCACTGAGAGGTCTTAGATTGCTATGCCAAGACCGTTACTTTAGCCATGCCTGGTATTTCACTGGTGGTGTGGCAAGGCTCTCGTAGTTGCACGCCGGTTGGGGTGATTTCTTATATTCATGCTCGGAGGCTAGTGGTTGTATGTTAGAGATGTTAGTAGGAAGGGCCCTACGGTAGAGTCAGTGTCTATAGTCTGAGAGTATGTGGATGGTTTTCCTGCCGACCTTCCTGGCCTACCCCCAGATCATGATATTGATTTTGCCATTGACTTGGAGCTAGGTACTAGTCCTATGTCCATCCAATTGTAGCATATGGCCCCCACGGAGCTCAAGGAGCTCAATGTTCAGCTTCAGGATCTCTTGAGTAAGGGATTTATTTGGCCTAGTGTATCGCTTTGGGGTGCCCAAGTCCCGTTTGTGAAGAAGAAGGACGGTGCTATGCGGATGTGTATTGATTACAGGCAGCTGAATAAGGTGACGGTGAAGAACCATTACCCCATGCCTCGTATTAATGATCTTTTCCACCAGTTTCAGGGTGCAGCAGTGTTTTCTAAGATTGATTTGAGATCCGGCTATCACCAGCTGAGGATTAGGGCGACGAACATCTTAAAGACAACATTTAGGACTCGTTATGGCCATTATGAGTTCCTAGTGATGTCTTTTTGGTTGACTAATGCCCCTTCCGCCTTCATAGACTTGAGGACCCTTGTATTCAGGCCATATCTTGACTCCTTTGTCATAGTCTTCATCGATGATATTTTTGTATACTTACGGAGCCGTAGTGAGCATGAGCAGCATTCGAGGATAGTGCTCCAGACTTTGAGAGATCATTGGTTTTATGCTAAGTTCCCAAAGTGTGAGTTTTTGCTTGAGTCTGTAGCATTCTTGGGGCACATGGTGTCCAAGGATGGCATTATGGTGGATCCGGCAAAGATTGAGGTTATCCGTGATTGGGCCAAGCCCCCTCTGTGACTAAGATTCGTAGCTTCATCGGATTGGCAGGGTGCTACAAGCGCTTTGTTGAGGGCTTTTCTTCTATAGCAGTGCCTTTGACTAAGTTGACTTGCCAGGACGTTTCCTTTGAGTAGTCAGAGGAGTGTGATAGGAGCTTTCTGAGGCTCAATGAGTTGCTTACTACCGCTCTTATATTGACTCTTCCAGTTGAGGACGAGGGTTTCACGGTTTATTGTGACGCATCCGGTGTTGGTTTTGGTTGTTTATTGATGCAGCAGGGCCGGGTTATTACTTATACATCGAGGCAACTTAAGTTGTATGAGCGTAACTACCCCACTTATGTCTTAGTATTGGCGGCGGTAGTTTTTGTGCTTAAGATCTGGAGGCATTACTTGTATGGAGTTCGTTCTGAGATCTACACTGATCATAGGAGCCTTCAGTACATTATGAGCCAGAGGGGCCTTAATTCGAGGCAGCGCAGTTGGATTGAGCTCTTGAAGGACTATGGCCTCTCTATTCTCTATCATCCGGGCATGGCAAATGTAGTAGCGGACGCCTTGAGCCAAAAGGCAGTGAGTATGGGTAGTCTAGCCTTCCTTTATGTTTTGGAGCGACCTTTGGCTTTGGACATCTAATCCCTAGCCAACAAAATGATTCGACTTGATATTTTAGATTCTAGGTGGGTGTTAGCCTATGTGGAAGTTCATTCATCCCTGCTAGATCGGATCCGTAGTCAGAAGTTTGAGGATGAGTCTTCGGTGTACCTCAGAGATTGGGTATAGGCAGGCGATGCCGGGCAGGCTACTCTAGATTCAGATGGGGTTTTGAGGTTCGCTGGCCGGTTGTGTGTTCAGAGAGTTGGGGGCTTTATTCAGTTGATCCTTAGCGAGGCCCATGATTCCAGATATTCTATTTATCCGGGCACCGCTAAGATGTATTGTGATTTGAGGCAGTATTACTGGTGGAGTGGTATAAGGAGAGACATCTCAGACTATGTATCCCGTTTCCTATGTTGCCAGAAGGTGAATGCCGGGAATTTGAGGCCTAGTGGTGAGCTACAGAGACTACCCATTCCGCAGTGGAAGTGGGAGCTTATCACCGTGGATTTCATTGTGGGCTTGCTTCGGACTTCTAGGAGTGTTGACAGCATTTGGGTCATCGTGGATCGATTGACTAAGTCAACACACTTCCTTCAGTACCGCGAGGTTGGATCGTATCTACATTAAGGAGGTGGTTCGTTTTCATGGTGTGCCTGTTTCCCTCATTTCAGACCGGGGTTCACAGTTCACTTCCATCTTTTGGAGAGTATTCCAGGAAGAGTTGGGCACCCGTGTCGACCTTAGCACAACATTTCACCCGCAGACTGATGGCCAGTCAGAGCATACTATTCAGGTCTTTGAGGATATGTTGTGGGCCTGTGTTATGGATTTTGGGGGTCAGTGGGATTAGTTCTTGCCTCTAGCAGAGTTTTCATACAACAATAGCTACTACTCTAGTATTCCGATGGCCACGTTCGAGGCCCTATATGGTAGGCGTTGTCGCTCTTCAGTTGATTGGTTTGAGTCTACAAAGCCTAGGCCATATGGTACCGACTTGTTTCAGGTGGCCTTAGATCATGTGAGGGTGATTCAGTATCGGCTCAGGACGGCCCAGAGTAGACACCAGAGTTATGCAAATCAAAGGGGTTGGTCGTTGAGGTTTGTCGTTGGTGACAGAGTATTCCCCATGAAGGGTGTGATGACATTTAGGAGGCGGGGCAGGCTTTGCCCAGATATATTGGACCTTTTGAGATTTTGAGGGCAGTCGGTGATGTTGCCTATGAGTTAGCCTTACCTCCACCATTCTCATCTATTCATCCAGTTTTCCATGTTTCGATGCGATGCCTGTATGTTCCAGATGAGTCTCATGTGCTTCAGTATGATGCAGTTCAGCCGGATGATCGTCTGACCTATATTGAGGAGCCAGTTGCCATCTTGGCCAGAGATGTGAGGCAGTTACAATCTAGAGCCATTCATGTGGTTAAGTTCCGTTGGAGTCATCGTCCAGTCAATGAGGCTACCTGGGAGACCGAGCAGGAGATGCGGGAGCAGTTCCCCAGCTTATTTGAGCCCTCAGGTTCTTCTTGACTCTTACTTTCGTGGAAAAAAGTTCTTTTAGTAGTGGATGTTGCAATGACTCTCCTGGCCATTTTTGAGTTAATGCTTTCATCTCATCATTTAGAGCGTTCCTATAGCGACCCCAAGTCATTTATGACTTGTTGGCACTGACTGTTCAGTCGCCTGGTCGTTCGTTTGGGTTTTATGCCCGTTTACCTATTTTGGAGATTTTAAAACTTGAAAAGTTGATTTCATTCATAACCTCAGGTAAACGACCTCAGAACAGGATTTTGACGATTCCATCAGCTCTGAAAATGCTAAATTAGGCTAATAGCATGGGTGGCACAAGTCCCAAGGCTTTCGGTGCAACTTTGGGGCCATTTGGTGTTTTAGCCTTTAAAATTTGGCACGAGTTTGACTTTGGTCAAAATTCTTGGAAAATGCACCCGGATGATAATTTAATCAGCGCGATTAGTTCTGGAATGCCGAGTTTGGTCTAGAACAAACCTTCATGTGCTTCCCGAGGTTTTTGGTCTAATTCTGAGGCCTTTTGCTGAAGTTGGCTAAAATGGTGCTTGGATGTGGGACCCACTTTTTGTTGAAATTACCTCGTATGGAAATTTCGACTGTGCCATTGAGTCTGGAACACCAAATTTGATGGGGTAGCATATATTGTTTGCATGCACGGGGTTCTGAACGAATCCCGAGCACCCCGTCGGAGGAATGGTAAATGCCAAAACTCAGCTGGTGCAGCAGCTGATGTTGCAGACCCATTTCCTCTCTGCGTTCGCGGGCCAGGGAGGCAGGATCGTGGAGCTTAGTTTCCTTTTTCTTCGCATTCGGGAGAAGGTCGCCGCGTTCACGGATGTCTAGGTTTCTCTTCTCGGCGTTCGCGGGTAGGTCTCCGTGTTCACCATGGTTTGGGATCTTTTCTTCTACCGCGTTCGCAAAGGTCAGTTCCGTCTGATCCTCTATTTAAAAACTAGATGCGATCAGCTCGAGGAGAAAATTTAAACGTGCAAGTTGTAGCTCGTTTGAAGTCGGAATTGGATGATCCGAAGTTTGGTGTGTTCGGAGTTGTGGCGGATACGTGGGTGGCTGATCAGAGGGTGTTGGAAAGTCTCCGTTTGAGGTATAATTGCATTGTAGTTGGTTGTCCGAGTTTTTTTTGTGAGCTTTTTCTTGTGCTTGTTGCATGCTTGTTGCATATGCTGTTCCGAGCCCCGAATTGTGTTCCATTTTAGAATACAAGTTTTGGGAAGGGTTTTGGACCTCTTCACGGAGTCAATTCCAAAATTTTCGGAGTGGGTCTCACATTTTTGGATTTTTACTTCTAAATTGGTCTGTCTCCGATTTTGGTAATTTTAGTGTCTAAACAATCATGTTGAAGCTGTGATTCTATTTTTCATAGTGTGGCAGCATTCTGAGGTCGTTTGGAAGGGAAAAGCTTCGGCAAAGTGATTTGGAGCGTGCGCGGCCGGCCTTCAGGTAGGTTACGACTTTCATTCTTTTTGGATTGAGCTTTAATGTATAAATTCTTGTTGATTAGTGTGAATCGGGGGGGGGGGTACCTACTATTTCTTCTCTTGTTCTTAGAGAGCATGATTTAGGGTTGATTTTTGTTATTTCGAGGGTAGTACCATGCTGATAGGGGGCTGCTTATGTGTGGTGGCATGCTGTTGATGTGTTTAGTTGATTTGTTGTGTTTGGAGTATGTTTTGGCCTTAGTCTAGGATAGAATAGTGTTGCCTTAGACCCATTCACCCTGTGACTGTGGTATGTCTCAGACGTCATTTAGGAGGGACTAGGTCCTTGTAGCCTGGAATAGCAGACTTGGGTCTGATAGTATGAGTCTTAGCTTAGGCTTTTCTATAGCTTATTAGCCTTTCTGTTTCTTCTCCCCATTCATGTGGCTCCGATGAGTTATCAGAGGTGGTGTGTTTTTCCTTGGTTTGGGGTGCTGTTGGGTTGGTACCTTTGTGATATTTTTGGGAGTGGACGTCGATCCACGATGACCTTGATACTGAGATCCTCTTTAGAGTTGATATGCCCCCGGGTCCTCTTGCTAGCTGGGCAGCTGACGGCCCTGGGAGTGACTGACTTGCTAGGCGGCTTGGATATTTGAGATATTTTGAGATCCTCTTCAGAGTTGATACACCCCCGGGCCCTCTTGCCAGCTGGGCGGCTGAAGCCCCTCGGATTGGTTGGCTGGTTGGGAGGCCTGGATAATTCAGGGTGCTTCGAGATCCTTTTCGGAGCTAACATGCCCCCGGGCACTCTTGCTAGCTCGGCGGTTGACGCACCTAGGAGTTGTGGGCTAGCTGGGCGACTTGGATATTTGAGTTCTTCTACTGGGTTTGTGTAACTCTTGCTAGCTGGGCTAGGAGTTGACCGGTTGTTCGATTCAGATCAGGTTTTCCCTTTGGTATTGTAGACTTAGCTATTCTGTGTACCTATCGGGCTTATGGGGGTCTGTTCGAGTTTTTATTTAAATTGGGCATGAGTGTACCTTCTAGGCTTATGGGGTCCAATTAGGTTTTGTTTAGCTGTTCTTAGATCTATTTTTTTTTGGTGCGCTCATGTGTTTCTTTATTTTCCTCTTTCACCTTATTTCTGATCTAGATTCTATCTTTTCTGATTGTTTTTTCCTATCTTGCTCAGTTGGCCTTTGATGCCTACTGGGTACCTGTTGTTCAGTACTCATGCTACACTCTACATCTATTTTCGTGATGCAAGTCCGAGCACCAGTTATCAGTGCTGATATCAAGCCTGCTGCAGTCATATTCGGAGGTGAGGGTGAGCATATAACATTGAGGGATTACCCGTATCCTTCTATATATAGTTGACTTGTCTTTTACTTTTTGAGACAGTCTTGTTTCTGTTGTCAACTTTAGGGACTTGTACTTATTTTGTAGTAGCTCTGTACATGTGACTTCTAGGTTCTGGGAGGGATCTTTTATTTGTGTATAGATTGTTTGGCTTGCTTTCGCTTTTCTTCTGTATATCGGTTATTTATACTTCCGTGTAGTTGAGTTGCTTTCTGCCCTCAATCCCATTACTTATAGGTTCTGGGATACGGGTTGGCTAGCCTACTGGTGGTTTATAGTAGGCGCCATCATGACTCGAGGAATCGGGTCGTGACAACACAATTGTTAAACACAAAAAATAGTGCAATATAGACATTTATGTTTGGGGGTAATATGATCTTTGTATAATTTAAGGGATAATAGGACCCTCTAATAGTTTAGGGGTGTAAATAGTACATAAAATTAAGTTCAAGGGGTAATAGGACTCCATATAGTTTAGATGCGTAACTAACAATTTTGTCATAGTTCAGGGGATGGGCCACACGATCTGTGGCATATTCTATATTGAGGGGTAGGGCCACACGATACGTGGCAAGTACATAGATACATATGTCCCCCATGGGTCCCGGACTGAGAGACAACATGTGTGTATCGTTAGGACACACATGCATCACTCCATATGACATTGAACTACATTGCATTGCACTTCATTTGATTCTCCTTAGTTGTGATTGATGATAAGTAGGTGTGGTTAAGAACTTGTGGAATGTGTGGATGATTGACCATGTTTGTTGAGGTGCAAGTTGTGATGATCTATTCATGCTCTGTTGTATTTGAGTGAGAAATGTTAGGCTGGGCTGATTATCTATTGCATGTTTTAGTCTTGGAGGTTCAGTTGGAGTAGTTGGATTGCTTCTGTTCTTTATTGCTTTACTTAGGATTGTTAGGTTTGCTTGCTGAGTACCATTGTTGTTTTGTACTCACTCCCTTACTTCTACACTTATGTAGATTACAAGCATGGATCATCATGATTATTCCTTCTCCTCTTCTACGTCTAAGGCATATTGTGAGGTAGCTGGTTGTTATCTGGGCAGACAACTCTTACTCATTTATTATGTTCTTGTTCTGTTATAGAAACAATGACATTGAGTCTTGTATTTCCTTCAAATCTATTCTAATTCATTAGATGCTTGTACTTATGACAACCATGTTTGGGGTCATAATTGAGTTATGTTATGTTATCTGCAATTTTGAAGTTTAATTAGTCATTTATTATGTTTACTTCCGCATTTTCTTAATTAGTTGGGTTTTAGGCTGACTTATCTTGGTGGGATAAGACAAGTTCTATCACACTCATTTTTGGGACGTGACAACTTTAATACAAGAGAGACCTATTTTGATAAAGTGCAGACTGAATAAAATTATACGATGTACCTGCTATTATCACATTGCAATTTTAATTTTAATTTACTTGTAAAAGTATTTTTGGCATAAGTTAAACGGTGTTCTTCTTCTTAAAAAATGGGTCTTAACATGCAATGAAGTGATCTCAAGTACTACTTTAATTTTTAAAAGAACTGTAACTCCTTAGATTTTAAAAGGGAGAAAAAGGCAGCATTTCAACCTTGGGGCAATACTAACGACATCACCTATGACTCGTTGGCCTGACCTACCAATCGTAGGTGGAGTTGTGGATCAGCCTAGGAAATTCAGCAAATATTTGCAATATCCAGTGTGAACTACGACTTGGAACTACGGCTCGTTGGTTGACCTACCAACCGTAGGTCAAGTCCTAGGTTGGGGGTTGTCAGCTAGTTTTAAAAAGAGGTCTTTAGGTCTTTTCCTTAATTGTTTAATTCCTAAGTAAAGTTGGTTACCCTCTAATCCTAAGCACTATATAAGTCTTATAAGCCTAATCTCTAACCTTCCTAATCACTTTTCAACTATTCCCAAAACCTCTCCAAATATTTCTCCCACTAGAAGTAAAGAAGAAGAAGAAGAAAATTAGTGTTTGAAGATCAAGTTCCCCAATCCTCCATTGATTTCAAGCTTTTGGCATTGAGGTATGATAGCTTTCACCTATGGAGTCCTTTCCTCCATAGGGTCCCTAAATTCCCTAATTTTCAAAGTAAGAATTCTCAATCGAATCTAGGATTTTCTTCTATCATGTGGGATCTTTCAAATTATGATCTAATTGATTGAATTATGTTCAATTGTGTATGAATTAAGTTAAATTGCCTGTTTTAAGTTGAATCCCCATGAACCCATATGAATTTCATGATTTCTAGATTATGATCATAATATGAGATTTTTAACTATGAAAGATGAATTGGTGAAATTTAATGATTTTGAGATAAAGATACATGAGCCCATGCATGATTTATGTCTTCTAAGCTATGAATTTAATTATGAGGTTATGAATGATCAAAAGATGGGTTTTACGAAAATATGCATGTTCAATTATGAATTTATGATGATTTGAGATTTTGCTTTGCGATTGAAGCATAAATGATGTTGTTGTTGAGTTGTGAAAGGGTTTCTCACATATTACTCAAACCATGAATGTGAAAGGATTGTTCTCACATAAAGGATTCATAAAGGGTTGAAAGGTTTTCTCAACTAAACTTGAATCAAAGTTAAGGAGCTATTCTAATGAAAGGGACAAGAGGTGATTACCCATGTTCCCTAATGATAGACAAGAGGCGATTACCCATGTCTACTACAGATAAGATGAATTATGATTTATGACTATTACGTGGGAATTATGCTTAGCACCGAGTGGACAAGAGGCGATTACTCATGTCCCATAAACTATGTGCCACCATAGGATGATTTTCTAGATAGACATTAGCTATTGGATCCACGTAAGCTAGAAGTTCATGGTCTTGCCTTGGCAAGTAGGACACCTCTTTTCGGTGTGGGGTAGACACCGGATTCCATGTTAATAGCTCACATGGTCTTAAATGTCGGTTAAAGGTAATTTTCCACAATAATAAATGAAAGTGACTTTCAAAGTATCTCATATGTGTTTTAAGCATGTTTAGCTTGCATTGACCATGATCCTATGACTTATATTTCCAACTTATTTATCTCATGTTTTAGCTTGGTCTTTGCATGTTATGTAAACATCCCCTTTAATCATGATTTTATGGTTTTATGCATAGTTATCATACTTGGTACATGTTTGTACTAACGCATACTCTTGCCAACATTGATTTGTTGATGTAGGACATGACGAATCCTCCCCATCCACTCGTGGCTAGAGCTTGTACTAGAAGAGCCTTGAAGACTTGGTGAGTCCTCATATGTTTGAGGCCATTGCCTTGTTATTCTTTTATATTTCTTTACTTTTGGACTTGTATTGGGTTACGCCAACGTTCTTTCTATTCCTTCAATAGATGGCTTTGAGACTATATGTAGACTTCGGCTATGCTTTGTAAACTCTTGTGATAAGGAATTGTCTTTGAACTCTTAAACTGCTATTATCTTCTATGATGCATGCCAAGTGGCTTGTATGAGGCCTCTCGGGGTCTTGTACGCCATGTCACGTCTAGGGGGTACTTTAGGTCTTGACAAGAACGGATACATGCAACATGCTTTATTGTAGAGTAAATGGGGACACATGAAGAAGTTTTCCGTAAATAAGTAAAGCACACTTGTTTGTTCAATCCAAGAATACAATTCCCATTGTTTTAGCAAAAAGTTCCATTTCTTACCTTTAACTATTAGCAAATGAATAAGAGAAAAATCATAAAGTGATACCTGAAGTTGTCTTGAATTTTCAAAAAGACTCTTTAACTATGCGGGTGTCCTATTCCCCCCCCCCCCAAACAATTTTGAAGTGATATTATTACATCATTTTCGACCAATCTCAGATTTTAAAGGCAAGTGTTATCATGCACCAATCATTTCATGACACGTGTTAATTTAATTTAAAATATAATTTTTTTCATTTTAAGTTTTTCTTCATCTTTTTTCTCTCTCTCTTACTTTTTGACGTATTTTACTTTTATTACTTTTATTTTAATTTCATCTTACATTTTAATTCACCTTCCATCCCACCCCACCCACCCCCACTTTCAAGATGACCTCCTTCCTCCATTTTCTTTCTTTCTTTTTCTTCACTTCTCACTCTCATCCTTCCCCACCCATGTCAAGCTGTATCCCTCTCTATTTTTTTCTTCTTTTTCTTCTTCTTCAGTCAAATTTCAGTCTTCCAGTGACTTTTTTCGTTAAAAAATCATATTATTTTCTAAACTTTGTTGAGTTAGTGATAACAAAACTAATTAGTTTTTAAGAAAATTCAAAATTTCAAAAGTATCATCAATTAATTTATCTTCTTTTCATATAACTTAAAAATTAGAAATAATAATTTTGAAAGAATCAATGAATTCCCCAATAATTGAAAGAGCTTGATTGAAATCCGGATAAAAAGGCTAAATGATACTTGTTAATCATCTTGAAATCTAATGGGTTTATCAAATTTTTCGAAATGTAAAAAAAAGAATCAAATAAAGGTTTAAAATTGAACAGACTTAAATTAATAATAGTAGAAAAAAGAAGGGCGAAATTGTGGTAAAATGGTGATATTGAAAGTAAAGAGTTTTAACGAAGATGACAATGAATTTCTAAAGAAGAAAGAAGAAAGAAAGAGGAAAATAACAATGAAAAAAAGTTAAAATAATAAGAAAAACAAGAAATTATATTTTATAAAAAAATACCTATTAAAATAAAGTTATATTCATTATTTTAGGTTGCTCACATTCTTTAAAGAGAGTGCATATACTCTCTAAGCCAGGTGGACAAAAAATGACGCAATAATATCATTTCAAGATTGTTTTGGGGGGATAATAGGATGGCCGCATAGTTAAGGTGTCTTTTTGAAAATTCGGAACAACTTCAGGCATCACTTTATGTCTTTTCTCAATTAAGAAATCATACATGGTATTAAATGATTACACATGCCATGCAAACTAATTAGTCCACAAAATGAAGCAAATTCAATGGACCAATCAAACAATTAGTCCATTAATAGCAAACAAATTTCTTTAGAAATTTAATATCGATGCTTAGCTAACAACTCAAAGGTCATCACAACTTTGAACCAAAAATACATGTAAAGAAATTTGTGAAAAATTCAAGTAGAAAAGATAAATAAGTTTTGACAAAAATTACCTTTAATGTAAGCCAAAAAAGTGATTACAAAATGGACTTGGTTAACCCGTGAATATTTTAGCAAACAGGATAATAAATGAGGTTACGATAAATTAACTATATGTAATAAGTTATTTGAATCCTTAATTAGTCCCGAATTATTCTAAAACAATTAGGTGAATCATATATTTGAATCAAGTTAGCAATCAGCTAACTGAATCACAAAAAAATATAATCCTAATTGAACTTTAATCCTCATTGGAATGATTTTTCAATAATATCATGATCTTTTACTAAGGAAAGGATATAAAGCATCAAAAGCCTAGATATCAAGACAAGCCTTCCAAGAGAATATTTTAATAAAAAAACTTAGTATAACTTATTATCTAGCACTAAAACAAATTAAAATTTACCATAAACTTCATTCCTAAATAGAATTAACAACAAATTTTATTGTCTAGCTACAATACTTGACACTCCATAATTCCTATTTTTCAGTAGTGAAGTGACATCTGTCTTCATCTCTTTTAAGCTTGCTGACAAGTACTGTATCAATGAGAGCATTTGTTTTATCATCTCTTTCTTCTTGCTTCATCCACCATTGTTCTTCTGTTTCTCTGTCACGACCCAAAATTGGGTGCGATGGCACTTGTCCTATCCTACCAGGACAAGTCAGCCTAACCCAACAAACCAAAACAAAAGCAGAAAAAAGAGCAAATCAAGAAGAATAAGCGGAAGACTTCAAAACTAAACAATCCTTCCCAAGACTGGTTGTCACATGTACAAGCCACTAATACCGAAATGATATGAAATTACAAGTCTCAATGTCTTTGTATCTCAAATAGAACAAGACATAAAGTAAAAAGGTCGAGAGAGATCGCCAACATCGAACAACTACCTCTCAAGTTTCCTCAAAAGCCTCGGAGTAAGAAGAAGAGAGAACTAGATCACGGTCCAGGCTCGGAACCTACACAAGTGTAGAAGCAAGGGCGAGTACCAAACAACATGGTACCCAGCAAATTGACTAATAAAACAAGACAAATCTATTAAAATTCAGGAATCCCTGACTTCAAACCGAACCTCCAAAAACTACAACCTGTACAGAAAATTATCCAAACCTAACAGATTCCAATTCACCGCTCATATAACACACAGGTCAATAACAACTCAACAACAAAACTGAAATAACTCACATCAGTATCAAGTATATCAATCCCAGGGTCACAAAACATAAACAAGACTCCACAATGACAAGAATGAGATAATATAATGCAATGCAATGTCAAGTAGAATGATGAATGTCTGTCCTACGATACACATTCGTTGAATCTCAAACTGGAACCCATGGGGGCCACACATGGACCATGTATCTGCCGGAACCATTTCCCATCGACATAATCATCAATCACCGAAACCATTTCCCATCGGCATATCATCACTCATCGGAACCATTTCCCATCGGCATAATCATCAAAGTGTCTCATCATAGTGTCTCAGAACCAATGCACATAAGCATGTTCACAAAAATAATTAGAAAATGAAAGTGTTCACAATCACGATGCAATTCATATCAATGTTAATCACGTCACACTATCAACAATATATCAACATGAACAATTACATCAGTTACAACAAGATCATTTGCCTAGTTTCCAATTTACTACTCCTTTCATCACAAATAGGATTAATCACTACGCACGAGTTTCAAGTCTAGTCCCATAATCCACAATGAGCAAAAGACCTATTCATCAATTCCACAATCACATCAAATCTATTATAGCATTTCATCAATTACACAACAATATCAAGATCACGACCCATCAAATTTTGGCCTACCACTTTAGCACACAAAGCCATTTTTATTGAACCCGCCGATTAGATTAGATTGATTCATATAAGAACTCAACCCATACCTCAATCCCATTACTCCCCAACACAATCAAGAATGAGAAATCTGGAATATTACAAGATTCGCAAAGTTTTAGAAGTTCACTTGCCTTAACCGAAATCGAAATCAACCAACGACCGGAGCCTTTCCCTTCCGAGAGCAATCCAAAGCAACACAATCTAATCAAATTATGAATCACAATCAATTTCGAAACCAACAACACTAAGAACACAAAAATCGGGCAAAGGGGTCCAAATGGCTCAAAAATCGGGTTTCGAAAACAAGGTTTGAATTCAAAATTTCTCACATGGAAATAATCTTCAAAGCCTTAGGAAATCATTAGTGAAGGCCATTTTGAAAATCGAAATCAAACCAATTCACAATCACCATTTGTTAAAAAAATTGGAGTTCATGCAAAATCTCCAAAATGCAACTTCAAAAACCCAATTTTCATATTGAAATCATGAAAGAATCAATGGGTAATCAAGGTTAGAGATAAAATCAGTTACCCACAAGAATTCCACGAAAATCCCTCTTTCAAATAGCCTACCCAAGCTTCAAAGTGATGAAAATGGGACATTTCCCGAATTTACACTATTTCAGGTCAAAAATGACCTCGGCGAATGCGGACCATTAAGCCCGCGAATGCGGACACCAACACAGCAGTACTCCACGAATGCGGACAACACTCCGCAAATGCGAAGACCAACTCATGCCATTCTCCATGAAGGCGCCAATACACCGTGGACACGGAGACAAAACAGGTCACCCTTTGTGAACTCGCCCAATGACTATCCGGGAACGCAGAGGCTAAAATGCAGCGAATGCAGAAACCAGAAATTAGCACTTTCAACAAGTCTCCGAATGGACCCCTAGGATTCGTTCAGAACCCCGTGCACATAAACTAGATATGTTACCCTACTAAATTCGACGTTCCGGACTCAATGGAACCATCAAAATTCGAATTCGAGGTCTCTTTGACCCGAAATCCGACAAAGCACAACAAAACTAACTTAAGCATCCGCAACTCAAAACAAGCTCGAGACCTCTAAAATTAAACCAGTGCAACTCCTAGGCGTAAAATCATCCCCTGAATCCAACGGAGTTGTCGGAAATCCAATCCGGGCATGCGATCGCCGAATGTTTACCAAAATCAACTCTATGACCAAAATTTCACAATTTTTTCCAACTCAAGGCCTCAAATGCACGATATCGCCCCAAATCTGATTCCGTCAACTCTCATAGACCAAATTCCACATTTCGGAGCTGATGGAAACCCCATCCGAGACCCGAAACTCTGAATGATCCCAAAAACCACATTATGACAACTTAAGCCTTCAGAGTTCAAAACTTTCCAAAAACCAAAAATTAACAAGGACTTCACAAAACTAACTTTAGATATCAGTCAAACATGACTCGGGAAAACTCTTCGTAGGGGTAAAATGGTCATTTAACAAAAATTACCAAAAATGACCTTCAGGGTCGTTACATCATCCACCACAAAAAAATATTTGTCCTCGAACATAAAGTAAAAGAAAGTACTTGGAACCTCAAAAAGCTGAGGATATCTCGCACGCATGTCAGACTCGGACTCCCAAGTAGCCTCTCCAACTAAGCGGTGACCCCACTACACCTTCACTGAAGCAATCTCCTTGGTCCTAAGCTTACGGACCTGCCTATCCAGAATGGTTGTAGGCTCCTCCTCATAAGTCAAATAAAGACTCAACTCAACCGAATCAAGTGTAATCACATGAGACTCATCCGAGATGTACTTCCGAAGCATAAAAACATGAAACACAGGATGCACAGCTGACAAGCTAGGTGGCAAGGCCAACTTATAGGCTACCTCTCCCACTCGGTCCAAAATCTCAAAAGGACCAATGAATCAAGGGCTAAGCTTGCCCTTCTTTCCAAAGCGAATAACACCGTTCATGGGTGATACTCGGAGCCAAACATGATCACCCTCCATGAATACCAACTCTCAAACTCTCCGATCTGTATAACTCTTCTACCGACTATGAGCAGTCAACAACCTCTCTGAATCAAACGAACCTGATCCATGGCATCTCTAAGCAAGTCAATGTCTAAGGAATCCATCTCCGCCGAATCAAACCATCCAATCGGCGATCTACACCGTCTGCCATACAACGCCTCAAATGGGACCATCTAAATGCTAGAATGATGGTTGTTGTTGTAGGCAAACTCCGCTAGGGGCAAATGTTGATCCCACCTAGCACCATAAAGTTAATCACACAAGCACGAAGCATGTCCTCAAGCAACTGAATTGTCCGCTAGGGCTGTCCATCTGTCTGAGGGTGAAATGTTGTACTCATATCCAACTAAGTACCCAAATCATGCTGTAAAGGTCTCCAGAAGTGCGAAGTGAACAATGAACCCCGATCCGAGACTATAGATATCGGCACCCCATGAAGCCTAACAATCTGACTAATGTAGAGCTGGGCTAACTTCTCCATTGTATACTTCATCTGAACTAGAATAAAATGAGCGGACTTAGTCAGCCTATCAACAACCACCAAAATATAATCATAACCACCCACGGTGGTAGGTAAACCCATAACAAAGTCCATAGTGATCAGCTCCCAGTTCCAAGTAGCAATGGGCATCCTCTGAGACACACCTCCGGGCCACTGGTGCTCACACTTGACCTGTAGACAGGTCAAATATCTAGTACAAAGTCCGCAATATCCCTCTTCATACCACACCACTAGTAATGTTGACTCAGATCATGATACATCTTTGTTGTCTCTGGATGGATAGAATATCTAGAGCAATGCGCCTCCTCTAGAATCAGTCTAATAAGCTCACCCACCTTGGGCATACAAATCCGATCTCGAATCCTCAAAACTCTATGAGAGTCAAGTATAGCCTCCTTGGCTTCACCTCTCATCACCTTGTCTCGAATGAGACACAGCTTCTCATCCTCAAACTGGTGCTCACGAATCTTCTCAACTAAGGAGGAATGGGCCTCAATGAATGCAATCAAACCACCGCTTTCCTCAGAAACCTGCAACCTGAAAAAGCTGTTGGCTAACCTCTGAACATTCCTTGCCAAGGGCTCATATCAACACTGATCGCGGTGAGACTCCCCATACTAGGAGTCTTCCTACTCAAAGCATCGGCCACCACATTGGTCTTTCCAGGAATGTACGAGATAGTCATATCATAGTCCTTCAGTAACTCAAGCCATCTACGCTGCCTCAAATTCGGATCCCTCTGACTAAAGATGTACTGAAGACTTCGATGATCGGTTAACACCTCACAATGAATCCCATACAAGTAGTGTCGCCACAACTTAAGCACAAATACCACCGCCGCAAACTCTAGGTCGTGAGTAGGATAGTTCTTCTCATGAGCCTTCAACTGTCTAGAAGCATAGGCAATAACCTTCCCTTTCTGCATCAACACACCTCCCAACCAACTCCAGAGGCATATAATACATGGTAAAACCCACGCCCTCCTCGGGCAAAGTCAACACAGGAGATGAAGTCAACAAAGTCTTTAGCTTTTGAAAGCTTGCGTCACACTCATCGAACCAATGAAATTCCACATTCTTCTGAGTCAATCTAATCAAAGGCGCTGCAATAGTAGAGAAAATCATCACAAACCATCTGTAGTAGCCTGCCAACCCCACAAAACTCCTAATCTCTGTAGGAGAAGTAGGTGTCGTCCAGCCCTTAACCGCTTCAATCTTTGCCGGATTAACCCTAATACCCTCCTTGGACACCACATGTCCCAAGAATGTAAGAAAATCTAGCCAAAACTCACACTTGGAGAGCATGGCATACAACTTCTGCTCCCTCAAAGTCTTAAGCACCAACCTCAAGTGATGGACATGGTCCTCCTCGGTACTAGAATTTATCAAAATGTCATCAATGAACATAATCACAAAGGAATCCAAGTACGGATGTAACACTCCGTTCATCAACTCCATAAATGTTGCAGGAGCATTAGTCAGCCCAAAAGACTTCACCAAGAACTCGTAGTGGCCATAATGAGTCTTGAAAGCTGTCTTAGGAATATCCTATGACCTAATAATCAACTGATGATAATCGAACCTCAAGTCAATCTTAGAAAACAACGTCACACCCTGAAGCTGATGAAACAAGTCATCAATGCGAGGAAGAAGATACTTTTTCTTAACAGTCACCTTTTTCAACTGCGTATAATCAGTACATATCCTCATAGAACCATCTTTCTTCTTTACAAAGTGGACCGGTGCACCCCAAGGCGATACACTAGGGCGAATAAACCCTTTTCTCCACAAGTCTTGCAACTGGTCCTTCAATTCCTTCAACTCAGCTGAAGACATACGATACGAGGAAATAGAGATGGGCTTGGTGCTCGGCTCCAAGTCAATAGCAAAATCAATGTCCCGATCAGGAGGTACACTAGGAAGATTAGTAGGATACACATCAGCAAACTCCTGAACCACGAAAATGGACTCCATGGAAGGTTACTCGACACTGGTATCCCGAATAAAGGCTAAATTGGAAAAATCAATCAACCTCTGGGCTCGAACGTAGGAGATAACCTTGCTAGGGCAAGAACCACTAGTACCCTTCCACTCTACCCTCGGAACACCAGGCATCGCTAAAGTGACTGTCTTAGTATGACAGTCAAGGATCGCATGATAGGTAGAAAGCCAATTCATACCCAATATCACATCAAAATCTACCATCCCCAGAATAATCAAGTATACCCAAGTATCGTACCCAGCCAAAGAAATAGGACAGGATCGATACACTCAATCCACCACTAAAGGCTCACCCACGGGTGTAGAAATATGCACAGGCACACGCATACGATCACATACAAAATCAAAATCAAATGCAAAGTAGGTAGACACATAGGAGAAAGTAGACTCTAGATCAAATAATATAGATGCATCTCGATGACGATACCTGTGATGAAGACATAAGAAGACTCAGCCTCAAGTCTCCCTGGAAAAGCATAACACTAGGAAACTCTACCACCTCCTGTCTGAACCGCACCTCTACCTCTACGCTGAACCACAACACTACTACCCGAAGCTCTGCTGCCTCTACCCGCTGTTTGTCCCCTACCTTGACCTCTAGGCGGAGGCGCTGGATCTCTCTCTGGAGCTGTTGAGTAAGTACGATGGGGCCCTGAATAAGTCTGGAGAGGGCAATGTCGCATCAAATGACCCGAATCCCCACAATTATAACAAGACCTCATAACAGAGAGATGTTGCGACGAAGTTGGTGACATACTATGGCCACCTCGGCTAGACCCGTAAGACCCTCTAGATGACTGTACACCTTCATCTGCTAGCATGGAAGCATGAACAAGCCTCTGACACTGAAATGAAGTACCACCTCTCTGAGAACCTTTGCCTCCAGACGAGGCACCATAAAACTTTCCACCAGAACGGGCCCTTTTTGAATCCCTAAACACCTCTCGAACCAAAAACTCCACCTCCCTGGCGATAATCACAATGGAATGGAAGGAAGAAACCTCATGGGATGATCTGAACACATAAGATCTGATGGAGAAAGTCAACCCCGTCACAAACCTGCAGACCCTTTCTGCCTCATCTGGAACCAAAGATGTGGCATGATGAGATAGCTGATAGAAATGTGCCTCGTACTCTGCAACAGACATGCCACCCTGAATCAAACCCTCAAACCTCAACTGCTCTCCTCACGCACACTCTAAGGGATGAAGTGATCCTAAAAAGCACTAGAGAAAGCATCCCACTCAACCGGAGGAGCTCCCACTGGCATAGACTACACACAAGACACCCACCACTCCCTAGCTGGCCCACAGAGCTGGAGAGCAACAAAATGGACACCCATCGCATCCACCATTCTCATCGCCTCATGCATCTCACGGCATAAGGTCAGACACTCATGATCATCCTCGTTGTTACCACCTTGAAAATGGGGTGGTTTCATCTTCTGAAACCTCTCATAACACTGTTGGTCCTCCACTGTATCTGAAGCAACATGTGCACTGATACTTGGCGCGGGAACCAATGGTGGCTGACCCACCTGTTCCTGAACAATCGTATCCTGATGTTGCTCTAGGGTCTACACCATTGCCCTAGTTTGTAAACCCTGTGGCGTGCCAGCACCATCCTGAGTAAAGCTCTCTATAACTCCCATCATCCTCAATAAGGTATCCTGAAATAATTATGCTGAGAACCCTGGAGGAACATGGTCCTCACAATCCTCAACCTGTGGCTCTAGGGAAGTCTCTCTACCACGACCTCTAGCAGGTGCTACTCTTCGGGCACGACCTTTCCCACGTGCTACTCCATGAGCACGACCTTCAACTCGGGCTCTACCCCGACCTCTGACTCGGGCCTCAAGCACTGCCTCGGGGACTGCCTCCCCTCCATCGCTCGAAACAGAAGCTCTGGTCCTCGGCATCAGCCAAAACAACACGCGACACTCAGCACAAGTGATAAGAACCACGCATGATAAGAGAGAGTGAAATGAAAGAAGTTTCCTAACAGTTCTCATAGCCTCTCGAAGATAACTGCAGACGTCTCGATACCGATCTGCGAGACTCTACTTAGACTTGTCTTATACACGTGAGACCTATGAAACCTAGGCTCTGATACCATTTGAAACCTAGGCACTTGTCCTATCCTACCAGGACAAGTAAGCCTAACACAACAAACCGAAACAAAAGTGGAAAAAAAGAGCAAATCAAGAAGAATAACAATAAGAAGAAGACTTCAAAACTGAAAAATCCTTCCCAAGACTAGTTGTCACATGTACCAGCCACTAATACCGAAATGAAATTACAAGTCTCAATGTCTTTTTATCTAAAATAGAACATGACATAAAGTAAAAAGGTCGAGAAAGATCGCCAACATCGAACAACTACCTCTCAAGTTTCCTCAAAAGCATCGGAGTAAGAAAAAGAGAGAACTAGATCACGATCTAGGCTCGGAACCTACACAAGTGTAAAAGCAAGGGTGAGTACCAAACAACATGGTACCCAGCAAATTGACTAATAAAACAAGACAAATCTATTAAAATTCAAGAATCCCTGACTTCCAACCGAACCTCCAAAAACTACAACCTGTACAGAAAATCAGCCAAACCTAACAGATTCCAATTCACCGCTCATATAACACACAGGTCAATAACAACTCAACAACAAAACTGAAATAACTCACATCAGTATCAAGTATATCAATCCCAGGGTCACAAGACATAAACAAGACTCCACAATGACAAGAATGAGATAATGTAATGCAATGCAATGTCAAGTGGAATGATGCATGTCTTTCCTACGATACACATCCACTGAATCTCAGACCGGAACCCATGGGAGCCACACATGGACCATGTATCCGCCAAAACCATTTCCTATCGACATAATCATCAATCGCCGGAACCATTTCCCATCGGTATATCATCACTCGCCGGAACCATTTCCCATCGGCATAATCATCAAAGTGTCTCAGAACTAATGCACATAAGCATTTTCACACAAATAATGAGAAAATGATAGTGTTCACAATCACGACGCAATTCATATCAATGCAAATCACGTCACACTATCAACAATATATCAACATCAACAATTACATCAGTTACAACAAGATCATTTTCCTAGTCTCCAATTCACTACTCCTTTCATCACAAGTAGGATTAATTACTAAGCATGAGTTTCAACTCTAGTCCTATAATCCACAATGAGCAAAAGACATATTCATCAATTTCACAATCACATCGAAGCTATTATAGTATTTCATCAATTACACAACAATATCTAGATAATGGCCCATCACATTTTGGCCTACCACTTTAGCATACAAAGCCATTTTTATTGAACCCGTTGATTAGATTAGATTTATTCATACAAGAACTCAACCCATATCTCAATCCCATTACTCGCCAACACAATCAAGAAGGAGAAATCCAGAATATTACAAGATTCACAAAATTTTAGAAGTCCACTTGCTTTAATCGAAATCGAAATCAACCAACGACTGGAGCCTTTCCTTTCCGAAAGCAATCCAAAGCAACCCAATCTAATTAAATTGTGAATCACAATCAAATTTTGGAATGAACAACACTAAGAACACAAAAATCAGGCAAAGGGGTCCAAATGGCTCAAAAATCGTGTTTCGAAAACAAGGTTTGAATTCGAAATTTCTCACATGGAAATAATATTCAAAGCCTTAGGAAATCATTAGTGAAAACCCTTTTGAAAAAGGAAATCAAACTAGTCCCCAATCACCATTTGTTCAAAAATTTGGAGTTCATGCAAAACCCCCAAAATCCAACTTCAAAAACCCAATTTTCAAATTGAAATCATGAAAGAATCAATGGGTAATCAAGGTTTAGAGATAAAATTAGTTACCCACAAGGTTTCCACGAAATCCCTCTTTCAAATCGCCTCCCCAATCTTGAAAATGATGAAAATGGTGAAAATGAAAAATTTCCCGAATTTACACTGTTTCAAGTAAAAAATGACCTCCGTGAACGCGGAGACCAACCCAGCAGTACTCTGCGAACGCAGACAAACATCGCGAACGCGGAGACCAACTCGCGCCATTTTCTGCAAACGCGCCAACACTCCGTAGACACGGAGACCAAACAGGTCACCCTCTACGAACGCGCCCATTGACTCTCCGCGAACGCGGAGGCTAAAATGCACCAGATGCAGAAACCAGAAATCAGCACTTTTAACAAGTCTCTGAATGGACCCTCGAGATTCGTTCGGAACCCCGTGCGCACAAACTATATATGCTACCCTACTAAATTCGACGTTTCAGACTCAATGGAACCGTCGAAATTCAAATTCGAGGTTCCCTTGAGCCGGAACCCGACAAAGCACAACAAAACTAACTTAAGCCTCAACAACTCAAAACAAGCACGGGACCTCTAAACATTCAACCAAGGCCACTCCTAGGCCTAAAATCATCATTCGAATCCAACGAAGTTGTCAGAAATCCAATCCGAGCATCCGATCTCCGAATGTTGACCAAAGTCAACTCTATGATCAAAATTTCACAATTTTTCCAACTTAAGGCCTCAAATCCACAATACAGCCCAAAATCTGATTCCATCAACTCTATTAGACCAAATTCCACATTTCGGAGCTGATAGAATTGACAGAATCCCCATCCGAGACCCGAAACTCCGAATGACCCCAAAAACTACATTTGACAACTTAAGCCTTTAGAATTCAAAACTTTCCAATAACCAAAAATTAACAAGAACTTCACAAAACTAACTTCAGATATCAGCCAAACATGACTTGGGGCAACTCTTGGGAGGGGTAAAACAGTCATTTAACAAAAATTACAAAAAATGACCTTCAGGGTCGTTACATTCTCTCCATCTCTTTTCCATCATTAGCTTCTCCTTTTCCAGGTCCACTTTTTCTCTTCATTCCATCTCCTTTTTTCTCCTCTCCTTCCAATTTCTCTTTCCATTCTATCTCCTTTTTTCCCCTCTCCTCTTCCCTTCTCTTAATTTCTTTCACCCATCACATTTCAACTTCCATTTGTTTCTTCATAAATTCATAAAACATCTCCTTCAAACTCCCTGCTAAATTCCCACTAGTGCCAATATTGCTTTTGTTTTCATTAAACTTTCTTTTTTTCTTTTCAATATTTCTAATTCCCTTTCCTCCTTCACCAATATAATCAATTTTTTCCTTTTTCTTCTCTTCATCCAAATATAGTTGAGAAGAGATTTCTTCCTCCTCCATCATTAGCATTCTCTGCAAGAAAATCTCTTGCAACTCATTGAAAAATGAAAATTGTTGTCTTTGAGCTTTTGCTTCCATTGTTACACAACCCTAGAGAAAAAGAAGAAAAAAATATTGAAGCTCTCAAAGACATCGTTATACAAAATAATACCTAACATGTTATCATAGCTTAATTAAATCACATTAAATATTTTTTATACTATCTATGTATGTATGTAATTTAAATCTAAGAAGAATATATTTTCATTTAAGAAAAACATTGAAGATTTGAACTTTTTGATGAGTTCAAAATATAACACTAATATGTGTTTAGTAAATCCTTCAACCTATACAAAGATTGAGTCATATGTTTTAGGTTCAATTGGACTTATATTGTACATCCTCCCGAAAAGAATGTACTAAAACTTGTATAAGGTCAACAATCCCATCAATTTATTGAAGTCATCCACAAGATAAATGTCAAAATGTAATAGTACTATAATTTTAAACTACATATACTAATGAACTTTCTGAGAAAAGAAACCTAATAAGCTTTTAAATAATTAATCAATATTTTTTTTTGTTTCTTAATTAGCATTTATAAAATAACTAAATATATATATGATGGCATTACTATAAGGAAAATTTATTATTAATGTGATGTAAATCGTAATATAATAGATGATTTATTTATTTATTAGGTTATTAATTTCATTTTTTTGTTGCAGTAGATGGTGATAACAAGATTAGTGAGTAATTATACATAAAAAGTACCACGGGATTTTGTACCTATCATTCTTAAATCCTCATCTTAGCCAAATTTATATCCCTAGCATTAATAAAGATCACTATGAAATACTTTTCTAAAATTGTCTTCAAGACTCATATTTAACTCACTCCAAATGTTTTCTCTTACTTGGTAAACTTGTCTATAGTTATTTTAAATGACTAGATATATGGTAAAAAAAAGTATAAAATTATTTTATATGCGGTTTGCATACATATAAAAGTTAAAATCATTAGAACAAATGATAACCAATATATAAATGGTGACAAGATTTTTCCATTTGAACTTGCACTGGTCAATGGTGCGATTGTAACCCTTGATTAGTTTCATCTTATTGGCTATCCCTTCCCATAGAATATTCTTGTTGTTGTTTCTGGTATCCATAAATTTTGATCGTTCTCCCCTCGAAAAATCAAGAAACACCTTGTCTCTTCAACACTAAATTCATGTGAAAAAATCTTGTCATTGTCATCATCATCAATGTTTATCACACCTTGATGATCAACACTCCATTGTTGAAATTGGAACTTATCATCTCCAAGACATGTATCATTAATATCCACATGACCTTGATGACTTATCAATTGTCCATTTGAAATAATTTCTTTACCTTTATAAGATAGAGTTAAGGTGGCGTACAAACCACCCAGCTCTTCACACTCCAATACTTATGGGAGTACACTGGGTTTGTTATGTTGTTGTTGATGATGACTTATAAATTGATTGCCGAAAACAGTGTCTCTACCTTCATAAGGTAGGGGTATGATTGTCAAATCACTCCATTCTCCAAGCTTCCCCCTATGGGAGTACACTGGATATGTTGTGATGTTGTTGTTGATGACTTATAAACTCACTATCTGAAATTGTCTCTCCACCTTCACAAGGCAAATATAAGGCTACGTACACATTACCTAGTTCTCCAGATCCCACTTGTGGGAGTATACTGGGTGTTTTGTGTTGTTGTTGTTGACTTATAGACTGATGTTGATGAAAATGACCCTCCATGTATTACAAATTAAACCCTAAACTTACAAAAAAATAATTTATGAGAGCAGAAAAAAGGTTTTATCTGAAGGGGAAAGGAAAAGAAACGGTGGTGTGAAATTTGAATCTAAGATATAAATTTATCAAGAAATATCATACTAGTATTGCAACATATCTATGCGCTTATATATGCATAAATGAGTTCTAGCCTTTTGTACTCCATTTTATGATTTGAGAAACATAAATTAAACACTAGCATATTATAAATTAGTGACTATATTTGATTCATTTTATGAGTCTTAGTTTGAATGGATAGAGTGTTGACTAGTAAGCATGATTTTAAAATTTTGTAGACTAAATAAGAGTATGTGTAATGTGTGCACCAAATTGTTATAAATTTGTTGCTTTAAAGATGATATAGATGATATTGATTTTTAAAAAAAATCCTATATGGAATATAAAATGTAACAAATTTTGGCCTCTCATTAATATTTTTCCTTCAAGGGAGAAATCTTCTCCGATCCCATTCAATCTCTCTATATGGAAACTTATTTATTATCTTTCTTTTTCAGTTATTAATTACAATATATATTGAAGTAAGTAAAACAATTATTAGTAATTATTTTTATTACAAATTGAGATTCAAATTTGTTCATATTGCGTCAAACTGACGTAAGATATAAGTAGAGAATTTGAGGTTGGGCTTTGACCAATTGTACATACTTTTTTGGGATAAAGCACAAGTACCCCCCTAGACTATGACTTAAATCTCAAATACACACCTTAACTAAACTAAAGTCTTATTACCCCCAACCCAATGTTTAGTTTTGTACATCATTTTAGCTTCTGTGACATCCAAACATCTCCCACACGCCTCTACTACATGGAATCACGGAGTGTGCCACTGATGAGTGGGTGATTTTCACTCATTTGGAGTCCTTTTCTTGTGATTTTGTGGCACTTAAGTAAGGAAAGAGGATAATTTTCCTTTGAATATTGTTGTTTCAGGTACATGATGATTAAAAAGGAGTTTTGATGAAAAAGAAGGTAAATTGGGGCAAAATGGAGATAAAAACAAGGATTTTGAAGCTGACAGTGAAGTACTCTCTGTGAACGCGGAGTGTTGGGCACGAACGCGTAGCTTCAGTCGCCTGTGAAGCGCGAACACAGAGACCAAGTCACCTGAGTACCGTGAGCGCGAGACATACTCCGTGAACGCGGAGTGTTATTATGCTGAGCTCCGTGAACGCGGAGCTACCTCCGAGAACGCGGAGAAGAAATCTTTACTGGCATCTAGAAAGTTCTGGAAATTCACATTTTGACCCTAATTCACCATATACACTGAAACACAGCCAATTGAGGATATACAAATTCAGAGAATACAGAGAAAACGGAGAAGAAGTTGGGGATTGAGGCTTGGGCATAGCTTTGAGAGCAAGATTCCTCAATAAACACCATTAGAGTGAAGATTGTGAGCTTGGGTTGTAATTATTTTTCATCTTTTCTTCAACTCTTTGCTTTGTATTGTTGAATTTTAGTTGTACTTTTTGATTGGTGATTTGGATATTGTCTTAGTGATAAACAATATTTGGGTTTTTGATTTATATCTTGTGCATTTGCAATTAGTTGATTTCTTTTTCATATATGAAATGGGTTTTTGATTATCCAATTGATCTCATACTTTATCTTCTTTCTAATGGAATTGATCACACCTAGGACTTGCCCATTTATTTTGATTGAGTTTGTAAGAATCAATTGAGGTTGGGAAAGATTAATGGGTGCATTATTTGAGGTTGAACAACTCATTTGTTGGATTGTTGCTAGAACTTGCATTGCCCTTAATCAAATTGCTTGTATCGCCACTTGATTGGGTTCAACAGAGCTAATTGATAAATATTTTCCTATATTCAATAGAAATAGGTGAGTAATTTAGAGTCCGAGGCATATATGAGAGGGGTGTGGATAAACTACATAAGAGAGAGGTGGGGTTCCGTTAGTTCACAACTGAGGCCAAGACTTGGCTTTCTATCATATGTGCTCGGGTCATACCTTCCACCCATGATACCGAGGTCATCTTGTACAGGGCGCTTGTGATTGCAGCTATTATGGATGGGCTAAACGTGAATGTGGGGCAGCTGATTGTGGACCATATCATTGAGGTGGCTCAAGGGAGAGCTAAGAGCATTATTGTCCCTTCTTTGATCACTCAACTATGCTACAGTGCCAGGGTGTTGAGACTGCCCACTGCTGCGGAGAAGAAGTCGGGCACGGAGATTCACCATCTGAAGAAGAGGGGGGCACATGGTGACAGGCATAAGAAGAGGAAGATCGATGTGGCCGACCCCCAGTTTGGCCAGTTTGCTGAGCATGATTCTGAGGTTGGTGCCTCCTTTACAGCAGGACCCCTCAAGTTTGGACTGGCCATGATGCACTACATATCTTCTCAGATACAGGGAGTTGACTCTCAGATCAGAGAGTTAGTTGCTGGCCTCCCAATTGGACCATCTGGACCTACCACATCTGAGGGTGCCCCTGCACCTACCCTTGCTTCTATAGCTGCTACACAGAAGGCCATGTCCGATCGACTTGAGCATATGAGTCGGAGCCAGGGGAAGATCCAATAGCAACAGAGGACTTTTAGAGAGCATGAGAAGAAGAAGAGTAAGTTCTTGAGCAGGATGATGGGTAAGCTTGGAGCTTATGCAGTAGCAGTGGCTCAGATGATGAGAACTTTTCCTTCCCCTCCGATGCGAGCTCAAAGTGATTGCATTTCAGGGAGCCCCTCGTATTCTCTTTTGATTTTTGTACTGTGAGGACACAATTTGAGTTTCAGTTGGGGATGTTTCCCTTATGACTCTTGTTTTGTATTTCCTATTTTGGATGATTGGGATTGTTTTGTTGGCTGTTTTTATTATGTTGCTGGATGTTTGTTTTATTTTATGGATGATGCGCCCTTTTCAGGCTTTTGGATCTTAATTGTGGATTGAGTTGGATTAGTTATTTTTGTTTTATTAGTTTTTATTGCTTTTGATAGCTTCTTTATTTTGTTTTGCGTTGGTGTTGTTGATTGGCGATGCCCTATGATGGATAGAGTGATGACTTTCTTAAGGGTAAAGCGTCGGTTGGTTGTGTGGTGAAGTCTGAGTATCCATTGTTGTTGTGTGGTGAAGTCTTAGCAGCCATTGTGGTTGTGTGGTGAAGTCTGAGTAGCGGATCCCAAATAGATGTATGAGTTGGCCTAATGATGGATTGGTTGACGGCTTTCTTAAAGGTAAACTCGTCGTGGTCTTTTTGGGAGGCTGTGGTTTGTTTGGTACTAAGAATATAGTCTTGCATGTGAATTTTTTTTTTAACATACCCCTCCATTTTGAAAATTGAGCATGTTTGGAATGATTTTGTGACAACTCTGGTGACTCTTTTTGTGACTTTTGATTTGTTTTTGGTTTAATTGTTCATTGCCACTTGTTTGTGGAAAAGGAAATAAGATTTTGATCCATCTTGAGTGATTTGCATGCCATGTGTTGTGAGTTGTTGAATAATGCCTCGTGTTTGCTTGTGCCACCTAGAAGTTGCCCGGTTGGTCTTGATTGAGTTGGGTTGGAAAAATGATCTTAGGCTCTCTTTGGTTGTTCTTGAAGTCCACTTGGCCTAAAAATCCCACCTTTGCACTAAATGTATCCTTAGTTGTCCCCTTTGAGCCTAAACGTTTTTATTGACAACCTCATTACAAGCCTTATCCATTTTGAAATTGTACGTCTCTCTTGAACCCTTTCCCTCCTTGAACTTGATGTTGAGAAAGTTGAGGCTAAAATCCTAAGTTGGGGGTGTCATGGGAAACTCATAGAAGGGATGCCTATCACATAAAAGATTGACATATAAAAAAAAGAGAAGGATAATGTAGGAAAAAGTCAAAAAGAAAGAAAAAGTTGTAAAAAAGAAAGTGAATAAAAAAATCTTCAAACCTCCAAAACTTGAAAATGGTTGCATGTGGGGCATCTAGAGTGAAAATTAGAAAAATAGAATGTGAAATGTGCATTGGTTTGGAAAGTAAAGAAAATGTGGGAAAGTTTGAAGACGTTGAGTTGTTGATTAAAATTCAAGGAGGGTGTAGTCACTTATACCCAAGCGATATCCTAACCTTCCCTAAGCCTACATTACAAGCTTAACAAAGTCCTTTGTGATTTCTAACCAAATGAAGTTGAGTCAATGTTGATTGAAAATATTGGCAAGCCTATGGTGTGGCATTTGTGTTCATGAGATGTTCTTTTGTGAGTGTAAGTGTTTGTGCTTTTGTCCCTTGTTTGTAAATACTTTGTGAGTATTTTGGGATATTTATTTCTTGTGAGGGCATATAGGTTGCTTGAGTGGTGATTTTGAAAATTCCTAATTGCATCGAGTGAGCATGTAAAAGAGCTAAAGAGTTGACTCATTTCTTGAGTTAGAGTTATCGCCACTTAATGATTCTTGGTTTTTGAAAAATGTTCCTTGATAATGAGGGGTTGTTTTTGTGGAAAGTTTGCTTAAGGACTATTTGTTAGTACCAACAGAAGTCATGATCTTGATCCTTAGTTGAAATGAGAGTGTATTGTGCTTAAAGTGATTACGTCTTGTGCTTTTGATTTTGTTTTGCTTAAGGACAAGCAAAGTGTTTAAGTTGGGGGTGTTGATGAGTGGGTGATTTTCACTCATTTGGAGTTCTTTTCTTCTGATTTTGTGGCACTTACGTAGAGAAAGAGGCTAATTTTCCTTTGAGTATGGTTGTTTCAGGTACATGATGATTAAAAAGGAGTTTTGATGAAAAAGAATGGAAATTGGGGTAAAATGGAGCTAAAAACAAGGATTTTGGAGCTGGCAGTGAAGTACTCTCCGCGAACGCTAAGAGTTGGGCACGAACGCAGAGCTTCAGTCGCCTGTGAACTGCGAACACGGGATATCATTCACGAACGCGGAGACCAAGTCACCTGAGTACCGTGAACACGGGACATACTCTACGAACGCAGAGTGAAATTATGCTGCGCTCCGTGAACGCGGAGCTACCTCCGTGATTGTGGAGATTGGCATCTGGGCAGTTCAGGAAATTCACATTTTAACCATAATTCACCATATACACTGAAACACAGCTAATTGAGGATATACCAATTCAGAGAAAAGAGAGAAGCACTTGGGGATTGAGGCTTGGGCATAGATTTGAGAGCAAGATTCCTCAACAAACACCATTTGAGTGAAGTTTGTGAGCTTGGGTTGTAATTGTTTTTCATCCTTTCTTCAACTCTTTGCTTTGTATTGTTGAATTTTAGGTGTAATTGTTGATTGATGGTTTGGATATTGTGTTAGCGATAAACAATATTTGGGTTTTTAATTTATATCTTGTGCTTTTGCAATTAGTTGATTTCTTTTTCATATATGAAATGGGTTTTTGATTATCCAATTGATCTCGTGCTTTAATTGCTTTCCAATGGAATTGATCACTCCTAGGACTTGCCCATTTACTTTGATTGAGTTTGTAAGAATCAATTAAGGTTGGGAAAGATTAATTGGTGCATTATTTGAGGTTTAACAACTAATTTGTTGGATTGTTGCTAGAAATAGTGAATCCTTGCATTGCCCTTAATCAAATTGCTTGTGTCGCCACTTGATTAGGTTCAAAAGAGCTAGTTGACAAATATTTGCCTATATTCGATAGAAATAGGTGAGAAATTTATAGTCCGAGACATATATGATTTTACCCATGATTATTTGAGATTGTATGGAGCTAGTTTGCAATGGATCGTATGGGTTTTAATTGATTACCCATTCCCAAATCCCTTTGGTAATCTTGTTCAATATGGCTTTGTTCCTTGATATCGTCTATCCCCTATCCTAAATTCGTTATTTGAAATCTCTTCTTTTTATAATTGTATCTTTCATTTCGGATTCAAACTAGTAGCTTGTAATTCTTTATTTTTTCAATAGCCTTGCACATTGTTCCTCATGGGATCGACCACCCCAACTCTTCGTTGGGTTTATACTTGTTAGCGACCGCCCACACTCCGAATTGTAAGAGGTGTGGTTGAGCGTTATCAGCCACCGGCCACGTAAGCCAAAAGGTGTACGAAATTACAAAAAAGATAATTTGGTGGGATAATAGGACCTTAAATTAGTTAATGTGTATCTCTAAGATTTCAATCATAGTCTAGGAGGGTACTTGTGTCTTATCCCTACTTTTTCATTCATTTTGGATAGTATGTACTCTTTAGCTGCTACAAGATTAAAGTCGATAAGGCATGGGAGCCTCCTGAACTATAATGAACATTTTTTTACAAATTTAAATTATGCAAGGGTTTTATTACTAATTTGAACTTAAATTATTTCCTATTATTTTCACACATCAATTATTTGAGGGTATTATTACTCCCCTAAACTTACTTTTTCTGTATTATTTTAAACTCTCTAAATTATTTTGGTCCACTTTTTGCTATTATTTAATTATTGTTTTGTTCTAGTTTTGGATGTTGTTTTGATATAGTTTTTATGCAACTTTTGTCCAGTTTTGATCGAATGACATGAACAAGAATAACTTGTAAATTTTATACACCAAATAAATGAAGAAAACCAACAAGTATGATCACAACTTTAGAAAAGAAGGAAATTCATTCAAAATATCTAGAATAATTTTATACATATCAAAACAAGTGATGTGGCTTCATAAATACACAAATCAATACAAAGGTCCACTTAACTGTGCAATAACATCATATTAATAGGCACAATTGGTTAAACACAAAAAAAACAACAATTTCAACTCCAGAGAAAGAAGTTTCAAGCCTGGTGGACAAGGAACAGGTTCTCAGAGCAGTCACTATGGACCAGGTTCTCCGAACAATCAAAGTTTCCCAAGAAAAATAAAGGAGAGGAACAGTACTAAGTCATGTCAAATATGTGATGGGAATAACAATACTGCTCTTAAGTGTTTTTATAGGTGGGACTGCTCGTATCAACCGGCAGATGAACTACGATAAAAAATGACTTGACATCACATTCATACCGAAGCATTGAAAAAATAAGTTTTTGCTGGTTTTTTTTAAGTATGCTGGGAGTAACTGTTCCTCCACTCTCTAGCTTGAGTGGAAGTGTTGAAGATGAGGAAGTTGATTATTGGAACATGTCAAAGGAACCTGTCCAATGAAGCTAACTGACGAGTTTATTGCAGTATAGTTAGAGTCACACTAGGACTAGGCTACTACTTAAAGTCGACTATGATTATATTACCACTAGGATTATATTATGACTAGGTTTAGATTATTTAGAATTACATTATTATTATAATATTAATAGGTATTGTAGTAGGACTCTAAGTATAGTTAACTTAGGACTCTGCAATTCTCTTCTTATATAAGGACCATATACTCAACAATTTTAATCATCAATACAACCCTTGATTTCTCTAATCTAGACGTGAGAATTCTACATGGTATCAGAGTAGGGCCCATCTCACCCAATGTTGGGGTCCCCAAAAAATCAAAATTGCCTACGCACCAGATGCTAAGCACGGGGCGTGAGGTGTGGTGTTAAATAATGACAAAAGTTCCACATTGGTGGTTAATGAGATGGGTGGACTCCTTATAAGGCTTGGGAAATTCTCCTCCCTTTGAGCTGGCTTTTGGGGTATGAGTTAGGCCCAAGACCTAATTTTACATTCAAAAAGAGGATCAGAATAGACTATAACATGTTCCACATTTTTTTAACAGCAAAACTAAGCCAATTTCTATTTCTTATTCCCTAAGGTAGTTTTTCTAGTTGGTGATGTTCAAAGAACAGATCACATAAACAATGCTTTGAAAGAATCCTGGATTAGTGTCAATAGGATCATCCGTTATCACTCACGAAAAATTAGATTCACTATACTGACCATATTATATCAATTTTGTCAACAAAGTAGGTCACAGAAAAGACCGAATTTGGAGGACAACATAATAAAACTTCCCATCCAATGGTAACAAAGAAAACGAGAGAGATAAAAGAAAGGTTGTGATAGCAGGAATGTAAATTCAAAGACTTCCAAGTCGTATGCCAAGTGACTAACAAATGATAAAGTTATAACCTAAATCAGTAGAAAACAAATATTTCAAGGAGGTTGGGGAAGAACTTTCTAGTGGTGATGGAAATGACTTGCTCTGAATTTTCTAGCAGATGCATTAACGGAAAGATAAAAATTGGGAAAAGATTTTTTTTTTATAATGACCCAAACTTCAACTAAAAACATTCAACAGAATTGTAAGCCTCAACTACATACTGTTAAAATTATTTGAGGTAAACAAACAAGGGATTTGATGCTATTGACAAGGCAAGGGAGCAAAATGGCAGTTGAGCAAAATGGCAGTTAAGCAAAGAAACTAACTTGCGCCACCGACGATGGCAAGGAAGAAAAGGCAACCACGAGCTTCTCCTCCTTTGGAGCAAGAGTCTCCTAAGGGTATTGATACTTCTAAGAGACATGTCACCCCAGCCACAGGAATTTCACAAGCCCTAGAACCACTACAACTATCCAATAAGATTTCAAGGAGGGAGAGTGCTCTGCTGATCTTGGGGGAGACGATGGAATCTGTCACTATGACACCACAGGATGCAGGTCAAAACTGTCGCCCGAAAGCTGACTTACTCAGCAAGACTGCAGAGGAAACACCTACTATGGCAAAAGTAGTTCGAGGAAACATATTTGTTATTTTAAGTTGATTTGAAGTTTTGACGATTTAACAGACTTCCAGATCTAACAAGGGAACTGGTCGAGAAAAGACTGTGTACATGAAAAAGGTGGAAGACAATTGTCTAAAAGCTGTCAAAATTGATGTGATTGGTGCACACCTTTTTAGAACAGCAGGCTCCCAACCAATGGTGTCGCCCCTAGGGTTTCTGTGCACTATACATTAGTTTCTTCTCAAAAAAACAAAACTAAGATTTGGCAAACAAAGTTTAAATTTCAGAAAATTCACAAGCTTACAAAGAAAAAGTCATTTCCAAGGAAGAACATTGCGCATACTCAACAAAGGACCTGATAGAGTGCTGAAGCATTTTTGTTGTATTTTGGGCTTTGTGTCTAGTGTTCTTACATTGTAAATCTACTCCTAAGTTATAAAGGATAGTAGATCTTTTGCTTGTCTAAGTCTTAGTTTGAGTCGGATTAACTAGAGTTAGTTAGTCGAATCATCTATGTTTTAGTGAAGCCTCTTCATATCATTGTTTTTATATTCTCTTGGGTAGAGTTGCCTTGGAGTGCCAACTAGAGTTAGTTGATGTGTGGATGCAACAGAGTTGCGGCTTGTCTCTTCTCTTATCTTCGAAGATCCAAGTTGGTGGCTAGAGTTAGCGGTCTTGGGATTTTGAATTCTAGATCAGCTAGAGTTAGTTGGTTTAGTGAGCAATAGAGTTATTGCTTAGTTTCCTTTGTAGTAGAGTTGCTACAGTAAGGGGGAAGGGATTCAGGAGTCTGTAATTTGAAGCATTACTATGTTTTGATTGAAATGATGTTTGGGTTGAAATCTTGTGAGTACAGGTCATCGTTTTAACCTTTCTTGAGCAAGGGGGTTCCCACGTAAAATCCTTGTGCCTGATCTACTCCTATTTATTTATTGTAGGCACTTTTATTCTGTTAAGGGACCTGGTCCAGTGATCACTGGTGGACGTATCCATTCCAACAATTGGTATCAGATCACGGGTTCTCTATCTATTTAACACCAAGAGAGTAATTCTTGTGAAGAATGGTGGCTCCACTAAACCAACAAGAAGGTCGGTCTCCCACGAGGCCACCTCTGTTTGATTGTCAGAATTATAGATGGTGGAAAACGTGTATGCATGAATATCTAATGGCTGAGGACTGTGAGCTGTGGGAAGTTATCTATGAGGGTCCTTATGTGCCAACTATTGAAGTAAAAGATGGTGATGTCACAAGGGTCGTTATGAAAACCCGACAGCAATACAATGACTTTGACAAAAGGAAAGTTGAGAAAAATCACAAAGCCAAGAAGTTGTTAATCTGTGGAATCAGAGCAAATGAATACGATCTGATCTCATCTTGTCAATCAGCCAAGGAAATTTTGGATCGATTGAGAACAGTGTACGAAGGTACTGAGCAAATAAATAAATCTAAGTTAGATTTCTTCACTACTCAATTTGAAAGCTTCACCATGTAAGAAGGTGAATCTATTTATGAAATGCGTACTAGATTCTCCACCATTACAAATGAGCTTATGTTCTTAGAAGAACCTGTCACTGCGTGGAAGCATGTCACTAAGATACTAGAGATTCTTCCGAGATCTTAAACTTATGAAGTTGATATTGTCTATGAGGCAGGGGATCCTGAAGTACTGTCGCTGGATGCTCTATTTGAACATCTTATAGTTCATGAGATGCACATAAAAAAGGACAGTCTCATTCTCAAAGGCAAAAAAAAAAAGAAGGGACCAGTTCGATGACAAGTCAAGCAGAACAAAAACTGTTGATTGTGTGATGAAGAAAGCTCAGGCCGTCTGGGAAAATACCTAAGTGTTTCGGATGATTCTGAACACCCTGATGATGGTTCCATGCTCGCAATAAAAGAAGACAAAAAGGTCTTTGACTTGATGTTTGCTTTCATGGCACAATCCGATGATGAAAATGTTGTTGAAGAGGTAACTCTCATTGATCTTAAGCAAAATCTGAATATTCTTTCCTTTAAAAAATTGAGAAAACTAGTGATTTTGTTGATTGATTCAATCAGTGAGTTAACCACTGAGAACGATCTCTTGAACACTAAGTGGGACAGTTCCCAAGAAGAAAAAATTGCCTTAGTTTCCCAGATATATGAAATGAAAGAACAAATGGTTGTTCTAGAAGCTAAAAATCTAGAACAGAAAGAAAAAATAAAAGAGGTGACTACACGGGGTTCTAAAGGAAAGAAAGAGTCCAATAGTTTGCAGCTTGAGCTTGAAAATAAGTTGCATACTGCTGAAATGAAGATTCATTTGGCTCTAAAAAGAAATGATGTGTTGGAGAGGGATCTGATTCATATAAAAGAGGAATTAAACAAATCTCTCAAATGGACCACTTCTTCTAAAATGCTTATAGATTTAACTAGTTAAGGCAACAACAATAGAAGAGGGCTGGGTTGTGAGAAGACAGATCCCCTATGCAATCCTCACAGCAAATATGTTTCTGTTGATGATAATTTGCTATGTGTGCATTGTGGTCGAAATGGGCATCTTAAAGGGGATTGCCCTATTTTGAAAAGACATGAAGAAAGTTTTTCTAACTACTCTAAACAAAAAAATGGGCTGAAGAAGGGACCTGGTCGTGCTTCTGGTCCTAAGTTGAAGAAAATCAGGCTACCTTACTGGAAAAAAAATTCTCTTATAACTCCTTTATCTGCTTACTGGGAACTCCGTCTCAAATGGTTTCCCAAGGCTAACAAGTAATTTTCTATGTAGGTGAGAGGAAGTAGCAGCAGTCAGTGTTTGTTCATGGATAGTAGATGCTCAAAGCATGTGACTAGGAAAACTGAAAACTTCCTCTCTCTGAACACACTTCAAGGTGGAGGTGTATCATTTGGCAATGGCAAGAAAGGGTATATTCTTGGTGTAGGCAGGGTTGGGAAGTCTCTAGAACACTCATTGAGGATGTGTAGTATGTCAATGGTTGAAGTACAATCTTCTAAGTGTTTCACAGATTTGTGGTGAAGGAAATAAAGCTAAGTGCCTATTAGATGAATGCGTGGTCACAAACTTGATCTCTTGGGTGGTGATCTTGGCAGAAAAGAGATGCAAGAAGATGTATATTGCTGATCTGACACTGCTCGTAGTAACAGTCTCACTTGCCTTAGTGCTCAAGGTGAGAATACTGATCTATGATACAGGATACTTTGCCATGTGAGTGCTTCCCTACTGAACAAACATTTGTCAAGGGACAAGGTTCATAGTCTACCAAAGATAAAATTTGCGGATGACAAAGTTTGTGATGCTCGTGTTAAAGGGAAGCAAAACAGCTCATCATTCAAACATAAGAAGAAAGTGAGCACCATCAGACCTCTTGAGCTGCTCCATATGGATCTGTATGGTCTAGTGAAGATTTAGAGCAAAGAAGGAAATAAGCATATTTTTGTGATCGTGGATGACTTCTCAAGGTTCACTTGGACTATGTTACTATGTGACCAACATGTGTTTGATTAGGTCAATCCACAACAAAACTCCTTATGAACTGCTCAATAGTAGAAAGCCTAAATTGAGTTATCTAAAGGCTTTTGATTGTAAATATTTTGTTCTGAACAATAGAGAGACTGGTATTGGGAAGTTTGACCCCAATAATGATGAAAGAGTATTCGTGGGATATTCTTCCTCCAGCAAGGCTTATCGGGTGTATATAAAAAAAGGTTGTGCATTGAAGAAGGTGTTCATGTGATTTTTTGATGAGTCTGAAAGAATTGAGAAGTTGAGGATTCTGAGATTGAAGAGCAGCTTCAGATTCAGAGAAACGGTCTAAACGGTGCACTTGCTAAAGAGTATCCTCCTCATAAATCCAGCAATCCTAAAGAAGTTGATGCAGATGATAAATCTGATAATGGACCTGGTCTGGCAGACAATGCTGAACAAAGATGATGCAGTTCAAACTGATAATGCATATTTTAAAGCTGACTGGTTGTCAAAGTTCCTCTTCAACAATGGTTTCAAAAGAGGTAAAATTAACAAAACCCTCTTTTTGAAATCACTAGGAAAGGAATTGCTGACCACTCAAGTATGTATCGATGATATCATCTTTGGAGCAACCTTTGAGGTGTTGTGTGAAGAGTTTGCTGCACTCATGGGTAGTGAGTGCTAAATGAGCATGATGGGAGAATTAAATTTCTTCTTAGAGCTGTAGATCAAGCAAACCTCTAAAGGTACATTCGTTTGTCAAGAAGCGTACATCAATGAGTTGCTCATAAGGTTCAACATGCTTGAAGCCAAGACAATGTTAAAAAGGGAATTGTCAACATGAAGTTTTGCGAAATAGAAGATCAAGTGGATGACATATTCACCAAATCCCTAAGCAAGGACCAGTTTGTCAAGAGCAGACATGGACCTAGTACTGGCTCAGAAGAGTTACTGAAGAAGCTTCATACTATGGATGCCAAGATAGTTGATACTCTCATGGGGACCAACTCGAAGCTGGATGCTAATGGAACTTACCTTGAGATTCCAAGCTTCTCCAAAAGAATCACATTTGAAGGCTGCTAAGAGAATCCTGACACATTTGAAGAAAACAGAGGACCCAATTCTATTCTATCACTGAGGAGATTTTTCTTAGGAATGTTCTAATGTTGATTATGAGGGATATCAAGTTGATAAAAATACTACCTCAGGAATGGCTCATTTTCTGGGCCCATCTATCATTTCATAGGGAACTAAAAGGCAAGAATTGACTACTCTTTCAATAGCTAATGCAAAGTATGTAGTAGATGCAGCTTGGTGTCCTCAACTCCGATGGATCAAACAGCAACATGCAATTATGCAGGACCAAAGATCAAATTGCTGATATCTTCACAAAAGATCTGATTAGGGACCTGGTCGTGAAAATTAAATTGAAGTTGGAGATGCTGAAACTTGACTGAATGGATCCTGCCTAAAGTAATCAACCTTCTCATGACTATGCAAAGGGAGAGAATGTATCCTTGTTTTTTAGTTATGTATGTTTTAGCAAATTCTGTCTTATACCTTTTGTAGGTATACACACATGGCGAAAGTGCTGAAGGAAAAGGGAGGTCATGACAGATCTAGGTAATTACATTCAAACTACAGAGAGGGACCCGGTCCGTTCTCGAAGGTTAGCACTCTTAACATTGCATTTTGAATTATGCATGAGAACCGTTGCAATTGCCACGTGTCTGTCATTCAGGTATCTGTTCGTTATCCCATCTTTTGAATAGCAAATGACATTTCCTTCAGAGACCTGATACAACCTTTCACTTCCTTTTATACTCCCTACTTCTTTAATCTCCCCAGAAAATTTAAATCCCCTTCCAAAATCAGAAATTTTCAAAAACTTTTTTTCTTCTCTCTCACCAACACTTCAAAATGTCTAAACTCTTTGCTCCTACTGAAGAAATTCTTAATTTTGAAGAGGGACCACGTTCATCAAGCAAAAAGAAGAAGGTGGAAAATATGATGTCCAGAAAAGAAAGGATTGATATTTTTAGAACTCTAAATATTCTGAATAGGAGGGTGCCTGACCTTGAAATGAAACAAAATCAGGCATGAGAAGTCTGGTTGAAGCTATAGAGATTCAGAGTGGAACCCATTTGTTGAAAGTCACTTACATGTGTTGCATGAGTCAGAAGTGAGGGACTTCAATCACAACATGGTTGTTACAGATGATGAGAGTGTAAATACTCATGTAGGCAACTATCTCTTCCATCTGAAGGAGGAAATTTCGGGAGACATTCTGAATATGCCTAGGGAATGGACCAGGTTGCCTGTTGGAGGATCCGTTTCTCAATAGTTTATTTAGGAAATCAATAAACCCCCAAATCTCAGTGATGCAGGTATTCCAAAGAAGTATCTTAAAAGGGAATATCCATGGTTCTCTGAGTTTTTTATTAAGGTGTTGTTGCCGAGATGTTAAAAAAAATTAAAAAAAATAAATATAAAAAAATTGAAAAAAAAATATACTGGTTCCTCGGCTGCTGATCTGTTCATCTTAGAGGCCTTGAGTAAGTTTGAGCTTATCAATATTTCTTCCATAATGCTAGAACACATGGACAAGATCATATCTATTAAGAATGGTACATATGACATGAGATATGGGTACCCTCTGACTTGGAACGTAAATGTGTGGAAGGGCAGATTGGGGAACAAGAGTAATATGTCAAAGCCGTTGGTGGAACATGATAAACTCAAGCATAAGTTGGAAGCTATGACAATTGTATCACTTGCCTAAAGGCTTAACTTCTGAAAAGCACCATCAGAGGGACTAGGTTGAGAAGAGCTGGCAGCCTTGAAAATTAAACATGAAGCCCTCGCAACAAAGAATGCTGAACTTCAAGAGAGGCTTCTGAAAAAACCATGCTCAGGCAGATGCTCTACTAACCCTACTCTTTCAATCCATTGTTCCTAAGCCCTCCTCTCTCTTCCTAAATTCCTGTGTCAGTCTCCATTCCTCCTCTTCTATTGAAAATCAGTGGGTATTGTCATGGTTCTCATTCATTATAATATTTGCAATGTTTTGATTGCTGGTCTTTTGTTTATGAATGAAAATGTCCTTAATTCTACTGACTTGTCACATTACTTTATGCCTTTTTACTCATGCTCAGTGTTGCCCAAGTGGCCATGAATTTTCTTGAAATGCATTTCTATCAACTTGGTTTACTGCTTTAACTCTTTTTATGATGTCAAAAGGGGGAAAATTGTTAAGGTATGAGATCAATGTTATTGATAGTTACTTGAAGAGAACCTGATCATGCTGATAGGGGGAACTTGGGAAAGGGGGAAGAAGTTGAATAAGTTTGTCATCATCAAAAAGGGGGGAAATGTTATTTTGCTGATGTGACTTTTGATGTTTAACAAACTTTGAAAATGATGAAACAAGAGGACCAATGCCAGTCACCTGATAGAGTCATGTTGATAGGGAGAACTAGTGAAAGGGGAAAAAGCTTAATCCGTTTGTTATCATCAATAATACTTAAAATGTTATTTTTTGGAGATAATGTTAAGTTTTGATGAATTAACAAACTTCGGGATCTAACAAGGGAACAAATCCAGGAAAGACTCGGTCTTCTGGTATTGGGACTGAAGATAGGGGGAATGAACGAAACAAAGGGACGAAAGTAAAAGCGGCTGGATATTAGTTTGTCATCATCAAAAAGGGGGAAATTATTATTTTAAGTTGATTTGAAGTTTTGATGATTTAACAAACTTTCAGATCTAAAAAGGGACCTGGTTGAGGAAAGACTTTGTACATGAAAATGGTTGAAGACAACTGTCTAAAAGCTGTCAAAACTGATGTGGTTGGTGCAGACCTTTTTAGAATAGCAGGCTCCCGACCAATGGCGTCGCCCCTAGGGTTTGTGTCCATTATACATTAGTTTCTTCTACAAAAAACACAACTAAGATTTGGCAAACAAAGTTTCAATTTCAAAAAATTCACAAGCTTACAAAGAAAAAGTCATCTTCAAGGAAGAACATTGCTCATACTCAACAAAGGACCTGATAGAGTGCTGAAGCGTTTTTGTTGTATTTTGAGCTTTGTGTCTTGTGTTCTTACATTGTAAATCTACTCCTAAGTTATAAAGGATAGTAGATCTTTTGCTTGTCTAAGTCTTAGTTTGAGTCGGATTAACTAGAGTTAGTTAGTCGAATCATCTATGTTTTAGTCAAGCCTCTTCACATCATTGTTTTGATGTTCTCTTAGGTAGAGTTCTCTACGAGTGTCAACTAGAGTTAGTTGATGCGTGGATGCAACAGAGTTGCGGCTTATCTCTTCTCTTATCTTCGAAGATCCAAGTTGGTGGCTAGAGTTAGCGGTCTTGGGATCTTGAAGTATAGATTTGCTAGAGTTAGTAGGTTTAGTGAGCAATAGAGTTATTGCTTAATTTCGTTTATAGTAGATTCGCTACAGTAAGGGGGAAGGGATTCAAGAGTCTGAAATCTGAAGCATTGCTCGTTTGGAGTGAAATGGAGTTTAGGTTGAAATCTTGTGAGTACAAGTCATGATTTTCATCTCCCTTGTGCATGGGAGTTTCCACGTAAAATCTTTGTGCCGGATTTACTCTGATTTATTTATTTTCCGCACTTTATTCTGTTAAGGGACCTTGTCCACTGATCATTAGTGGACGCATCCATTGCAACAAGATTGACTACCATGGGCTTAATGCTAGATTACTACCCACCGGTGGTGAAGGATGGTCACAAAGTCGCTAAACTTAGCCCTAAAGAAATCCAAGAAGAAAGTCAGAAATGGATGGTTTTGCTGATTGGGTATGTTGTTGAAGGTAATCCCGCTTTTAAGGATATGCTAAAGTTTGTGTATGGAGTTTGGAGCTTTGTCGAGACTCCAAAGGTATTCCTCCTCAGTGAGGGGTACTTCATCTTCTAATTGCACAGTGAAGAGAACAAGATGGAACTTCTACAGAATGGACCTTACACTTTCAACTTCCGACCAATGGTGCTTCAACAATGGGTACTAGATTTTCAACTAAGCAAGGAACTAGCACAGGTAATTCTGATTTGGGAAACTTTCCCTAGTTTGCCTATCCAATTCTGGGCTGCTGAGAATCTTGGAAGAATAGGAAGTTCATTAGGTTAACCTATCTTCACGGATAGACTTACTGCTCATGGGGAACGTATATCTTATGCACGTATGCTGATAGAAATGGATATTACTCAAGAATACCTGATCACATCTCTATTGAAATTGCTGAGAATCAATGTAAAAAATAGAAAGTTGAATATGAATGGTGACCATTGTACTACAAGGACTGTTTAAAATTTGGGCATAGAGCTGGTGCTTGTAAAGTACCAGAATCTCTACCACCTGGACAAAAAATCAACAAAGGGGAAAGAAGCAACTAACTCAGCACTGGAAATCAAGGGGCGAAGTAGCTGAAAAACCATTGAAGTTGTGACTATTCCGAAAGAGACAATGGCCCCCTCGTCTATTGCTAAGGACATGGTTACTCCATCAGAGACTCTGCCTGTTGTGTATAAAGGTAAAAATAAGGTTGTGATACTAGATAAGAGACCTCTTGATGAGGACATTGACTTGGTTGAAAGAATACTGCGACAAAATCAGTTTAGTAGCCTCTGAATTCATCTTGAGGCTGCTACTCAGAGGCTTACTAAAGGGGATGATCCTAAAAGAAACCCCCCATGAAGTTTTGCTCATGGAATATACGAGGGCTTAATCATCCCTACAAGCAGAAGGAGCTTAAGACTTTCCTGCTTGATAATGAAGTGGGTCGGATGAGTTGTCTTGAGACTAAGGTCAAGGCTAGAGGGGCTGCAAAAATCAAAAAGAAGTTTGGTACGGATTGGGAAATAAGAACAAACTACTCTACAGATGTCAATGGTAGGATATGGATATTTTGGAGGCCCCGAGAAGTTATGGTAAACATTTTAGCATCATTTCCTCAACTAGTACATTGTTTAGTGAAGGATAATAACTAATAGTTTACTTGTCATATCAGTTTTATCTATGATTATAACACTATGAATGAAAGGAAAACAATATGCAGTCAACTAGAGCTACTTAAGAGGTCTGTGAATTCACCATGGCTTATGATGGGTGATTTCAACACTTTGCTCTCAGTTGATGATCGAATAAATGGTAATCCAGGTCGTTCCTCTAAGACTACTGATTTTCAAGATTGTGTGGCAACACTTGGGCTTGGTCAATTGAAAAGAACAGGTTGTCAGTTCTCTTGTTGCAACTAGAGAGGCCATGACGATAGAATATAGAGCCTCATTGATTGGGCGCTGGTCAATGCTTCTTGGTTCACTCAGTATGGACACCTAGAGACAGTTTATTTACAACCTGGTTGTTCAGATCACTCTCCATTGTTCATTAACATGGAGGTATCCAAACACAAGCTTCCTAGACCATTTAGAATGATGAATGTACTGGTGCAAAAACAGACTTTCAAGCAGGCTGTTCAGAATATTTGGAAGCACAAGATTCAGGGGTATCCTATGTATAGAGTTAGCAAGAAAATTAAAGCTTATCGAATCAGTTTCAAAGCATATGACCAACAACCACTCTTCCTTGGATAAAAGGCTTGATGGTCTCCACTCTAAATTATCCACAATACAAGTAACTCTTACTTCTGATTTGTTCAACCCAATGCTTATTCAGGAAGAAAAAAATCTGCCAGTGGATTTGGAAAATGGTCTAACATACTAAGTTTTTCGATGCTGAACTTCAGGCTAGGGAGGCTAGAAATAGTATAACCTCTATTTGTGATGATCACAGGAATTTGATTACTGATGCTGACTTGGTGTAATAAGAATTTATTCATTTCTTTCAAGATTTATTGGGAACTTGTGCAACTGAACTACCTTGCCTGGTTAGGGACATAGCAAGAGACGGCTACTATTTGAGTAGACAGCAGCAAAAACAACTTATTCATGATGTATCAGTAGAGGAAAATATGCAAGCAATGAATGACTTACCTAATGACAAATCACCGGCCATTGATGGCCTTCTTGCTGAGTTTTTTAAGGCAAATTGGGATATCATTGGTAAGGAAGTTATATAGGCAGTGCTTCAATTGTTTGATAATGGGCAACTATTAAAGGAGTTGAATTGTACAACCATCACATTGATCTCAAAGGTTTCTAATCCTACTCTTTTCAAAGAATAGTGGCCACTAGCTTGTTGCAATACACTCTACAAACTTATAGCTAAAATTATCACTACAAGCTTGAAGATGGTAGTGGACAAAGTAGTGGGACTTGGGACATGCACAAGCAGCCTTTATATCAGGGAGGAGCATATTAGACAATGGTATAGTTGCACATGAGTTGTTCAAGGCCTACTAACAAAAAGGACTCTCTTGTCGGTGCTTGGTTTCAGTGAACATCAGGAAGGCATATGACTCCCTTGAGTTGAGTTATCTCAAAAAGGTACTCTTGGAATTTGGGTTACCCCTAAAGTTTGTAACTATTATTATGAGTTGTGTATCTTCTGTGAGTTATTCCCAACTATTTAATGGGGGTCACACCCCTAAGTACCAGGACCAGAAGGGGCTAAGACAAGGAGATCCACGTCTCCTTATGTCTTTGTCTTAGACATGGAATATCTTAACAGGTCATTGAAGCAACTGAGGCTAGACCCTAACTTCAACTATCATCCTAGGTGTGAGAGGATGAATTTAGTCCATGTATTCTTTGCTGATGATATGTTAATGTTCTGTAGGGCGGATAGAGATCTGTTAAGCTCTTAATTAAGGCATTCACTCACTTTTCTGAAGTCTCAGGCCTACATGCAAACCTAGACAAGAATCATTTATATATAACTTGAAACCTCTACTAAGAGAGAACTGATATTGTCAGAAATGCAGTTTTGTTTAGGTGAGTCTCCCTTCAAATATCTTGGGGTACCAAGAAGCTATCTATCCAACAATGTATGCCTCTCATTGAAAGAATGACAGCTAGGATAAGTTGTTTGACTACTAAGTTCTTGTCATATAGTTGAAGGGTCCAGTTGATTAAGAGCGTCCTATTCAAATATGTAGACATATTGGTCCCAATATTTTTTTCTACCAAAGAAAATCACTGAATTATTTACTAGTACTTGTCGCACATTTCTTTGTATTAGAAGCTGTAAAACCTCTAGAAAAGCTCTCATCACATGGGAGAAGGTATGTATGCCAAGGACAGCAGGGGGTTAAATCTAATTTACTATCACATATAGAACATGGTTGCCATCCTTAAACTTCTATTGGCAGTGGATGCCAAGAAGGAGACGTTATTGGTGCAATGGATACATGGTTTCAATATACGAGATAACCAATTTAGAGTGTTTCGATACCAAGGAAAGCATGTTGGATTATCAAGAAAAATTTTGAGGCACGAACCTGGTTGGGAGATGACAAGATTAATATAGAATTACTTCTATGGACCCTTGCAGGTAAGTTCATGAATAGGAAATTGTCATGACCCAAAGTACCCCCTGAACTTGGCATGGTGTACAAGACCCTAAAAATCCTCATACAATCCACTTAGCATACATAATCAAAGATCATAGAATTTAAGAGTTCAAAAGTCAATTCATTATCAAAAGAGTTTAAGGAAATAACGGAAGTCTACATATAGTCTCAAAGCTAATCTAACATAAGAATAAAAAGAATGTCGGGACGTAACCCATACAATGTCAAAGTAAAGAAACATAAAAGAATAATGAGGCAACGTCCTCGAACATATGAGGACTCACCAAGTCATCAAGCCTCTAGATAATAACTAGCCACGAGCGGAATGAAAAGAATCACCAAGTCCTACATTATGAGATAATGTAGGCAAAAGTATGCGTTAGTACAGGGAATGTACCAAGTATGAGGGGAATGCCATAAAACATTAAATCATGCTAAAAAGGGGACATTTCCTTGACATGCAAGGACCAAGCTAAAACATGAAATAAAAAGGGTTGAAAATAAAAAGTCATAAACCATGGTTAAAGCAAGCCAAACATGTTTTAAATCACTTGTGAGAAACCTTTAAAAGCACTTTAGTTCATTATTGTGGGAAATTACCTTAACCGACATTTAAAGAGCATGTGAGCTATCAACATGGAATCCAACATACTCCCTACATCGGAAGGGCCATCCTACTTGCCAAGGTAGGACCCATAACATCTAGCTTACGTGGATACACTAGCAAATGTCTATTTAAGGCAATCATCCTATGGTGGCACTTACTTATGGGATAAAGAGATTGCTACTAGAGACTCCGCCTCCTCTAAAAGAAGAGACTCCATCTTAATACCCTCTCGGTGCTAAGTAAATATCCCACGGAATTAGTCATCTTTATTATCCATGGAAGGGTACAACTAGAGTTACCAATCAAAGCTAAAATCATGCATATAGACATTTCATATTCCATGGACTTACTCCAAGCTTACGTCATTAGAATAGCTCCTTAACCTTTGATTCAACTTTAGTTGAGAAAACCTTTCAACAAGTTATGAATCCTTTATGTGAGAAAACCTTTCATATTCATCAATTATCAACATTGAGACTTCAATCTCAAGGCTTCTTAAAATCTTCATCATCTTTATAAAAGACATGCATGAATTCATAAACTTCATCTTTTCATAGTTTATCATAAATCATAACTTGAAAACCATAGATTTCACATGGGTTCATGAAAATTCATCTTAAAACATGCAATTCAACTCAACTTCATGCTTAGAAAATCATAAACAAAGCAATTCGATCATAATTGAAAGAACCCACATGATAGAAGAAAACCTAGTTTTTTATTGAACAATTTTTACTTAGAAAATTAGGGTTTATAGTCCAATTCATAGATCAATATATGGGTTCACATGGAATTAGTTGAAAAACATGTAATTGAGTCCAAATCATCAAAACAAGATCATAAGTACATAATTGAATCCATACAAATAGAACCCATGAAGAATGAAATCAAAACCTTGATCAATTTTGGGAAATTGAATTGGAAAAGTTAAGAAAACCTTGGGGGATAAATGGGTGAATGGAACCCATTGATGAACTCCCTACATACCTCAAATGAAGCCCTAAACACTGATGAAGAATGGAGGCTTGAACTTGAAAAACCCTAGCTTCTTCTTCTTCTTGATTCTAGAGAGAGAAATATTTGGGAGAGGTTGAGAGAATTTGTAACAGTGGTTTTGGAAAGGGTAGGTTTTAGGATTAAAAAGGTTTATATAGTGTTAGGAAGGGTAAGGAACCGACCTAATTAAGTAAATAATTCATTGGGTGAAAAGACCAAAAGATCCCTTAAACAAATTCCCGGAACCCCTCACCTACTACATGACCTACAGTTGGTAGGTCAACCTACTGACCGTAGGTGACAAACCGTAGGTCACACTGCCTAAGCCCCAAAATTTTAGAAATTTTCCTCCCCAAAACAGTAGGACCCACGAGACCCCACCTACGGCCAGTAGGTCCCCCAATGGCTAGTAGGTCAAGTCGTGGGTCACCCCTATTTTTCAAAAGTTGGCAATTTTCATTTTTTTCGAATCCGGGATGTTACAAAAAGCTTACAAAGCTATTCTTCTAGTCTATCCTAAAGTCCAGTGGAAGAAATTAGCTTAGGGATTGGGTCTCTTACCTCGACATCAATTCATTATGTGGCTAGCTCTCCATGGAAGGTTAGCAACAAATAAACGACTCGAGAAATGGGGTATCATGGTACCTAGGCCTTGTGTGATGTGCACCACGGTTACCAATGAATTGTTCTCTCACCTATTCTTTGACTGCTTCTATCCCCACAAAATGTGGAAATCTCTATTTGGCTGGATGCAAATTCATAGAAAAATTGGCAGCTAGGAAGATGAGATCATGTGGCTCATTGCTGGAACACATAGCTGCAATGCTAAGAATGAGATCTTACACGGGCTATTTGCTGCCATGGTTTATGGTGTTTGGATAGAAAGAAATACTTGCTACTTCTCATCTCAAAGCTATCCTTTAAAGCATGAAGTGAAAGACATAGCCCTGAAACTTCATATAAAAGGATAAGAACATAGCAAGTGGAGTAGAGTTCGTTAAAGTTTAAATACTTTTCCTATCTAGTTTCTTTATCCAAATGTAATAGATAGATATGTTTTCTTTATCCTGAGGGCTAGCTCTAGAGTCAAATTGAGCTGTCTGGTTTGTAAATATCACACTTGGTTAAATAAATATTTTATTGTCTGACCAAAACAAAGGGAGCAAAACACAACCTCTAATGATGGAATTATCATAAAAATGTGGTTTATAATTTGTAGATCTACTCATCATAATACATACAGGAAAACAAGTGTTGCAACTTTGAAGAAACTCGCAATGCGTAACATCTAAAATGCGACAAACTAAAGCTTCATGAGAAACCAAGCTACTGTACCATTTGACATACCATAACAGTAAGTTTCAAATGAACAATAATTAATAATATAAGGGAATATTCTTGCACCCTGAGACAGGAATACTTGTAATCTAGTCATAGAAAGCTCACTCTTGGAAGATAATCACAGAATCGGTAGAGGATCTCAGTTTATTAGCCAATCGCCATAAAAATCGGGACGCACATTTGATTCCACATATCTCACACCTTCGTCTATTTGATACGATAACGAACTTCTCCAAAACCACTGCATTCTCTAACAAAAAATTTGAAAGTTTGAAAATCTTCTTGATATATTCCCTTTTGAGATGCTCCTTCATTCACATCCCAGAGGAGATAACAATCTTAACGTTCTTTAGGTTGGGAAACACAGAGTTTGAAATGCAACTCTGCAAACCAATACTATCACCTTTGACAAGATATCTTCTCTCAAGATAGCACCAGTAATCATCATACTGGAGACGAAGAGTATAGTCAGGTCTAAATAAAAGTTAGCCTAAGGGAAACTGAACTAAAGTAACAAAAAGGAATTCACAATATATCCAATACAAAAAAATTTCGAAACCAACAAATATTAGTGGTGCTTGGAAAATGATTATGATTGTCATGCGTGTCATAAATATTCGTGGCATAGGTATCTGCAACAAAAGAGTGATATTGCAACAATCAATTTTGTTTCAGAGCCAATTTTCTACAAAGAAAGATAAAAGACCAACCATATTAAAATGCAACCTTATAATTATAAAAGCAAAGCTTCTTAGTGATAATTAAGGATATATTTGTGTTCTCCTTCAAAACAAATATATGTGCATTCTCCTTCAAAACAACTTGCGGGGAGAGATTGTTAAAACTTCATTAAATGAATAGATGTAGAAAGATAAGAAAAAGTTCTAGGAAGTTACAGGCTGATTTTGTATTTCTACGTTGAGTGTCACCGCAAGAGGCGAAGCTTGCAAAAGAATAGCTGCCCCATACTGTAACACCCCAAGTTTTCTAAGAATGGAAAATGCAGTTTTACAACCTGGTGCCAGTGACTACGGACGTCACCTAAGGACCGTAGATGGAATGACGGGCCGTAAGTGGGAACCGTCGATGGCACTGTAAACTTTAAGGATTTCCAAGTCTCTGAACCTCGACCGATGATGCAACAGGAAGGATCATCGATCGATTGACGGCCCGTAGATGGTCCCGTAGATCCCTTCCAGACTTAGCCAAATTTTCAGCCCTAGTGAGGTCTCTGAATCAAACGACGGAGGGACAGGACGGTCCTCCATCTAATCTATGGACCGTAGGTCCTGACCGTAGACTGCCCCCTACAGTTTTTATTTAAGGGCTTTATGGTCTTTTCCCTCAATGTTTAACTCTTAATCTAAGTCGGTTATACCCTTACCCCAGACCTTATATGTATTTTCTAAGCTTAATTTCACTGAATCTAAATCATTCCCAAATTCTCCTCTCTCAAATATTTCTCTCTCTAAGAAATTCTCTCAAGCTTCAAGGAAGAAGAAGACTCAGATCTTCCATTGAAGGTCATCAATTTCTTGTGGGCTTTGTTGAGGTATGATAGCGTTTTACCATTTGGAGCCATTTCCATCAATGGGTCCTCAACTTTCTACAAGGTTTTCAAGGTTCAATTTCCCCAATTGAATTAAGGTTTTTGATCAATTCTTCTGGGTTCTTTAATTATGATTTCAATTGTTGATTTTATGATTCCTAGTGCACGATCTAGCATGGTAAAGTAATTTAGTGCATGAATTAGCGTAAATTATATGATTTGATGTAAAGATTGAAAGAATCCCCATGAACCCATGCTATTTCTCCCCAATTTCCTAATCTATGCTTTGATTGGTGAGTTGAGCTACGAATTGAGTAATTTTACGAAATCTCTATGAAGCTATGCATGAATTATGAATGAATTGAGGATGAATTTATGAAATTTAGTATGTTCAAATCAAAAGCATGATTTTTCCTCTATTATGTGAGTTCCTTCAAGTATTGGTAAATTGTCTGATTTATGTCTTTCTAAGCATGAGCTTGCATTGAGTTGCATGATTTAAGTTAAACTTTTATGAACCCATATGAACTCTATGATCCATGAATTATGAGCATGATGAACTATGTAAAGATGAAGCTTATGAACTTGTGCATGTCTCATATGAATTTAATAATGAATTAAGGGTACTTTAAGAGTGAAGTACCAAAGTTATGACATGATGATGTTGTGTTGAGTTGTGAAAGGGTTTCTCACGTAATGCTCACATTATGAATTAATGAACAAAGAGGCGATTGCCTATATTCATAAGTAGCTATTCTATTGACATAAACTTGGACTAGTCCATGGAAGATGAAACATCTATAAATATGATTTTAGCTTCGATTTGTAACACTAGTTGTACCTTTCCATGGATAATGATATGAATATGATAAATTACTATTCCGTGGGAAATATGTTTAGCACCAAGAGGATACGGAGATGGAGGCTCTCCCGTAGTAGAGGCCTTGTTTCTCATAGCAATCTCCTTATCACATACCTATGTGCCTCCATAGGATGATGTTCTTCGAAAGACACTAGCTAGTGGATCCACGTAAGCTTCAAGTTAAGTAAGAGGTCCTACCTTGGCAAGTAGGACACCCCTTCAAGTGGTTTGGGGTAGACATCACTCCCCTTTTCGGTGTGGGGCAGACACTGAATTCCATGTTGATAGCTCACATGGTCTTATATGTCGGTTAAGGCTATTTCCCCACAACTAATGAGCACAAGTGTTGCTATGATGATTTTAAGTAAAGTTAAGATGTTTAGCTTGCATTGACCTTAATGGATGATTTATGATTTTCCACTATTTTTACCATGGTTTCACTTAGGCCATTTCATGATAATGAGTATGTCCCCTTTTTGCGTGTTTTAGCTTTGTCATTGCATCTCATGATTTTGTCTCATTCTAGCATGTTTTATGTGTTTTATGTGCATTGCTATCATACTTGGTACTTGATTGTACTAACACATACTCTTACCTACATTAACTTCTTTAATGTAGGACTTGGCGATTTACCATCCACTCGTGGCTAGAGCTCAATAAAAGGCTTATAGAAGACGTAGTGAGTCCTCGTCCATCCGAGGACATAGCCTAGTTTTTCTTATTTTCATGTTATATCATTTCGGACTTTGTATTGGGTTACGTCCCAAACATTATTTCTCTATATCAGATTAGCTTTGAGACATGAGATGTAGACTTCCACTATTTCTTTTAAAAGCTTTGATATGGAAATCTCTTTTGAACTCTTAATCTCTATTATCTTGTATGTATGTATGCTAAGTGGCTTGTATGAGGACTTTCGGGGTCTTGTACGCCATGTCACGAGGGGGTACTTTGGGTAATGACAAACTTTGTATTTAGAGCACAAGGTTTTAGAAAAATCCTAGGATGTCTCATAAGCCGCGTCGAGTAGAGTCTTGTACATGAGTGTGAAGCGCGCCTCATTTATGAATGAGAGGCTATAAGACGTATAAGAAATTTCACTTCTTTCATTATTCTAAAGTCATGCGATAGAGTTTAACCTTATAGGTCTTCCTCTCCTAACCCCTGTTTGTACTTTTCAGAATATGCCTCCACGAAGGAATCCCATGTGAAGGAATAGGTATGTTGGTGCAAATGAGAGACAAGAGGTTCCCCAAGTTCCGATCAACCCTTTTGCCGAGGAAGTGAATAATGAAGAGTTTCGGGCCGCATTTCATGCATTGGCTCAAGCTATGACGGCCCAAGCAAATAGAGAGGTTGTGGTTCCCGTAAATCTAAGGGTAAGTATGGCGGCAATAAGAGTGAGGGACTTCATTAGAATGAATCCTCCGGAATTTCATGGTTCTAAGGTTGAGGAAGATCCTCAAGAATTCATTGATGAAGTGTACAAGGTGTTGATGATCATGGGCGTGACGCCGGAGGAAAAGGAAGAGTTGACCGCTTATCAACTCAAAGGTGTTGCCCAAATTTGGTTCGATCAATGGAAGAGTTAGAGGGCGGTTAATGAGGGTCCTCTTTATTTGGAGAAATTAAAGATTACTTTCCTAGATAGGTTCTTTCCCCTTGAGATGACAGAGGTAAAAGTGCTTGAGTTCATTTATCTTCGTCAAAGGGATATGAGTGTGAAGGAGTATGCTTTGAAGTTCACGCTATTGTCCAAGTATGCTCCAACTATGGTCGCCGATCCAAGGGCGAGGATGAGTAATTTCGTGTCGGGTGCTTTCGAATTAGTGGCCAAAGAATGTCTAACCGCCATGCTTGTCTAGGAGATGGATGTCTCCCGTTTGATCGTTAATGCACAACAAATAGAAGAAGAAAAGTTCAAATAGAAAACTAGGGATTCAAAGAGGGCAAGGGAAGATGATAGAGATTCTTTGCATTCAAGGTTCGGTGTAGGAAATCGTTCTCAAGGTAATGGTTCTAGTGAACTAATAGTATTCGAGTGTCAAAGGTGTGGAAAGAGCTAAAGAGGCAAGTGTTTAGCCGGTTCAAATGCATGTTTTGTTTGTGGAAAATGGATCATAAAATAAGGAATTGTCCTTCGGTTGCTAGGAACGAGGGAGATAAACGTCGGCGGGCTCAACCTTATCCATCTAGTGGTAGCTAGCAAGAAGGTAGGGCATATGCACTTCGGGCTCGACAAGATCATGAGGGTTCCCCAGATGCGGAGATTGGTAAGTGATGGTCTTTTAATTTGTGGTTATGCATTGATTAATGTTGGGTGTTTGGTTGTCGATGATAAGACTCCATGTGTGGTTAGTGTTTTTAAGGTCAACTTTTAAATCCTGGATGGAGACTTCTTTGGTGTTTACTTGTAGCAATGGTTCCGTGGGTTTTAAGGTTTTGGTAATATGTTTGGATTAAGGGAGATGGATTCGGAAGGATTAGATGGGTTTGCTCCCAAGGGGGAGATAGTATACTTCTTGATCGGTAAGTGTGGGGACTAATTAAGTTGCCGAAAAGAGTTCCTTGTTATGGTTTGCTATATGAGAGGTCAGAGGTGATGTGATGTCCTAGTATCCCTATCTTTCTTTCCGTCTACCTTCGGGGCTAGTTGAGGCCTTAGTTCCTCATTGTTCATTCTTTTGGTCTCATGTGTCTTAGTTATTTCCATGATTCCTTGATTATGCATGTTCATGAAGAGTCTTGTATGTGAAGATGAGCTAGCTTGATTGATTTATCTTTGATTTTGTGCATTGAGTATGAGTTGCATAAAGTTTTTGTGAAATAATGTGTTGAATATTCTTTAACTTGGTGTTGATGTTTCCTCCTCGTATATGTGCATGTATGTGGTTGCATTTTAGGTTGGGTTGTTACTCCGTACCTCTTACACTCCTTATGATGTCTTGATTCTCAATCAAGGATAAATGTTCCCAAGGGGGAGATAATGTAACACCCCAAGTTTTCTAAGAAAGGAAAATTCAGTTTTACAACCTGGTGCCAGTGACTACTGATGTCAGCCAGAGACCGTACATGGAATGACGGGCTGTAGGTTGGAACCGTCAATGGTACTGTGAACTTTCAGGATTTTTAACTCTCTGAACCTTGACCTAGGAGGCAATAGGACGGGTCATAGATCGATTATAGCCCGTAGATGAGTCCCGTAGATCCCTTCAAGACTTAGCCAAATTTTCAGCCCTAGTGAGGTCTCTGAATCAAACGACGGTGGGACAGGACGATTTGTCAACTGATCGACGGATCGTAGGTCCTGACCGTAGACTGCCCCCGATAGTTTTTATTTAAGGACTTTTCGGTCTTTTCCCTAAATGTTTAACTCTTAATCTAAGTAGGTTATACCCTTAACCCAGACCCTATATATATTTTCTAAGCCTTATTTCACTCACTCTAAATCATTCCCAAATTCTCCTCTCTCGAGTACTTCTCTCTTTAAGAAATTCTCTCAAGCTTCAAGGAGAAGAAGACTAAGATCCTCCTTTGAGGGTCATCAATTTCCATCAATTTATTGGGGGCTTTGTTGAGGTACGATAGTGTTCACCATTTGGAGCCCTTTCCTCCAATGGGTCCTCAACTTTCTTCAAGGTTTTCAAGGTTCAATTTCCCCAATTGAATTAGGGTTTTTGATCAATTCTTATGGGTTCTTCTATTAAGATTTCAATTATTGATTTTATGATTCCTAGTGCACGATCTAGCGTGGTAAAGTAATTTAGTGCACGAATTAGCGTGAATTATATGAATTAAGTAATATTATGAAACCTCTATGAAGCTATGCATGAATTGTGAATGATTTGAGGATGACTTTATGAAATTTAGTATGTTCAAGTAAAAAGCATGATTTTTTCTCTATTATGTGAGTTTCTTCAAGTATGGGTAAATTGTCTGATTTATGTCTTTCTAATCATGAGCTTGCATTGAGTTGCATGATTTACGTTGAACTTTTATGAACCCATATGAACTCTACGATCCATGAATTATGAGCATGATGAACTATGTAAACATGAAGCTTATGAACCTATGCATGTCTCATATGAATTTAATGATGAATTAAGGGTACTTTGAGAGTGAAGTACCAATGTTATGACATGATGATATTGTGTTGAGTTTTGAAAGGTTTTCTCACGTAATGCTCACACTAAGAATTAACGAACAAAGAGGCGATTGCCCATGTTCATAAGGATCTATTCTAATGATGTAAGCTTGGACTAGTCCATGGAAGATGAAACGTCTATAAATATGATTTTAGCTTGGATTGGTAACCCTAGTTGTACCTTTCCATGGATAATGATATGAATATGATAAATAACTATTCCGTGGGAAATATGCTTAGCACCGAGAGGATATGGAGATGGAGGTTCTCCCGTAGTAGAGGCTGGGTTTCTAGTAGCAATCTCCTTATCCCATACCTACGTGCCAACAAAGGATGATGGTCATCGATAGACTCTAGCTAGTGGATCCACGTAAGCTAGAAGTTAAGTAATTGGTCCTACCTTGGCAAGTAGGACACCCCTTCTAGTTGTGTGGGGTAAATATCACTCCCCTTTTCGGTGTGGGGCAGACACTAGATTCCATGTTTATAGCTCACATGGTCTTATATGTCGGTTAAGGCTATTTCCCCACAACTAATGAGCACGAGTGTTGCTATGATGATTTTAAGTAAATTAAAGATGTTTGGCTTGCATTGACCTTAAAGGATGATTTATGCTTTTCCACTATTTTTACCATGGTTTCACTTAGGTCATTGCATGATAGTGAGTATGTCCCCTTTTTGCATGTTTTAGCTATGTAATTGCATGTCATGATTCTGTCTCATTCTAGCATCTTTTATGTGTTTTATGTGCATTGCTATCATACTGGTACTTGATTTTACTAACGCATACTCTTGCCTACATTAACTCTTTTGATGTAGGACTTGGCGATTTACCATCCACTCGTGGCTAGAGCTACATAGAAGGTTTAGAGAAGGCTTGGTAAGTCCTCATCCATCCGAGGACATAGCATAGCTGTTCTTATTTTCATGTTATTTCACTTCGGATTTATTATTGGGTTACGTTCCAAACTTTATTTCTCTATGTTAGATTGTCTTTGAGACATGAGATGTAGACTTCCGCTATTTCTTTTAAAAGATTTTATATGGAAATGTCTTTTGAACTCCTAATCTCTATTATCTTGTATGTATGTATGCTAAGTGGCTTGTATGAGGCCTTTCGGGGTCTTATACACCATGTCATGTCTAGGGAGTACTTTAGGTCGTGACAAACTTGGTATTCAAAGCACAAGGTTTTAGAAAGATCCTAGGATGTCTCATAAGCCACGTCAAGTAGAGTCTTGTTCATGAGTGTTAAGCGCACCACATTTATGAATGAGAGGCTCTAAGACGTTTAAGAAATTCTACTTCTTTCATTATTCTAAAGTCATACGATAGAGTTTAACCTTAAAGGTCTTCCTCTCCTAACCCCTGTTTGTACTTTTCAGAATATGCCTCCACGAAAGAATCCCCTGAGAAGGAATAAGTATGTTGGTGCAAATGAGAGACAAGAGGTAACCCAAGTGCCGGTCAACCCTTTTGCTGAGAAAGTGACTAATGATGAGTTTCGGGCCGTATTTCACGCATTGGCTCAAGCTATAATGGCCCAAGAAAATAGGGAGGTTTTGTCTCCCGTGAATCTAAGGGTAAGTACGGTGGCATCAAGAGTGAGGGACTTCATTAGAATGAATCCTCTGGAATTTCATGGTTCTAAGGTTGAGGAAGATCCTCAAGAATTCATTGATGAAGTGTACAAGGTGTTGATAATCATAGGTGTGACGCCGAAGGAAAAGGCGAAGCTCGAAATGGAAGAGTGTGAGGGCAGTTAGTGAGGGTCCTCTTGATTAGGAGAAATTTAAGATTGCTTTCCTAGATAGGTTCTTTCCCCTAGAGATGAGGGAGGCAAAAGTGCTTGAGTTCATTAACCTTCGTCAAGAGGATATGAGTGTGAATGACGTTCATGCAATTGTCCAAGTATGCTCAAACTATGATCGTCGATCCAAGGGTGAGGATGAGTAAGTTCATGTCGGGTGCTTCCGAATTGGTGGTCAAGGAATGTCTAACCGCCATGCTTGTCAAGGCGATGGATGTCTCCCGTTTGATAGTTCATGCACAACAAATAGAAGAACAAAAGTTTAAAGAGAAAACTAGGGATTCAAAGAGGGCAAGGGGAGATGATGGAGATTTTTTGCATTCAAGGACCGGTGAAGGAAATCGTTCTCAAGGTAATGGTTTTAGTGAACAAATGGTATCCGAGTGTCAAAGGTGTGGAAAGAGCCATAGAGGCAAGTGTTTAGCCGGTTCAAATGCATGTTTCGGTTGTGGAAAAATGGATCATAAAATAAGGAATTTTCCTTTGGTTGCTAGGAATGAGGGAGATAAACGTCGGCGGGCTCAACCTTATCCATCTAGTGGTAGCTAGCAATAAAGTAGGGCATATGCACTTCGAGCTCGATAAGATCATGAGGGTTCCCCAGATGCGGAGATTGGTAAGTTATGGTCATTTAGTTTGTGGTTATGCATTGATTAATGTTGGGAGTTTTGTTGTCTATGATAAGACTGTCACGACCCAAGGTACCCCCTAGACGTGACATGGCATACAAGACCCGAAAGGCCTCATACAAGCCACTTAGCATACATTCATACAAGATAGTAGAAACTAAAGAGTCCAAAAGAGCATTTTTCATAACAAGGCTTAAATCAAAAACAGCGGAAGTCTACATCTTATGTCTCAAGCCATCTAACATAATAGAATAAAAATAAAGGTTTGAGATGCAACCCAGTATAATATCCAAAAGTATAACGGACAGCATGAAAACGTAACAAGGTTAGGTCCTCGGACATAGGAGGCCTCACCAAGTCTTCACTATCACTGGAACTAACTAGCCACGAGTGGGATTAGAAGAACCGCCAAGTCCTAGATTAATAGAATCAATGTAGGCAAAAGTATGCGTTAGTAAAATCAAGTACCAAGTATGATAGCAATGCACAAAGGGCATATAAACCATGCTAGAATGACATATAATCATGACATGTAATGGCCAAGCTCATGATGCATAAAACCATGGCCAAGACAAGCTATTCATCTTTCCTTTACTTTACCTTAGATCATCATCATAACACTTGTTCATTAGTTGTGGGGACATAGCCTTAACTGACATATGAGATCATGTGAGCTATCAAAATGGAATCCGGTGTCTGCCCCACACCGAAAAGGGGTGTCCTACTTGCCAAGGTAAGACCATGAACTTCTTAGCTTATGTGGATCCACTAGCTAGTGTCTATCATAGACCATCACCCTATGGTGGCACATAGGTTATGGGACATGGGTAATAACCACTTGTCCACTCGGTACTAAGCATACTTCCCACGAATTTATCATAGTTCATTTTATCTTAGGTAGACATAGGCAATCGCCTCTTTTCTACATTAGTCATAAACTCATTATTGGTAGACTTGGGTAATCGCCGCTTTGTCTACATTAGGGTACATGGGTAATCGCCTCTTGTCCCTTCATTCATTAGAATATCTCCTTAAGAACATGGGTAATCGCCTCCTGTTCTTCTATTAGTCATAATTTCATTATTAGTAGACATGGGTAATCGCCTCTTGTCTACATTAGGGAACATAGGTAATCGCCTCTTGTCCCTTCATAGAATAGTTCCTTAATCATGGATTCAAGCTTAGTTGAGAAAAGCTTTCAACAAGTTATGAATCATTACGTGTGAGAAAACCTTTCACATTCATAGGTTGAGCATTACATGAGAAACCCTTTCACAACTCAACAATTGCACTAACATATCATAAACTTCATAAAACATGCATGAGTTCACAAGCTTCATATTTACATAGCTCCTCATGCTCTTAACTCATAAATCATGGGTTCATAAGCTTCACCTCAAAACATGCAATTCAATGCAAGCTAATACTTAGAAAGCCATAAATCAAGGCACTTTAGTCATAATTGAGGGAACCCACATAATAGAGGAAAATCATAGATTTTGATTCATCATGCACCTTTTCATAAAATATCCTCTTTTCATCATTCATAGTCTTACATGAAATTCATAGCTTGATAATCATAATCCTTAACTCAATTCACAAAGAGTTCATGCAATTCATCTTTTCTCAATCAACCCACAATCATAAACATAATCATAAATTAGGGGAAACTTAGCATAAGCTCATGGGATTCATCAAGTTGCATGTAAACCAGGCTAAATTGATCACTAGCTTACTTTACCACGCTAGATCATGCACTATCAACCATAACATCAACAATGGAAACCATAATGAAGACCCCATAAGAATTTGTCAAAACCCTAGCTCTCTTGGGCAAGACTAAACCTTGAAAACCTTAAGGAAAAGAGGACCCATTGGAGGAAAGACTCCAATTGGTAAATACTATCATACCTCAATGCCAATGCCTTGAAATAAAAGGAGGATTGATGACCTTGATGAGAACCCTAGCTCTATTCTTCTCCTTCTTGTTCTTCTAGAGAGAGGAATATTTTTGGGGGATGAGAGTTGGAATGAAGGGATAAGGGCTTAGAAAATATAAATAGGGGCAAGGTTAAGGGGCAAAATCGTCTAGTATAAGGAATAAACATTTAGGGAATAGTCCAAAAAGCCGTTAAATAAAACTGTCGGGGCCACTCGATGAAAAGGACCTATGGTCCGTACATCCACTGACGGACCGTCCTGCTCTTCCGTCAATCGATTCAGAAAGTTTGTTTTGGACTAAAAATTTGACTAAGTCTTAAAGGCATCTATGGAACCCATCTACAGCCCGTCAACCGAACTACGAACCGTCATGCTATTCCGTAGGTCAAGGTTCAGAAACTCAAAATTCACAAAGTTGGCAAGGCCATCGACGGTTCCCATCTACGGTCCGCTACTCCACCTACGGTCCGTAGATGGCCTCCGTTGTCACTGGCACCAGAAAAATTTTAAAACTGCATTTTTCCTTCTTTTAAAAAACTGGGGTGTAACAAAGACTCCATGTGTGGTTAGTGTGTTTAAGGTCGACTTTGAAATCCTGGTAGAGACGTCTTAGGTGTTTACTTGTAGCAATGGTTCCGTGGTTGTTAAGGTTTTGGTACTATGTTTTGATTAAGGGAGATGGATTCGGAAGGATTAGAGAGGTTTGCTCCCAATGGGGAGATAGTTTATTTCTTGATTGGTAAGGGTGGGGACTAATTAAGTTGCAGGAAGGAATTTCTTGTTATGGTTTGCTATATGAGAGGTCGGAGGTGATGTGATGTCCTAGTATCCGTACCTTTCTTTCCTTCTACCTTCGGGTCTAGTTGAGGCCTTAGTTCCTCATGGTTCATTCTTTTGGTCTCATTATCTTAGTTATTTCCATGATTCCTTGATTACGCATGTTCATGAAGAGTCTAGTATGTGAAGATGAGCTAGCTTGATTTTGTGCATTGAGGATGAGTTGCATAAAGTTTTCATGAAATAATGTGTTGAATATGCTTTAGCTTGGAGTTGATGTTTCCTCCTCGGATATGTGCATGTATGTGATTGCATTTTAGGTTGGGTTGTTAGTCCGTGTCTTTTACCCTCCTTAAAATGTCTTGATTCTCATTCGAGGACAAAGGTTCCCAAGGGGGAGATAATGTAACACCCTAAGTTTTCTAAGAAAGGAAAATGCAGTTTTACAACCTGGTGCCAGTGACTACGGACATCAACTACGGACCGTAGATGGAATGACGGGCCGTAGGTGGGAAACGTCGATGGCACTTTGAACATTCAGGATTTCCAAGTCTCTGAACCTCGACCTACTATGTAGCAGGATGGGTCGTCAATCGATTGATAGCCCGTAGATGGGTCCCGTAGATCCCTTCCAGACTTAGCCAAATTTTCAGCCCTAGTGAGGTCTCTGAATCAAACGACGGAGAAACAGGACGGTCCATCATCTGATCTATGGACCAAAGGTCCTGACCGTAGACTGCCCCTGACAGTTTTTATTTAAGGGCTTTCTAGTCTTTTCCCTAAATGTTTAACTCTTAATCTAAGTCGGTTATACCCTTAACCCAAGCCCTATATATATTTTCTAAGCCAAATTTCACTCATTCTAAATCATTCCCAAATTCTCCTCTCTCAAATATTTCTCTCTATAAGAAATTCTCTCAAGCGTCAAGGAATAAGAAGACTATGATCCTCCATTGAAGGTCATCAAATTCTTGTGGGCTTTGTTGAGGTATGATAGTGTTCACCATTTGGAGCCCTTTTTCTCCAATGGGTCCTCAACTTTCTTCAAGGTTTTCAAGGTTCAATTTCCCCAATTGAATTAGGGTTTTTGATCAATTCTTATGGGTTCATCAATTATGATTTCAATTGTTGATTTTATGATTCCTAGTGCACGATCTAACATGGTAAAGTAATTTAGTACATGAATGAGCGTGAATTATATGATTTGATATAAAGATTGAATGAATCCCATGAACGCATGCTATTCTCCCCAATTTCCTAATCTATGCTTTGATTGGTGGTTTGAGCTATGAATTGAGTAGTTTTATGAAATCTCTATGAAGCTATGCGTGAATTATGAATGAATTGAGGATGACTTTATGAAATTTAGTATGTTCAAGTCAAAACCATGATTTTTCCTCTATTATATGAGTTCCTTCAAGTATGGGTAAATTGTCTGATTTATGTCTTTCTAAGCATGATCTTTCATTGAGTTGCATGATTTAAGCTTAACTTTTGTGAAACCATATGAACTCTATGATCCATGAATTATGAGCATGATGAACTATGTAAAGATGAAGCTTATGAACTTATGCATGTCTCATATGAATTTAATGATGAATTAAGGGTACTTTGAGAGTGAAGTACCAAAGTTATGACATGATGATGTTGTGTTGAGTTGTGAAAGGGTTTCTCACATAATGTTCACACTATGAATTAATGAACAAAGAGGTGATTGCCCATGTTTATAAGGAGCTATTCTAATGACGTAAGATTGGACTAGTCCATGGATGATGAAACGTCTATAAACATGATTTTAGCTTTGATTGGTAACCCTAGTTGTACCTTTCCATGGATAATGATATGAATATGATTAATAACTATTCCGTGGGAAATATGCTTAGCACCGAGAGGATATAGAGATTGAGGCTCTCCCATAGTAGAGGTCGGGTTTCTAGTAGCAATCTCTTTATCCCATACCTATGTGCCCCCATAGGATGATGATCTTTGATAGACACTAGCTAGTGGATCCACGTAAGGTAAAAGTTAAGTAAAGGGTCCTACCTTGGCAAGTAGGACACCCCTTCTAGTGGTGTGGGGTAGACTTCACTCCCCTTTTCGGTATGGGGCAGATATTCAATTCCATGTTGATAGCTCACATGGTCTTATATGTCGGTTAGGCTATTTCCCCACAACTAATGAGCACAAGTGTTTCTATGATGATTTTAAGTACAACAAAGATGTTTAGCTTGCATTGACCTTAAAGGATGATTTATGCTTTTCCACTATTTTTACCATGGTTTCACTTGGGTCATTGCATGATTATGAGTATGTCCCCTTTTTGCATGTTTTAGCTATATCATTGCATGTCATGATTAGGTCTCATTCTAGCATGTTTTATGTGTTTTATGTGCATTGTTATCATACTTGTTACTTGATTGTACTAACGCATACTCTTGCCTACATTAACTTCTTTGATGTAGGACTTGGCGATTTACCATCCACTCGTGGATAGAGCTAAATAGAAGGTTTATACAAGACTTGGTGAGTCCTCATCCATCCGAGGACATAGCCTAGTTGCTCTTATTTTCATGTTATTTCATTTTGGATTTTGTATTGGGTTACGTCCCAAACTTTATTTCTCTATGTTAGATTGGCTTTTAGACATGAGATATAGACTTCAGCTATTTCTTTTAATAGCTTTGATATGGAAATCTCTTTTGAACTCTTAATCTCTATTATCTTGTATGTATGTATGGTAAGTGGCTTGTATGAGGCCTTTCGGGGTCTTGTACGCCATGTCACGTCCAGGGGGTTCTTTGGGTAGTGACACATACAAATTAAACTTTTCCATATGCAATTCCAACACTTGATGTCTGCATTCAAATTCTGGAAGGGGCACTCCTTTGAACTGCAATATGCATAGGACCTGGTGCAGTAATCCCAATGAAACTGGTAAACAATGGAGAAAGCAATAAAAGAAAGCACTTCACAGGAAAGAGATAATGTTGTAACAAATCTAACAAACATTCTAGTTTTTTTACGGTGAGAAAACAGAAACAGTTGACAAAACAGCACCAAGTTATTTACAACCCTTGTTTGGCTATGCAGGACATTAATGACAAACATCATAAACCTCAGTGAAAAAAGTTCTGAACGTTAACTCGGTTGCATGACTTAGCTTTTGAAGGTAATCTTGGAAGAGGCTCTTAAAACATGGATGGTAGTCTTTCTCCTCTTCATCAGAATCTTCGTCAGAAGCTTCATGAAGAATATTCGGAGGTTTTTGATACATGTAATGTTGAAAGTAATCTGAGCATTAACCAAGGAAGATACATCTAAAAGACTACACCTGAAATCACCAAAATCATGTGAAAGTTCCAAATGCTGAAGATATGGTGCAAATATTTCAATAGAGTGATCCTTTATACTTCTAACATTATCGAACCAGCAACCTTTTAATATCAGGCTTTTTACCTTTATGGAATTAATTTCAAGTTGACAAAAACCCCCCAACCTTATGAAATAAAATATTTTCCAATACACAACAACCTGAGAGTAAGTTGACAATTTGGGTATCCACCACCATCATATTCTCCAAAGTTATGCTATTTTGAGACTTCGAAGGCTATACCAAAATCAGAAGCCAAGGAACTTTTTCGGAGATGTAATGTTATCACTGACGAACAGGTGAAGAAAGATTCAGGAAATTTGCAAATATTATCATAACATCTTCCACGTTGTTTTTAACAGCAAAACTAAACCATCTGTTGATTTGAGACTTGTATTTATAAAGGCCAAAACTGTTGATCACAAACTTTTTGATTTTTGAAGCTACAGAACGAGAAAATACATAGTCAACAAATAATCGAAAGCCTTTGTTTTCAACCCAAGAGCACCTAGCAAAGAAATTTTCATGACCCGATTTCTCGAATCATGATGGCGCCTACTAACCCGCCAGTAGGCAAGCCAAGACCCTATTCCGGAACGTAGCAGTAATGGGATTGATGGTGGGATCTAACCTCAACTATGCGGAATCCTAAATAAAGGAACAGATAAAAGAAAGGCGAAAGCGAAACATCTATATACAATAACAATACCTCCCAGAATCTGGAAGTCACACGTACAGAACTACTAAACGAGTACAAGTCCAAAAATTTGACTACAGAAATAAGTTGTCTCAATAGCAAAAGACAAGAGAAAATATATAACAGAAGGAGATAGGCAATCCCAGAACACCATGTGCTCACCCTCGTCTCTCGAACAAACCACTACAGGCTCAAAATCAATGCTGATAACTGGTCCTCAGGCCTGCATCACGAAAACAGATGCAGAGTGTAGCATGAGTACCATTACAACATGTACCCAGTAGGCATCATAGGCCGACTGAGCAAGAAAGGTAAAAACAGACTGAAAGAATAGAATCTACAATAACAAAGGTCAAGCGAAAATGAAACGAAGCACACGAGTGCACCAGAAGTAAAACTAAGTACAGCTAAACTAAACCTAACTGTACCCCTATAAGACTAGAAGGTACACTAGTGCACAAGTTTAAATAAAACCCGAACGAACCCCCATAAGCCCGACAAGTACACAGAAGAGCTATTCTATGAGAACACGGAAGACCAAAGCCACTAATCAAATCCATCATCCAACTCAACTGAACCCAAATAGTAGAGTGCCAAGGCACGACGACTCCGGAAACCCAAATCCTGAATGAAATAACCAGCGAATTCCAAAGCCTTAATACTTCGTTGCCCACCTAGCTTACACTCCCGGGGGCCCTACCCAAGCTAGTAGAGTGCGCTAGTACTCCCGGGGGCCCTATCCAAACAAGTAGAGTACACTGGACAACAAAAGTATCTCATACCCAGCTGCCCACTTTGCTAATACTCCCGGGGGCCCTACCTAAGCAAGTAGAGTATGCGGGGACGTCCAGGTATCCCAACCACCAAGCTAACATGGATCGCCGTCCACTACCAACCACAGTACCGCCGAACTGATCTCGAAACAACCGATAGCCAAGGAAAACAACACGCTTCCGACAACATATCAACACCACAGAAATGGGGAGATAAGCTAGAAAGGAACACCACACCAAGCCCAAATCGGACTCAAACTATCAGACCCAAGTCTATTATGCCAGTCTACAAGGACCTAGTTATCCGAATTGACGTCGGATACATAACACGGTCAAACAGGATCATGGGCCTAAGTCAATACTACTCTATCCTAATATAAGGCCAGAGATAACTCCAAAAAATAAGCAGCCAACCAGAAAATCCATACGCAGCAACATGTAAACAATCCAACAGCTAATCATAAAAGACCGATAAGCAACCCCTCTGCTAACATGGTACTAACCTCAAAAGTAACCCGAAAATCAACCCTAAAGCAAGAATTCAGAGAAGAAGAATAGAAATACTAGCTACCCTCCCCAAATTCACATAAGTCAGCATGCATTCACACATTCAAGCTCAATCTAAAGAAAGGGAAACCGTAACCTACCAAAAAGGCCGATCGCGTGCGCTCCATATCACTATGCAAGAGCTTTTCCCTTTCGAACGGCCTCAGAACGCTGCCATGCTATCAAAAATAGAATAACAATGTCAGTACGGTCGTTTAGACACTAAGATCAAATTAAATGGAGACAGACTAATTTAGCAGTCAAAAATCAAAAATGTGGGACCCACTCCTGAAATCCCAGAATTGACTCTGCGAAAAGGTCCTAAAGTTTAACCCGAACCTAGGTTCAAAAACAAAACACAATTCGGGGTTCGAAACAGCCAACAACACAAAGAAACAAAAGATGCAAAACTTTATACCATAAAAACAGGATAGCAACTTACGCCTCATATTCACGGGAATCAAGGCCTACCAAACACCCTCTACTCAACTACCCATGAAGCCAACGAACTTCTGAGCACACAGGACTTGGAATCACTGAAAACTTATTTGAGTTGAGCAAGATATGAAATTTCTAACTTCCTTCAACAACTAACCCAACCTCCCCTTTATATACACTGCCAGTCGCTAACCTCCGTGAACGCGGCCATGGCCCCGGGAATGCGGAGGGAAAATAATTATACCTCTGCGAACGTGACCAGGGGCCCGTGAACATGGAGAAGGAACACACAGAGCTCCACAAACGCAAACATGGGCCCATGAACGCGGAGAGAGAATATCCACACCTCCGCGGATGCAGAGGTCCATCCGCGAACACGGAGATGAAGTTTCGCAGATCTCCACAAATACGGAGCCTTATCCGTGAATGCGGAGAAGAAAACCACACACCTCCGCGAACGCAAAGCAAAGCCCACGAATGCGGAGCAAAGCCCACAAACCCAGAAAAGAGATGGGTCTGCAACATTAGCTGTGCACTAGCTGAGTTTGGGCATTTCCAAAACACTGACGGGGTGCTCGAGATTCGTTCGAAACCCCGTGGCACAAACGAGATATGCTGCCCCATCAAATACAACATTCCGGATGCAATGGCGAAGTCAAAATTTACATACGAGGTCATTTTGATAAAAAAATGGGTCCCACTTCCCAAGTGCCAATTTAGCCATCTTCAACCGAAGGCCTCGGAATTAACTCAGAAGCCTCGGGAAGCGTACGAAGAGGCATTCTAGACCAAACTCGGCATTTTGAAACTAATCGCACTAACGGAATTCTCATCCGAGCACGTTTACCATGAATGTTGACCAAAGTCAACTTCAAGCCAAATTTCAAAGGCAAAAGAGCCAAATGGCCCCAAAATCACACCAGAAGCCCCCGGACTTGGGCCAACCATACTTCTTGCCTAATTTGGCCGCTCCAGAGCTGATGGAACCGTCAAAATTTCCTTCTGAGATCATTTACCTGAGGTTATGACCGAAATCAACTTTTCAGGCTTCAAAAGCTCCAAACCACGAAAATAGGCACAACACCCAAACGAATGACCAGGCAACCGAACCTATAGTGCCAGCAAGTCATAAATGACTTGGGGTTGCTACAGGAATGCTCTAAAGGACAGAAGAAGGCAAAAACACACAAATGACCTGAAGGGTCATTACAACATCCACTACTAAAAGAATGTTTGTCCGTGAAAGTAAGAGTCAAGAAGTACCTGAGGGCTCAAATAAGCTGAGGTACTGCTCCCGCATCTCCCGTTCGGTCTCCCAGTTAGCCTCCTTGACTGGGCGATGCCTCCAACAGACCTTAACCATAGGAATGGCTCTAGACCTCAGCTGCCTCACATCTCTGGCAAAAATAGCAACCGGCTCCTCAATATAGGTCAGGCGGTCATCCAACGCAATGGCACCATACTGGAGCACATGAGACTCATCTGGAACATACTAGCTCAACATCAAAACATGGAAGACTAGATAAATAGCTGAGAATGCTAGGGGTAAAGCTAACTCATAGACTACATCACCAACTACCCTCAAGATCTCAAAAGGCTCGATATACCTGGGGCTAGGTTTGCCCCGCCTCCTAAATCTCATCACGCCCTTCATGGGCTATACTCAGAGGAATACTCTATCACCAATGGCAAATCTCAGCGGCCGTCGCCTGCGATTCGCCTAACTCTGCTATCTACTCTGAGCCATCCTGAGCCGATCCTGAATCATCCTAACATGCGCTAAGGTCTCCTGAAACAGATATGTACCACGCGGCGAGGCTCCGTAGGCTCAAATTATCCAACTGGAGTGCGACAATGCCTACCATATAATGTCTTAAATGGGGCCATCAGAATGCTAGAATGGTAGTTGTTGTTGTGCGGAAACTCCACCAAAGGCAAGAACTGGTCCCACTGGCCTCCAAAGTTCAAAACACAGGCCCGTAATATATCCTCAAGAACCTGAATAGTGCGCTCTGACTGGCCGTCAGTCTGTGGGTCAAATGATGTGCTAAGATCAACATGGGTGCCCAACTCCTCCTGAAATACTAGCCAAAAGCTGGAAGTGAACTGTGAACCCCGGTCTAAAATGATAGGAAAAGGCACCCCATTAAGGCGGACCACCTCTCGATGTAGATACGAGCTAACCTCTCAACACTGAAGGATGTATAAACTGAATGAAGTGTACTGACTTGGTCAATCAATCCACGATGACCCAGATGTTGTCAACACCTTTAGTAGTCCAAGGCAACCCCAAAATGAAATCCATGGTGATGCGCTCCCACTTTCACTCAAGAATGGGCAATCTCTACAGCTCACCACCAGGCCTCAAATGCTCGGCTTTCACCTGCTGACAACACAAGCAACGGGACACATAATCAGAGATGTCCCTCCTCATACCGCTCCACCAGTAGTGCTGCCTCAGATCACGATACATCTCAGCGGTGCCCGGATGGATGGAATATCTGGAATCATGGGCCTCACTAAGGATCAGTTGTATCAAGTCCCCATCTCTCAGAACACAAATCTGGCCAGCAAATCTCAAAACCCCATTTAAATCTAAGGTAGCCTACCTGGCATCACCCGCCAATACTCTATCTCTGAGTGCCACCAAAGACCCATCCTCGAACTGACGACTACGGATCTGATCTAACAGAGATGATTGAACACCCACCTAGGCTAACACCTTGCTAGAATCTAAAACATCAATCATGATCATTTGATTGGCTAAGGACTGGATGTTCAAAGCCAAGGGTTGCTCCGACATAGAAAGGAAGGCTAGACTACCCATACTCACTGCCTTCCAGCTCAAGGCATCCGCTACCACATTCGCCTTGCCCGGATGGTAGAGAATAAAGAGGTCATAGTCCTTCAGGAGCTCAATCCAACGACGCTACCTCGAATTAAGATCCCTCTGTGTCATAATATACTGAAGGCTCTTGTGGTCAGTGTAGATCTTGCTATGAACTCCATATAGGTAATGCCTCCAGATCTTAAACGCGAAAACTACCGATGCCAACACCAGATCATGAGTGGGGTAGTTGCGCTCATGCAGCTTAAGCTGGCTCAATGTATAAGCAATAACCCGACCCTGCTGCATCAGTACACAACCCAAACCTACGCTGGATGCATCACAATAGACCGTGAAGCCCTCGCCCTCAACTGGAAGAGTCAATAAAGGAGCGGTGGTAAGCATCTCTTTAAGCCTCAGAAAACTCCTCTCACACTCCTCCGACCACACAAAGGGAACAACCTGGTGAGTCAATCGAGTCAATAGTGCTGCTATGGTAGAGAAACCCTCCACAATACGCCTGTAGTACCCTGCCAATCCAACGAAGCTCTAAACCTCAGTCACAGAAGTGGGTCTAGCCCAATCACAAATAACCTCAATCTTTGCCGGATCCACCATAATGCCATCTTTGGACACCACATGACCCAAGATTTCTATAGACTCAAGCCAGAACTCGCACTTTGAGAACTTGGCATAAAGCCGATGATCTCTCAAAGTCTAGAGCAATATCCTCAAATCTTGCTCATGCTCACTATGGCTCTGCGAGTATACCAAGATATCATCAATGAAGATTATGACAAAGGAGTCCAGATACGGCCTGAATACTTGAGTCATCAAGTCCATGAAAGCGGCAGGGGCATTAGTCAACCAAAAAGACATCGCTAGGAACTCATAATGGCTGTAACGAGTTCTTAATGCTAGCTTAGGGATGTCCGCTGCTCTAACCCTCAACTAATGATCTGGTCGAACAGATCTTCAATACGAGGCATGGGGTAACGATTCCTCACCATCACCTTATTCAGCTGCCTGCAATCAATACGCATCCGCATGGTACCATCTTTCTTCTTCCCAAACAAAACTGGGGCACCCCAAGGCGATACATTAGGTCGAATAAACCCCTTACCTAAGAGGTCCTGAAGCTGAACACTGAGCTCCTTGAGCTCTGCAGGGGCCATACGGTATTGTGGGATGGAAATAGGACGAGTACCCGACTCCAAATCAATGGCCAAATCAATATCTTACTCTCGGGGTAGGTCAAAAGGTCGGTAGGAAACTCATCAGCAAACTCTCGGACTATAGGCACTGACTCCACCGTAGGGCTCTGCCTACTAACATCTCTAACATAAGCCAAATAAGCCAAAAATCCACTATCCACAAGCCTCTGGACCTAAATACAAGAAATCACCCCATCTGGTGTGCGACTGTGAGAACCGTGCCACACCACCGGTGGAATACCAGGCCTGGCTAAAGTAATGGTCTTGGCAAAGTAATCCAAAACCACTTAGTGAGGGGATAACTAATCCATGCCCAAAATCATATGAAAATCCAGCATACTCAACACAATAAGATCAGTCCGAGTGTCCTGCCCCCGGATAGTCACCACACAGGATCTACACACCTGATCCACTACTAAAGAATCCCCTACCAAGGTCGAGACACGCAAAGATATCGCTAAAGGCTCTGGACTCACCCTCTACCAAGGAACACAATAAGCATATACATATGAATATGCAGAACCAGGATCAAATAGAGCTGAAGCGAACTGATGGCATAGAAGAACCATACTTGTGATCACATCATCAGACGTCTCGGCCTCTGCTCTGGCTAGAGCTGCATAGAAATGGCCCTGGGTGCCTCTACCACGAACATCCACCCTTCCACTTGTCCTGCCTCCCCGGGGACTTCCCTGCACGCCCTGATGCTGACCTCCTCCTCTAGCTGGAGGTGCTACTGCTGAAACTGGTCTCACCGCCTGAGGAGCTGGTAAAGTTGATCTGGAGATAGGGCACTCCATAGCCCAATGACCAAGCTCTCCACAATTACAGCAACCCTAGGAAGACCTACTCAGAGCTGGAGGCCGGCCACCCCGACCTGAAGAACCTGTCTGCAAACCACTTCCGCCCTGGCTCGAACCGGCACTATAACCACCCTGACGGTGTTGGTCACCCTCTGAAGTCTGCAGTGCTGCCTGAAATGGGCGACTAGACTGACCTGACTGGAACCTCTGCTGGACCCAGTCCTGAGTATCCCTGGGCTTGGAACGGTGCCTACTCGAGCCCTCATCCTACCTAGTCCTCTTGCCCGCTGATACCATAGACTGCAACTCAATACGCAGCTACAATCTCAAGCCTCTAACAAAGCACCTAACCCTCTCCTCCTCCGTAGGCAATATCATGGTAGCATGACGAGATAACGCATGAAATCTTGTCTTGTACTCCGATACAGTCATGGGGCCCTGCTCCAACCTTGAGAACTCATCACGAAGCCGGTCTCTGATGCTCTGTGGAATAAATCTAGCCAAAAGGCCTCAGAAAACTCTATCCATAATACCGGCGGGGACCGAGCTCGCCTGGTCTCCATAAAGGAGCGCCACCACTGCCTGGCTAGTCCATCTAACTAGTAAGCTGTGAAGTCAGCTCCTCTAGACTCGACCAACCCAAGGGCCTGTAATCTTGCTCGGCAGGAAGTAATAAACTCATGAGCGTCCTCTCCGACAGCACCAGAAAACCTCAACGGTGTTAGTCTAAGGAACACCTCGAGAATCTTCTACTCTCGAAGTGGCATAACTCCATCTAAGACATCCCGCTGAACGGCGGCCGATGCTGGCGGCTGCTCACCCTCTGGGCCGCTACTGCTAGCTGACCCTGCTGATGAATCTCTGGAATCGCTGGGGCAGGCTGACCCTGCTGTGTTGGAGCTGGCCCTGGAAGAGGTGCTAGGGCCTGATGTTGCTGCATAGCCCCTATAGCAGCCAAAATCTGCGTAAGCATCGCCTGAAGATCAGGGGCAGCACCTGGTACGGGCGGAGGCTAGGCTCCCAGCCCCACCGGCTGAGAGGAATCTACTCAACTCGAGGCTCTGTCTCTGACTCCGGAGTCCTCGCTCTATCACGGCTTGGTTCCGTAGCACCACCTCGACCTCGGGGTCAACCTCTACTACGCGTGTGAGCCATCCTACGACAGAGTGAAACAAGTGAGATTTCATGAAACCAATCAGACAATAACGCACGAATAGGACACAAAAAAATAAAACCTCCTAAAAGACATCATGTAGCCTCCCGAAGATAAGTCACATACGTCTCCACACCGATCCGCAGGACTCTACTAGACGTTAGCTCTGTACAACTGAGACCAACAAACCTGGGGCTCTGATACCAACTTGTCACAACCTGATTTCTTGAGTCATGATAGCGCCTACCAACCCACCAGTAAGCAAGACAAGACCCTATCCTGGAGCTTAGCAGTAATGGGATTGAGGGTGGGATCTAACCTCGACTATGCGAAATCATAAATAAAGGAAATGCGGAAGAAAAACATCTATATACAATAATAATACCTCCCAAGACCTGGAAGTCACAGGTATAGAACTACTAAATGAGTACAAGTCCCAAAAGTGGACCACAGAAACAAGCTGTCTCAAAAGCAAAAGACAAGACAAAATATATAACATAAGGAGACAGGTAATCCCAGAATGCGATGTGCGCACCCTCATCTCCGAAACAGACCGGTGTAGGCTCGAAATCAACGCTGATAACTGGTGCTCGGACCTGCATCACGAAAACAGATGCAGAGTGTAGCATGAGTACCAATACTACAGGAACCCAGTAGGCATCATTGGCCGACTGAGCAAGAAAGGTAAAAACAGACTGAAAGGATAGAATCTATAATAACAGAGGTCAAGCGAAAATGAAACGAAGCACACGAGCGCACCAGAAGTAAAACTATGTATAGCCAAACAATACCTAACTGGACCCCATAAGCCTAGAAAGTACACTTGTGCACAAGTTTAAATAAAACCCAAACGGTCCCCCATAAGCCCGACAGGCACACAGAAGAGCTATTCTATGAGAAAAAGGAAGACCAAATCCATGAATCTAATCCACCATCCAACTCAACTGAATCCAAACAGTAGAGTTCCACGGCATAACGACTCCGGAAACCCAAATCTTGAACGAAATAACCAGCCGATTCCAAAGCGTTAATACTCCGCTGCCAACTTACCTAACACTCCTGGGGGCCCTACCCAAGCCAGTAGAGTGCGGTTGTACTCCTGGGGGCCCTACCTAAGCCAGTAGAGTACGCTGGACAACCCAAGTATCTCATACCCAACTGCCCATTTTGCTAATACTCCCGAGGGCCCTACCTAAGCCAGTAGAGGATGCAGGGCCATCCAGGTATCAAAACCACCAAGCTAACGTTGATCGCCGTCCACTACCAACAACAGTACCACCGAACTGATCTCGAAACATCCGATAGCCAAAGAAACCAACACGCCTTCGACGACACATCGACACGACAGAAATGGGGAGAGAAGCTAGAAAGGCACACCACACCAAGCCCAAACCGAACTCAAACTATCAGACCTAAGTCTGCTATGCCAGTCTATAAGGACCTAGTCATCCGAATTGACGTCGGATACATACCAAGGTCAAACAGGTGCATGGGCCTAAATCAATAGTACTCTATCCTAAACAAACGCCAAAGATAACTCCAATAAAATAAGCAGCCAACCAGACAATCCGCATGCAATAACATGTAAATAGTCCAACCGCTAATCATAAAACACCGATAAGTAACCCCTCCGCTAATATGGTTCTAACCCCAAATATAACCCGAATATCAACCCTAAAGCAAGAATTCAGAGAAGAAAAATAGAAATACTTGCTACCCAACCCAGATTCACACAATTCAGCATGCATTCACACATTCAAGCTCAATCTAAAGGAAGGGAATTCATAACTTACCAAAAAGGCCGATCGCGCGCGCTCCAAGTCACTCTACCGGAGATTTTCCCTTCCGAACGGCCTCAGAACGCTGCCACGCTATCAAAAACAGAATCACAGCGTCAGTATGGTCAATTAGCTGCTAAGATCAACAAACATGGAGACGGACCAATTTAGGAGTCAAAAATTGGAAAATGTGGGACCCGCTCTAGAAATCTAGTAAATGACTCCGTAAAAAGGTCCTAAACCTTACCTCGAACCTATGTTGAAAAACATAACACAATTTGGGGTTTGAAATATCCAACAACACAAAGAAACAAAAGATGCAAAACTTCACACCATAAACAGAGGATAGCAACTTACGCCTCAAATTCATGGGAATCGAGGACTACCCAACACCCTCTTCTCAACTACCCACGAAGCCAACAAACTTTTGAGCACACGGGAATTAGAATCACTGAAAACCAATTTAAGATTATAAATATATGAAATTTCTAACTTCCTTCAGCAACTAACCCGACCTCCCCTATATATACACTGCCAGTCGCTGACCTCCGCGAACGTGACCATGGCCCTCGCGAACGCGGAGGGAAAACAATTATACCTTCACGAACACGGCCATATACTCGCGAACATGGAGAAAGAACACACAGAGCTCAGAGAACGCGGCCATGGGCCCACGAATTCGGAGAGACAATATCCACACCTCCGCGGACGCGGAGAGGAAGATCCCCAGTACTCCGCTAACGCGGAGCCTTATCCGTGAACGCGGAGAAGGTCACCACACAACTCCACGAACGTTGAGCCAACCCCGTGAATGCGCAGAAGAGATGGCTCTGCAACATCAGTTGTACACCAGTTGAGTTTTGGCATTCCCAAAACTCTGACGGGGTGCTCGGGATTCGTTCGGAACCCCATGCACGCAAACGAGATATACTACCCCATCAAATTCAACGTTCCAGATGCAAGGCATAGTCAAAATTTCCATACGAGGTCGTTTCGACAAAAAGTAGGTCCCACTTCCCAAGTGCCAATTTAGCCAACTTCAACCGAGGGCATCAGAACTAACTCAAAAGCCTCGAGAAGCGCACGAAGGGTCATTCTAGACCAAACTCAACATTTCAAAACTAACCGCTCTGAAGGAATTCTCATCCGAGTGCGTTTACCATGAATGTTGACCAAAGTCAACTTCAAGCCAAATTTCAAAGGCTAAAGAGCCAAATGGCCCTTAAATCACATCGGAAGCCCGCCAACCATGCTTCTAGCCTAATTTGGCCGCTTCGGAGGTGATGGAACCGTCAGAATTCTCTTCTGAGGTCGTTTACTTAAGGTTATGACCGAAATCAACTTTTTAGGCTTCAGAAGCTCCAAAATTGGAAAACAGGCACAACACCCACACGAACGACCAAGCAAATGAACCTACAGTGCTAGCAAGTCATAAATGACTTGGGGTCACTACAGGAACGCTCTAAATGACATGATAAGGCATAAACACAAAAATGACCTGAAGGGTCATTACAGAAATTGAAGCTATACACTGAAGTGCAGAGATTCTTCCAACTTTTAGAGAGAATACAAGTTGTTAATGCATCCTTGGTTGGCAGAAGAGATAGAATTTGAACCAGCAGTGAGTTCAGAAACTGGCTGATTCTGTCATCTTCATCTTCGGTGAGTATTAACTTTAGCTTAGGGTTGTTCATTATTATCATTAAAAAATCAAATCCAATTGCAATCCAATTTTAAAAAATTGATATTTGATTTGATTTGGTTAGGTTTTGTTTTAAATTTTGAAAATCGATATTATTTGGTTTTGGTTTTGGTTTTATTAAAAAAATATCAAACCGAACCGAAATTTTTTATATATTTATATATTATTCATAAATAAAAAAGAAATATTTTGTTAAACTTTAATTAACTTAAGTCGTTAACTTTACTATTTTTCAAGCCCAACACTTAACTTTGAGTCCAACTATTACAACCCAAACTCCAAGTCCATCAAAATGGACTACTTTAATCTTTACCTACCCTACCTCACATAAGGTAGTCACATTTTTTCTTAATTGAATCATTTTGTTCTTGTAATAATAAATCTAGTATTGCTTTATTGCTTAATTGAATCCACAATAGTTTTCCTGTGGATTTTTTATGTATTAGGTGCTTGTGTCTGTCAAGATACGTATGTCCTCAAAACGTTTATTACTTTCAAACCGAAAAAAATCAAATCAAACTGAACCAAACTGACAATAACCAAACCAATGGTTATTTTTTGGGTTTGGTTTTAGAAATTTAAAAACTGACTAAATTGGTTTGGTTTTGATTTTAACCATTAACCGATCCAAATCGAACCATGAATACCTCTACTTTAGCTAACATACCTCAATTTTGATTGTTACTAAAATATAATCGTATCTTTAAATTCATTGTTAATAACTACGAAATGTTTGATTTTGTGTAACATTGATTTGGTCTGATCGCATCATAACCTTAACTAGAGTCCCCCGCTGTTCCGTTTTCTTCCACAATTTCAAGAGATGGGTGAAACACCACTTCCAGAGTCAGTGTGAAAGAAGCAGAATAGGGGTGTGGAATAAACTCTTGCAAAGAAGCAAGAACTTGAATCTGCGAAGATTGAGAATGGTGAGAACAGCAAATTGATCTACAACAGAGCAAAGTTGTATACAAACGAGTACGAAACAGGACAAGGAATTCCACCAGATTGAATGTAAGCTGCAGCAAGTGAGAAATGTTGGAGTTTTGCTTGAAAGTAGCATTTAAGAGAAACACGTTTACTGCAGAATGCTTATCTGAGCTATCAGAAGAATGGAGTGATCAGGGAAATTATGCTAATCATATATTGGTCCTGTTGGAGCTTCTCTTCTGGATTCAGCACATATGGGGAATGGAAGCTTATTAGAAGTGTTGCTGATCGATATGGGAATACTCTATTTGCTCAAAAGGTGTAGAGGAGCTGTCAAAAATGATAGAAGTTAACTCAACATTGAAGCTACTCACCATTTTTTATTCCAAGTCTATTACTGCCACACCTTTGATTTCAATGGAAGTGCACATTTGGAATGGAGAGAACAATGAGAAAACTTAAAAGGTGGTTGAATTTCTACCTGAAAATAGCACCCTTCAGAAATATCGCATTAATGTCTTGGGTGCTTGTAGAGTTGCTTGTGCTTTAGGATGAATTCAGCTGTGAAGACACTTGATCTGATAGGAGTCCGGTTGAAGTCACGTTGGGCAAAGGATTTCCAATGGGTTTTGAAAGAGAATAGAGTTTTAGAACAGAATAGGACCCTCAAAGCGGCAAGTTTGTCAAACACTTGCTTGAAAGACAAATGAGTTGTGTATGTTAATTGCAGCTAAGCTTTTCAAGAACCACATCTTGCAAAAGTTGTATCTTAAGGAAATTGGTTCAGAGGTGTTGGTGTGGAACATTTACTTTGCCCTTTGAGCCGGTTTTCTGCGCTGCAATTCAAGAAAATTCTTCCTCAAATGGAAATCAACATAAGATGGCTAAGTCCTTAAGAGTTGCCGGAATTTCGACAAAGTCTCCTTTGTAAATAGGACTATCCAAAACCTGATATGCAAAAACTTCTAGTACAACTGTCTAGCCGAGTTATACAACATACTAACAAGATGCAACTCAATAAACAAATATCTTAATCAGATCATAATTACAATAAAAAGTTTTAACCAGAAGAAGGTACCTAGGCTGGCATACTCTCACTCTGGTGCTTGAAATAGGTAAGGGTATATGTATCTTATATCCTCCTTGTCTTCCCATGTCATTTCTTACACGTTCTTGTCTCTCTACAAGTTATACATCATATATACACGATTATACACTATTTATACAATATCAATACATTACATGTGTTCATTTTAGTTAAAATTATTTTTCGTCAACTGTACATTTACGTAAGAAGCCCTCACGAAAACTATTTATAATGAGTTATCACTACACTATATCAGGCTGCCACAAGCCCATAACGTAATTAAGAAAATGTTCATTTTGTAAACTAACTTAACTTGATAACATAAAAAATGTTTACATTAGCCATAAATCGAACGTAAGCAAAGTAAAAGATGGTGCTAGACCTTTCACATCATTCCCAAGATTTTCTTTTACACTCTGTTTGGATCGATATTATGTATTATTTCATAATGTATTATATTTTTTTGTGTTCTATTATATTGTACTAGTAAAATAACCCGCGCCTCGCGCGGAAATTTAATATCACGGAATTTATAAAATAATACTTAAAATCTATCAATCATTAAAACTAAAATACTATATTATCTTACATACAAGATTACGTAGTAACAAACATCTTATCTTTTATATATATATATATATATAAGAGAATCATAGACCCGCCTATGTGGCTCCCTCACAGATCATGATTCTTATTTAACACTTCTTAAAAATCACAACCTTACGAAAAAGTCACAACATTTAATAAAAGTCGTAACTCTTTAAAAAAGTCAGAACTTTTCATAAAACTCACAACTTTTCACAAAAATCACAACTTAATCTTAGACCCGCCAATGTGACACCCTCACATATCAGGATTCTTATTTAACCCTTCTTAAAAGGCACAACCTTCCGAAAAAGTCACAACTTTTCATAAAAGTCACAAACTCTTTAGAAAAGTAAGAATTCTTCATAAAAGTCACAACTTTTCACAAAAGTCACAACTTTTCATCCGGCACAACATCCTTGAAGCCATGTCAAAAGTTTATTAATTTTTTTCTTCTTTTCCTGGTTCACTTCTCACATAAAGGTACGATAAGGTTTTAAAGTCTTTATGTCCTTACAATGGCATATAAAATTTGCATTTTGTCTTCAAGAGATGGTAGTATATATATTTAAGGAATTTTTATTGTACCTTCAACAACTTTAGTAAAGAAAACTTGCATGAATACTCAATTAACGTGTGCTATTTAATCTGTACTAACAAATACTTATAACAATAACTTTGCAGAAACATAAACAACAAACTTTAAAGCATGTACTCGAAAACAACAATTAATGGCATAAGCATAAATTATTGACTGTAAAAAACCATACCAGGATACGTAATAATAAAATGAAATAGAAAGGAAAAAATTGAGGCCACTGAATGCATAGTATCCCCTTAATTAAGAAAATTATTTTCCTCTAGTACTCGAGGTTTAAAGGAATAGATCCTCTCAGGATAGAACGATTCTAATCACCAGTGTATTGATACAAAAATAATTGTGTCAATGAGCCACTCAACAGGAGCAAGGAATGTAAATATTTAATTGTCCAGAAGAGGAAGAAGTTCAGAATTTTCGTTGTTTTAAAATGAAAGGAAATCCCTCTAACAACAAAGGGTAGTGTGAACAAATATTTATTGTGTCTTATGAGAAAGGTCACAACTCTTTGGATAAGTTACAACCCTTCGAAAAGGTCACAACCTTTCATAAAAGTTACAACTTTTCATAAAAGTCACAAATCTTCATAAAAGTCGTAACTCTTCATAAAAATCACAACTTTACATAAAAGTCACAAATTTTCATGAAAGGCTAGTTTTTGAAATAAATAAGTTAAAAGAGAATCCTAGTTTGTGGTGGATCCACGTAGGCGGGCCTAGGATTCTCTTTTATATATATATATGTATATGATGATATGATATATGATTTCTATTATAAACATTAATCGGTAATATTTTAAAAGTATAACTATCATTGCTATATAGTGAAATAAAAAAAGTCACAATTTTTCATCCGGCACAACATCATTGAAGCCATGTCAAGAGTTTATTAATTTTTTTCTTCTTTTCCTGGTTCACTTCGCACATAAAGGTACGATAAGGTTTTTAAGGTCTTTATGTCCTTACAATGGCATGTCAAATTTGAATTTTGTCTTCAAGAGATGGTAGTATATATCTTTAAGGAATTTTTATTGTACCTTCAACAACTTTAGTAAGGAAAACTTGCATGAATACTCAATTAACGTGTGCTATTTAATCTGTACTAACACATACTTATAACAATAACTTTGCAGAAACATAAATAACAAAGTTTAAAGCATGTACTCGAAAACAACAATTAATAACATAAGCATAAATTATTTACTGTAAAAAAACATACCAGGATACGTAATAATAAAATGAAATAGAAAGGAAAAAATTGAGGCCACTGAATGCATAGTATCCCCTTAATTAAGAAAATTATTTCCCTCTAGTACCCGAAGTTTAAAGGAATAGATCCTCTAAGGATTGAACGATTCTAATCACCTGTGTATTGATACAAAGACAATGGTGTCAATGAGCCACTCAACAGGAGCAAAGTATGCAAATATTTAATTGTGCAGAAGAAGAAGAAGTTCAGAATTTTCGTTGTTTTAAAATGAAAGGAAATCCCTCTATTTATATACAACAAAGGGTAGTGTAAACAATTTTTTATTGTGCCTTATGGGAAAGGTCACAACTCTTTGGAAAAGTTACAACCCTTCAAAAGGTCACAACCTTTCATAAAAGTCAAAACTTTTCATAAAAGTCGCAACTCTTTATAAAAGTCGCAACTCTTCATAAAAATCACAACTTTTCATAAAAGTCACAATTTTTCATAAAAGGCTAGTTTTGGAAATAAATAAGTTAAAAGAGAATCCTAGTTTGTGGTGGCGCCATGTAGGCGGGCCTAGGATTCTCTTTTATATATACATATATATTGACCGTAAAAGAATATACCGGGATACGTAACAATAAAATGAAACAGAAAGGAAAATATCGAGGCCACTAAATGCATAGTATCCCCTTAATTAAGAAAATTATTTCCCTCTAGTACCCGAGGTTTAAAGGAATAGATCCTCTCAGGATAGAACGATTCTAATCACCAGTGTATTGATACAAAAACAACGGTGTCAATGACCCACTCAACAGGAGCAAAGTATGCAAATATTTAATTGTGCAGAAGAAGAAGAAGAAGTTCACAATTTTTGTTGTTTTAAAATGAAAGGAAATTCCTTTATTTATATACAACAAAGGGTAGTGTGAACAAATGTTTATTGTGCCTTATGGGAAAGGTCACAACTCTTTAGAAAAGTTACAACCCTTTGAAAAGGTCACAACGTTTCATAAAAGTCACAACTTTTCATAAAAGTCGCAACTCTTCATAAAAGTCGCAACTCTTCCTAAAAATCACAACTTTTCATAAAAGTCACAACTTTTCATGAAAGGCTAGTTTTGGAAATAAATAAGTTAAAAGAGAATCCTAGTTTGCGGTGGCACCACGTAGGTGGGCCTAGGATTCTCTTTTATATATATATATATATATAATATGATATATGATTGTATTGTTATAATGAATACAAAGTTTGAATAAAATGCATCGTTTTCTATCATTACATAATGACTCACATCTACAATTTGAATGATAAACCTACAAGGAAAGTATAGTATGTGGTAGAGATACTATAAAAAGGTAGGGTAAAGGATAAAATAGGATTATTAAATACTAAGTAAAAATAAATAAAAATATATTAAGATAACGACACAATCATACCAAATCGGAACATTATATTTAAACTCGCACTACAATGCAACATAGTGGATAATAACCATCCGAACAAGGTGTTAGACCCCATATAGCTATAGCAGTATTACCAGTATTAGATCATCTAACAAAAATAATTCCTTAAAATCTTCCCATGGTTGCGAAAATTGGAGGACGCTATAACATTGATCATTTGTCCACAACGGTCAATTTGGTCTTCACAATGCGACCTCCTCGTGAAAAAAGAAGCACTTTTGGATTTGCATTTAGTTGATCTTTCTATAATGATCCAAACTCTGAAAGTTATTTTTCATATCGTTGAATCTCCCCTTCAGAAACCGTGGGCTGTATTTTATCTAAAGCTTCCAGCACGTCATCCATCGTAACAGGAATATTCAGAATCTCAGATTTGGATATGTTCTTAATCTCGTCTATGGTTTTCCCGGATATCTTTCGTCTCATCCCATTAAAAGAAGCATATCTACAGATGTTCGTTAGATCGTCTCCACTATAACCTTCTATTCTTCATACCACTTGGTCAATATCCAGCCCATGAGCTAACTGACATTCAATTTTTAGAATCAAAAAATCTTTCAATTCAATAATATACAAAACAATGATAGGTTACCTTGATTGATTTAAAGTTTATCTTTATAAGCTCCTTACGACTCTTAAAATCAGGAAGTGGGATGTAAATCCTCTTTTCTAGCTGCCTCCTACAGTAGCACAATGAATCAACAATCAAAGAAGATCAAGAGATGAAACTGAAAAAAAATGAAAGTAACAAAAGCTACGAATTTAAGTAGTAAAGTTAACCTTAGTGCCTCGTCAAGACTCTCAGGAAAGTTTGTTGCTGCCAAAACTGTTACCATTTTATCTGATGTATTGTTAGAGTTGTTTAATCCATCGATCTAAACTAGAAGTTCTGACTTTATCCTTCGGGATATTTCATGCTCTGTCACAGACCTGAGAAACACCTTTAAAGTATAACAACTAAAACTTAAAAATTATAAGTTTAACATAAGAAAGAAGTTTTTTATGCTCAAATTAGTGTTAATTATTGAGCACATGCATAAATGATATTGTGTAATGTATGCAAACACAAGAGGTAAGTGAAGTAAAGAGGAACATGACAATTTATATAGAATTTTAAGGTTTATGCACTAACATTATATAAAAATCAGGCTACTTAATTACAATATAAATTACATAATTTTTATGATAAAACATTCATCGGTGACCTGATAAAGATAATAACTAAATGCAAACTCAGACGTATTAATTAGAAAAGTACTACTATTTACTTACCCTCTGGCATTGCAAAGAGAATCAATATCATCAATGAAAATTGTCATTGGAGCATGAGTGCGGGCAATCTCAAATAAGCACCGTGTCAATCTTTCACTCTCCCCGTACAATTTTCCACTCAATGAACTACAAGAAATATTCAGAAATGTTGTCCCACACTCTGTAGCAACAGCTTTGGCCAAGAGTGTTTTTTCTGTCCCAGGTGGACCAAACATAAGAACTCCTCTCCGAGGTCTCCGAAAATAACATTCAATATTTCAAGTTTCATATTAAGTATCTACCATTCGTTTGTTATTATTCAATGACTGAAAATATCCGAGATCATTCAGTTTCAACTGCAAAAACTATTTCCAGCTTATTTTCTTAACCATTTGGGAGGACCATATCCACCTCTGATGAGTTGTTTGTTACGAGCAAAAATAAAAGGAAATATGAAGTGTGTGTGGCATTTCCCTCCAAGGGAAACATTTTTTCAGGAAATTATATGAAATATTTCAATTCCTTTCTATTTTTGGCTAATCAATATTAAAGATTAATAATAATGAAACTAGCAAATTCGGAAATATTTTAAATATTTTTTTAAACATAATAATGTCTAAATGTGTTAGTTGGAGCTATTGATATGAAGATGAAAGTTAAGATAGTTATAAGGATAATGACATCATTTTCCTCCCTTTGAAACACCAGAAAGTGATGAAAAATAATTTCCTGAAATATCACTTCCGTCATACAAAACATGCACCCACCCCTCGTGAATTAGAATGCAAATATTCATAATCAACAAACTATCTGTAGTACTTGGAAATACTCAGGCATCAACAATGGCAGTACCACTGCTTCCTGTAGAATCCTCTTTGCTTCACTTAGTCCGGCAATATCATCCCATTTAACCCCTGAATTTGTGTCCAATATTTTCTTTTCAAGCCTAGCAGCTAATTGAGGATGAGGTCCATCGTAGATTACTGTTGACTCAATGACTTCTTCAGCATTTTGATAGTTGTAAAGGAGGATGATAAGAATATTGTAAAGAACATAAAGTTCCAGCTTAGTACAAATAGAGTAAATGAGTTTTTGTGAACTGTCGGTACAACAACTGCTCTAAGAAAATTGCATCAATTTAATGTTTAGTTACTTGATACTATTTGTGTAACAATTAAATAGACTATTTAATCAATTTGGCCTTGTACGACAAATATTAAGATTATTTAAGATTGGAGTTTGGCAAAATACTCTGATTTGAGTCTAGATGATGGCCTAAGTGTCAACAATTTTAAATGTTCATGTATAGTGAAAAGGCGGAAAATGTATTTGTACCACTTGTTGCGCTGAGTTTTCAGTACGCAGTATAGCTGATCCCTTCTCCCTATAATTTTTTATAAAACAAATGAAGTTTGTTAACTAAAACAAAAAAAGTTGGAAAAAGGAAAACAAATAATATAACAGTTTCGTTGAAGGTTAAAGGCTATTTAAGATTGAAATTTGGTAAAATCCTTTGTGATTTGAGTCTAGATGATGGCCTAAAAAACAACATTACCAAATGTTCTCAAAGAGTATTAAAGGTAGACGAGGTATTTTTACAACTTGTTGTGTCATGTTTCCGTAGCTACTCACTTTGGAAGTTGAGTTGATCCCTCCTTCCTACAGAATTTTTATAAAACAAATCAACTTTATAACCTAAAACAAGAAAAAGAAAGGGAGAACAAATAATATAACAATTCCAATGAAGAGTAGAAATTTTTAAGATTTGGTCAGTTTGGTAAAATATTTTGTGATTTGAGTCTTCATGATGGCCTAATTAAAAAGGGCTAGATGTTCTTAAATAGTATAAAAAACGGATAATGTATTTGTACCACTTGTTGCATCATACACCAACCCAATAGAGTTGATCCATCTGGCCTGTAAAAGATTCACAAAAAGAGAATTGTAATCTAAAGCAAGAAAAAGAACAATATCAAAAATTCTGTGAAGGATAAAAGTTATTTAAGATTATAATTTGTTAGAATACAATATGTGATTTGAGTCTAGATGATGGGCCTAAAAAGCGATATTATAAAATGTTCTCAGAGACGAGATATTTATATCACTTGTTGCGGTGTGTTTCTAAAATTATTTACCATCCCAGCACTGTAATTGTTGTTGATGAGGTTGTTGTTTGAAAAAGTAGAATTCTGTGAGTAATTAGTTGCCACTAGAGTTGCAACTTGTTGTGCTCGTAGTTGTAGTAGCATTTGTTGTACTTGGTATGGTTGAAGCATCATCTGGCTACGTTGTTGTTGTTGTTGTTGTTGTTGTTGTTGTTGTTGTACTTGAAGTCCTACAACTGGCCATGCTTGTAATGATGCCACCTGCAAAATTATGCAATGTAAGTACGCATATCATAAGTTTATGTGATTTTAGACTCATACTTTGTAATTTTCTATTGCGGTTGAGGAATTAATCCAAGAGTAGTTCAACTCTACAGGCAACTTATATTGATAATTTGATAGATTAATTACATGCTACAATAGGTGAGAATACAATGAGGGGTGTGTGGTAGGATGTATTAGAGAAAATAATACATATATTAGCCGTGTTATTATGTAGTTGTTTGTTTAATAGGATTTTCAGCGAACTATGGTATTAGAAATACAGGTATGACTGATCCTCAATATAACAAAATGTAGATAAGAAATAATTCAGGCATCACTGACCACAACATTATTGATAAACTATATTCCGTATATTCTCACTGACGCTACCAAATGCCCCCTCATAGTTTACAAAATTTACACTATTCACCATCAAATAACAATGAAAAAATCTATTTTTAACAGCAAGCAATTAAGTCTATCTGAATGTATAAAGTACACCACATTAAGAAACTTTGAGTAGCCTTAAGAAACCTAGGTTGAGCCTCAAATCCAAATTAAAACCAATTGAGCTAGATTACCTTAAAAATATTTTAATTTCGCTAGGCAAGGTGTGCCTAGGGCTAGGTTTTTATTAATAAATAAAAAAGAACCTCAAAGAGAAAAGTACAAGGAAGGGAGGCTAGGCCTTACCTTAAAAATCCCTATGAGGTAAGGGTAATATTACCTTAAAATCATGTGACTTGATTGTGATGAAAAGATTCACAAAAAAAAAAAGAAGTAATATAGTATAACATATATACCTGGTGCTGAATTGGGGTCTGAATTTCGAATGATGAAATACTAATGGTATTGAAATCATGATCAAGGTTACGAAGACCATCGGCATAAATGAGACTGAAGCCAATATAGGACAGTCATTTTAAATCAATTAGGAGAGAGGGGTAAGTATCCATGTATATTTTAAGGAAAGATGGAACCCTTTGCAAATCGTTATTTAATGTGGGTTCAACAGCCATGATCCATCCTAACAATTCAGTCATCCCTAGAGGTTCATCTTTGTTGATGTCGAACTTGTCGAAAATTATCTTCATTTTCTCCTCTTTGCTCTTGTTGCTATTAGCAAGATCCACATCCACCATCTTTTCCTTCAACAAACTTGTTAGCACTAGCTATAAGTAATAATAATGCTTAATAAAATGACCAAGGTTCAGTTGAGAAATGAATAAACAAGACTTGAAACTTCATGTAACATGTATGGGTGTTTCAATTTTTAGGGCTATATATAATAATTGGAGGATGAAATCGGGGAAGAAAAGAGGCACATTTTAATTTTTTATTTTTTTAATGTTATAATTACAATGGGGAGATTTCATGTTTCAGTCAAACAAATATTTAATGAAGGCACACAATAGTCATAATTGTAATAAAGTAAATATAGAGATATTAATTATTATTTAATTTTTGAACTCATGTCCAAAGAAATTGAAAGTTGTTTGTTTGTGCGTTCTTATCCAATTGTATGGTTATTCATTGCATGCTTATTCAATAATAAGCTTATTCAATAAATTTTATAATGGATATTCACAATACGATGTATTTATAAAACTCCTCATTTGATGTTTATTTAATAGATATTGTGTCTTAGTAGAAATCTTACTAGAAAAAATTCAATAGGAAAAAGTCTTATGATAGAAAAAAGAGTTCACATAGTAAAAAAATATTTGTTAGTTGCCTTATTAAAAATCTTACCAGAAAATCTAGCAGGATAAAACCTTAATTAAGAAAAGAAAATAGTGTACAATACATATTTGACTCCCCCTAATAAATTCAATGATACAAATGGTTAATCTTCGCATCTCAATCTTGTGTACCATCTTCTCAAGAGTTGAAGTTGGTAAGAATTTAACGAATAATTTTGTTGAGTTATCACCTGAAAGGATTTGTTGTATATCAATACCACCATTCTTCTAAATATCATGTGTGAAGAATAATTTTGGTGAAATATTTTTGTTTTATCTTCTTTTATGAAGTCTCCTTTTAATTGGGTAGTATATGCATCATTGTCCTCAAATAAAACTGTGGGTACTTTGGTATCATATTTCAGGTCACATTTTTCTTCAATGAAATGTATCACTGATCTCAACCATACACATTCTTTACTTACTTCATGAATAGTTATTATCTCAGTATGATTTGAAGAAGTAACAACATTGTAGATCATTATGATATAACAATAATTCCGAATAAAAATAGATAGCATATTGGATATCGAGTTTTATGTGGGCCAGATAAATAACCTACATCTGCATAACCAATAAGATTTGAACTGTCTTTGTTTAATTAAAATAATTCATATCAATGGTATCATTTAGGTATCACAATATATGTTTAACTTTGTTAAATGCAGAAATTACACTGAGATATGATATTTCAAGACCAAGAAGTTCCTCATTCTCTTATTGAGATCGGAAAGGATCTTTACCACTTCAAGTGATTGAACAATGGATGCGCCTATTTCATATAAAATCATTTTAAAATTTTCTCAGTATAGACAGATCGATGGATAAAGATACACCTTACTAAATGTTTAATTTGTAGATCTAGATAAAGTTTTATCTTTTCAAAATCTTTTATCTCAAATTATTTCTTTAGTTACTCAATTGCCTTTTGGACCTCTTCTGAAGTTCGAATGAGCTTGTCATCAATAAAAATGACAAATACAATAAATTATGATGTGATGTTCTAAAATAAATTAAAATACATGGACAAATGACATCATTTATATAATCTTCACTTATTAAGTACTCACTGAGGCAACTATACCACATGCACCTTGATAGTTTAAATACATATCATGAGACTTTGAACTATATGCTTCAACCAATTTAAATACTTTTGAAAATTTTATATAAATTTCATTGTCAAGTGAGTCATAAATATAAGTGATACCATATTTATTAGGTGTATTTTCAGATTTTCATGTACAGATAAATTGATGAGATATCAAAATATTATGTCATATATAGCATCTGAATATGTTTCTTCATAGTCAACAAGATCTTTGAGAGAATCCATGTGTAACAAGGCTTACCTTGGATCTTAAAATTTCATTTCATTTTCGCACAAAGACCTATTTATAGCCAACTGATTTTACACCTGCAGGCATTTGAACTATTGGTCCAAAAACCTCACATTTAGTAAGTGAGTTCAATTTTGATTGAACTGCCTCTTGCCATTTCGATCAATCACATCTTCGTCTATATTTTTTTATAGATAGACATTCAAGATTTTCATTATCTTGTGTAATGTTACGTGCAACGTTATATGCAAAATCATTATCCACCAGAATTGTTGATAGATTTAGTTTCAACTCATCGCCAATAAAACTTGTTGGGAATTCTTTATTCACTTAATTCTCGAGTTCACTGATTCCTTCAGGAATATCAGGATGTAATCATCTCTTGAATCTCTTTATGAGATTATTTTATGGTGTCATTTTGATATATTTTTGTGCTTCTTCTTCTAGAATTGTTATTCTTGAAACTCAATGATCTGTCACGCTTCAGACATGTATGAAATTCATAATCTATGACATTAGTAGATAATCATGTTGGGACATTAGTTCAGAAAGACATATTTTTTTGTAGAAATATGTGACTTAGTTATCTTTTTCAAATCTATAAAGTTAGATTAAAGTATGGCCTTGACTAATTTTTTTACAAGATATGATTGCAAATCTCATAAAGAAGTTTAAAATTGTATAATTTTTGAGCAATCCATGCTATAAACACATACTATCTTATATTATATTACTAATATATATCTAAACATATATACATAATGAATTTGTGTTGAAAGTAAATAGTTGATTATCTTAGTAGATACTTTTAGAACAATTAACTCATAGTAATATATAGACATTTATTTATAGAATTTGAAGTAAGTATAACTAGCTAGATTAGTTTTTGTTCCTACAGTATAAGTTATTTGTTAATTAGGTTTATACCATAAGAAATCTATTAAATCAGTTGGGTCATGTTTTATGTGATTTGGGATAAAACTATGAAAATTTGAAATTGCCCAGAAATCTGTCTAGTTTTACTCTTTGCGATCGCGATGAGTTGATTTGCTTTGGCTTTGCGATCATAGTCAGTCTCTCACAATCAACTGTACCGACAATAGATCATATGAGATATACCATGGAATCCGATGTAATCCCACACTGAGAAAGAAGAGACTACTTGCCAAGGTTGAACTATGTATCATATCATTAATGCTATGTGAATACACTAGCTAGGTCATTTAAGACAATCCTATGGGGGTACGTAGTTTGGGACTAGAGATTTCTACTAGAGACCACCCTAATTGAGCCTCCACCTCAAACTCCTCTCGGTGCTAAGTTAAATCCCAATGAAATAGATAAAGTCAATTATCAAAACATAACATTAGGAAAGGCAATACTCAAAACACCAATCCAAATCATAAAGTCGTATAACAGTAGCTCCTTTCCAAACCATGATTTCATAACTTCATTCATATATATACACTTACCTTCCTAAGCATCTAAAATCATTATTTCCTTTCAAATTAGGAGAAAATATTTCACAAATCATTGATACTCAACTTAAAAGCATCCTTAAATCATAACTTCATCCTTTCATAAAACATGTTAAAATCCCTTATCAATTCATGATCATAGTTCATAGTTCATAGGTAAAAATCAATGTATAAAGCATGGGTCCATTTGAAATCAATTAATAATCATGTAATTAGGTTAAATCATACATAATAAGATAGGAGAGCATCAATTGAATCATAATCAAAAGGACCCATGGAGATTGACATAAACCCTAATTGAATTGGAGGTTGAAGTTCTTTTGGGACCTAATGGATGAAAGGGATCCACTGGTGAATTACCACATACCTTGGCAATCAAAACCCTAAGAATTTTGAGAGGAAACCTTCAAGCTTGATGAAATCCTATGATCCTTCCTTGAGAGCTCTTGAGAGGATTTGGAGAAAATGACTTAGGAATTTTGAGAGTTTTGTGAGTGAATGAGAGGGATGGGTATTAATTTGAAGGGTAAAAATGGTTATAGGGTAGTTTATAGGGGGAAAACGACATAGTTTAGGGGTTGGGTAGATAGGAAAACACCAAAATAGCCTTCATTAAATTCTGCTGGATAGGGTCTACGGCTTCGACTTATGGTTTGTAGGACTTTCTACTGACCGTACTGGTTAGTCGTAGATCACGTACACAATATTTGTGATTGACTCCATGAGACCTTCCTATGGTCCATCCAACATACTATGCTCATAGATACCTATCCATAGAATCCCTGTTCAAGCCCAAAAATTCACCAAGTCTAAATCAACCCTACGGGCACTTCCTACGGCCCGTAGCCTATCCTACAAGTCGTCCTGGTCAATCATAGATCCAACTTCAGAAACTTGAATTTTCCAAATCTCAACTCAGTTCCTACGAATGCCATCTACGACATGTAGATACTTCAACAAACCATAGATAGGTCTTGTGGGTCTGAAGTAGTAGCCAAAGTAAGACCTTTCCTTTCCAATTCGACTTTTCAACTTTCGAGGTGTTACAACCTCGTTCCCTTTCTTCTAAAATAAAAATATTAGAGCTCGACCGCAGTTATTTTTATCCATACAAATCACATATTAGCTGATGATTTAGTTTTGATATTGAAAAAAACGTGGAAGACTTTGTAGACCGGTCAAGTTCCAATAGGAATGGTTGCAGTGTAACACCCCAGATTCGAAAAGAACAAAAAATTCCAACTTTTGAAATCATGGGGTAACCCACGATTTGACCTACTGGTCGTAGGTGGGGTCTCGTGTGTCAATCTGTTTTGGGGTGGAAAAGTTTTGGATTTTTGGAGCTTGGACAGAATGACCTATGGTTGGTCACCTACGGGCAATAGGTTGACCTACCAACCGTAGGTCATGTAGCAGGTAGGGGTCGTTGGTTGGCTTTTAAAAAGGGATCTTTTGGTCTTTTCACCCAATGACTTATTTACTTAATTAGGTTGGTTCCTTACCCTTCCTAACACTATATAAACCTTTTTAATCCTAAAACCTACCCTTTCCAAATCATTCCCCAAATTCTCCTCTCCCAAATATTTCTCTCTCTAGAATCAAAAAGAAGAAGAAGAAGTCAAGCTAGGGTTCTTCAAGTTCAAGCCTCCATTCTTCATCATTGTTTAGGGCTTCAATTGAGGTATGTAGGGAGTTCATCAATGGGTTCCATTCACCCATTGAGCCCCCAAGGTTTTATGAAATTCTCCAATTCAATTTCCCAAAATTGAACAAGGTTTTGATTTCATTCTTCATGGGTTCTATTTGTATGGATTCAATTATGTACTTATGATCTTGTTTCAATGATTTAGACTCAATTACATGTTTTCCAACTAATTCCATGTGAACCCATGTATTGATCTATGAATTTGACTATTAACTCTAATCTTCTAAGTAAGAATTGTTCAATCAAACACTAGGTTTTCTTCTATCATGTGGGTTCTTTCAATTATGATCAAATTGCTTTGTTTATGGTTTTCTAAGTATGAAATTGGTTTGAATTGCATGTTTTAAGATGATTTTCCATGAACCCATGTGAAATCCCTAAATATCTAGAGTTTGGTCTATTGTTGTGTTTGAACTATGAAAAGATGGGTTTTATGAAATCATGCATGCTTTTATGAAAGCAATGTTTATGACTCAAGTATGCTCATGGATGAAAGTTTTTATATGTTCTATGAAGCTTTGCCACATGACATGAATGACATCTAGATTTGCCATCAATGTTTTTTGGGCTATTTTCCGAAATTAGGTCTTGATTAGTATGGTAGCCGGTCATACCATCAATGATTATAGACCATGCTTTTAAAACTATTTCCACTAGTAGTATGGCATTTCTAGTATGAAGTGAATGACTATGGGCCTTAAAAGCTATTATGAAAAGATCATGGATGGTGAAAGGTTTTCTCACGCATGGTCTAAGAAGCTATTCTAATGACGTAAGCTTGGACTAAGTCCATGGAAGATAAAACATCTATGAGCATGATTTTAGCTTGGATTGGTAACTCTAGTTGTACCTTTCCATGGATAACAAGATAACTAATTCCGTGGGATATTTACTTAGCACCGAAAGGGTAGTGAGATGGAGGCTCTTCTGTTAAAGGAGGCGGAATCTCTAGTAGCAAACTCTTATCCCATAAACTACGTGCCACCATAGGTTTGTCTAGATAGACATTAGCTAGTGGATCCACATAAGCTAGAAGTTCATGGTCTTACCTTGGCAAGTAGGACACCTCTTTTCGGTGTGGGATAGGACACCGGATTCCATGTTGATAGCTCACATGGTATTACATGTCAGTTAAAGGTAATTTCCCACAATAATGAACTAAAATGACTTTCAAAGTACTTCACAAGTTTTAAATATGTTTAGCTTGCATTGACCTTAGTTTACGACTTATGCTTTTCAACCCTTTTTATATCATGTTTTAACTAGGTCATTGCATGTTATGAAAATGTCCCTTTTTAGCATGATTAGATGTTTTATTGCACTCCCCTCATACTTGGTACATTCCATGTACTAACACATACTTTTACCTACATTGTCTCATAATGTAGGATTTGACGCTTCTCCATCCACTCGTGGCTAGAGCTTAGTAGAAGGATCTTGAAGATTTGGTGAGTCCTCATACATTCGAGGACGTAGCCACTTTATCTTTTATGTCTTTATTGTTGAACTTTGTATGGGTTACGTCCCATCTTTTCATTCTATGAGTTTAGATTGCTTTAAGACTACGTTTAGTTTTCTGCTACTTTTATCAAACTCTTATGATATGAAACTTACTTTTGTACTCTTTGATTCTATTATCTTGTTTATGTATGCTAAGTGCCTTGTATGAGGCCCTTTCGGGGTCTTGTACACCATGTCACGGCTAGGGGGTACTTTGGGCCGTGACAAACTTGGTATTCGGAGCCAAAGGTTTTAGAAAGATCCTAGGATGTCTCATAAGCCACGTCGAGTAGAGTCTTATTCATGGGTGTGAAGCATGTCATACTTATGAATGAGAGGCTATAAGATGTTTAGGAAATTCCACTTCTTTCATTATTCTAAAGTCGTGCGATAGAGTTTAACCTCATAGGCCTTCCTTTCCTAACCCCTATTTGTACTTTTCAGAATATGCCTCCACGAAGGAATCCCATGAGATGGAATGTTCATGAAGAAGTGAGACAAGAGGTTCCCCAAGTGCCGATTAACCCTTTGGCTGAGGAAGTGACTAATAATGAGTTTCGAGCCGCATTTCATGCATTAGCCCAAGCTATGACGACCCAAAAAAATAGGGAGGTGGTAGATCCCGTGAATCCAAGGGTAAGTACGGTGGCAACAAGAGTGAGGGACTTTATTAGGATGAATCGTGTGGAGTTTCATGGTTGCAAGGTCGAGGAGGATCCTCAAGAGTTCATTAATGAGGTTTACAAGGTGTTGATGATCATGGGTGTGACGTCGGTGGAAAAGGCAGAACTGGCCGATTATCAACTTAAGGGTGTGTCTCAAGTGTGGTTTGAGCAATGGAAGAGTGAGAGGGCAGTTGATGTAGGTCCTCTTAATTGGGAAAAGTTCAAGGTTGCTTTCCTTGATAGGTTCTTTCCCCTTGAGATGAGGGAGCCAAAGGTGCTTGAATTCATCAATCTTCGTCAAGGAAGCATGAGTGTGAAGGAGTATGCTTTGAATTTCACCAAATTGTCTCCATATGCTCCTACTATGGTTACCGATCCTATGGCAAGGATAAGTAAGTTCATTTTGGGAGTGTTTGAAATGGTGGTCATGGAATGTCGTACTGCCATACTTGTCAATGACATGGATATTTCTCGTCTTATGGTTCATGTGTCACGACCTAAAATACCCCCTAGACGTGACATGGCATACAAGACCCCGAAAGGCCTCATACAAGCCACTTAGCATACATAAATACAAGATCATAGAATTTAACGAGTTTAAAAGACAATTTCATATCAAAATTTTAAGAAAATAACGAAAGTCTACATCAACAAAGCCAATCTAACATAATAGTGGGAAATAGCGTTTGGGACATAACCCAATACAATGTCAAAGTAAAGGAACATAAAAGTAAGAACAACAAGGCTATGTCCTCAAATGTATGAGGACTCACCAAGTCTTCCGAAATCCTTCTACTAAGCTCTAGTCGCGAATAGATGGAGAATCGCCAAGCCCTACATTATGAGACAATGTAGGAAAAAAGTATGTGTTAGTACGTGGAATGTACTAAGTATGATAGCAATGCACAACATCATTTAAACAAGCTAAGAAGGGAACATATTCATAAACATGCAATGACCAAGTGAAAACATGACAAAGAGTCAAAAAGCATAAGTCATCATTTAAGGTCAATGCAAGCTAAACATACTTCAATTACTTGAGGAAAGCCTTTAAAGTCACTTTAGTTCATTATCGTGGGAAATAGCTTTAACCAACATGTAAGACCATGTGAGCTATCAACGTGGAATCCGGTGTCAAACCCCATACCGATAGGGTCATCCTACTTGCCAAGGTAGGACCCTTTACTCAACATATAGCTTACGTGGATCCACTAGCTAGTGTCTATCATAGACCATCAACCTATGGGGGCGCATAGGTAAGGTATAAGGAGATTCTACTAGAAACCCGGCCTCTATTATAGGAGAGCTTCCATCTCCATATCCTCTCGGTACTAAGCATAAATCCCACGGAATAGTCATAATTCTTATTCATCTTATTATCCATGGAAAGGTACAACAAGAGTTACCAATTATAGCTAAAGTTCATTAGGATTGATGTTTCATATTCAATGAAAAGTCCAAGCTTACGTCATTCGAATAGCTCCTTAAACCTTTGATTCAACTTTAGTTGAGAAAACCTTTCAACAAGTTATGAATCCTTTAAGTGAGAAAAATCCTTTCACATTCATAGTTTGATGTAATATGTGAGAAAACCTTTCACAACTCAACAACATCATCAATTATGCTTAAATCTCAAAGCAATACATAAATTCCATAATTGAACTTGCACACTTTCATAAAACCCATCTTTTGATCATTCATAATTCATCATAAAATCATAGCTTTAGGAAACATAAATCATGCATGGGTTCATATAGATTTCATAAAATTCATCTTCTTCACAATTCAACCCATCAACATAGCCTAATTTTTGAAATTGGGGGAAATCACATGGGTTCATGGGGATTCATCATAATTCATGAAATTAAACTAAATTAATGCTTCATAGTTCATAAAACACTCAATTAAATCAACATTGAAAAGAACCCATGACATGGAAGAAAAACCCTAACTTCAATGGAGGATTTCTAACTTGTAAAATAGAAAATTTTGGAACTCTATGGAGGAAAGGGCTCCATATATGAAGACTATCATACCTTAATTATTCAATTTCCTTAAGAAATTGATGAAGAAAACTTGATTTCTTGGACCCTAGTTTGCCCTCTTCTTCTTCTTCTTCAAGCTTCTAGAGGGAGAAATATTTGGGAGAGGAGAGTTTTTGGAATGTTTAGGAATGGTTAGAATTAGGCATAAAAGGTTTATATAGGGTCTAGGTTAAGGTCCAAACCGACTTAGATTAAGAATTAAACACCTAAGGAAAAAGACCAAAAAGCCCTTTAAAAGTAACTGTCAGACCCCTACCTACGGTTGGACCTACAGTCCGTAAGTCAACCTACGGACCGTCCTGTCCTACCGTAGATAGATTCAGAGACTGTCAACCTTGGACCCTGCAATGAAGGACCCTATGTATGGTCTGTGGGTCAACCTACGGCTCACACATGGCCACCGTAGGTCCAATTCTTGGCCCTGAAGATTTAACTAAGTATGGGTCTCACCTACGAGACCTACCTACGGTTCGTACATAGATCAATGGTCCATCCTGGCAAGTCATATAAAAGTATAGAGGCTTAATATTTTAAGGAACCTGGACTAGCCAACCACGGGTCTGACCTACGGTCCGTAGGTCAGTCCATGGGCCGTAGATTGCTCCATTGGTACTGGCACAAGAAATTCCAGAAAAACTAAAATTCTTTCATTTACGAATCCGAGGTGTTACAATATCTCCCCCTTGGAAACATTCGTCCTTGAATGGGAATCAAGACATTATAAGAAGAGTAAGAACTCAAGATCTAACAGCCCAACATACATGAAATCATATAAATGTACATATCCGAGGAGGAAACATCAACTCCAAGCTAAAGCATGTTCAAAACATCATTTCATAAAAGCTTTGTGCAACTCATACTCAAATGCACATAATCATAGAGAAATCAATCAAGCTAGCTCATTTTCTCAAAATTAGACTCTTCATGAACATGCATAAACAAGGAATCATGGAAACAACTATGACACATGAAACCACAAGAATGAACCATGAGGAAGTAGATACCTTAAGCTAGAGTAGGGTCAGAGGGAAAGAGATTAGGATATCGGGACATCATATCGGCCTCAGCCTCCCAAGTATCACCCTCAACTAATTAATTCCTCCAAAGAACCTTCACAGAAGCAACTTCTTTATTTCTTAACTTTCGAACTTGCCGGTCTAAGATCTCAACCGGAACCTCTTCATGGGAAAGACTATCCTTTATGCCAAGATTCTCTAATTTCACTATAGATGCCGGATCGCCAACACATTTCTTCAACGATGAGCCATGGAAAACCAAATGCACCGACGCCAAATCATTAGGCAAGTCAAGCTCATAAACAACCTTACCAACACGTCTCAAAATTTGATATGGGCCTAAATAACGGGGACTAAGCTTCCCTTTCTTCCCGAATCTCATTACACTCTTCATGGGCAAAATTTTCAAGTAAACCCAGTCATTAACATCAAATTCTAAATTACTCCTTCTAACATTGGCATAGGACTTTTGTCAACTTTGAGCCGTCTCCAACCTCTCTCTAATAAGCCGAACTTTCTCCATAGCCTCATGTACCAACTCGGGACCTATCAAAGTAGCTTCACCAACTTCAAACCAACCTATAGGAGATCTACATCTCCTACCATAGAGAGCCTCATATGGAGCCATACCAATACTAGAATGGTAGCTATTATTATAAGAGAACTCAATTAAAGGCAAATGATCATCCCAATTACCCTTGAAATCAATCACACAAGCTCTCAACATATCTTCCAAAATTTGGATGGCAAAAGGGTTCATTACCCCCCTGAAGTTGAAGCTTTTTATGTAGTGTTCACCTAAACTATAACCCGTTCTAAATACCCCCCTGAACTTCTTTATTCATCCATCGCGTGAACCTTTATTGTCCACCTCCACCAATCGTGTCTACATGCGCACGACATGTTGAAAAAATAGCTGATGTGTATTTCCAATTGGATGAATAATAGGCCACCTAGATAAATAATAGTCAAAACTTCTCACTACTCTTCTCTCTAACAGTTGAAAATCGACGAAGTATCTTCTATCTAATAGAGGAAAATCGACGAAGTAAAGGGTAGATTTTAAAGATTTTGGCTCACTAAGGAGTGTAATCAACGGAGGTTTTCGTGAAACTCTTGCTCGATTTGGGTCAGTTGCAGTTCTTGGACGTGAAGCTCTTGCTCGATTTCGTGAAGTGTTTGGTCGATTTTCTTTCGATCTTATCTGAAATTCTTACCAAGTAAGTGATTATCCACTCAGACATTTGTGATATTGCACTATTTTTGCATGATGGGGACACAATAGATATTTATGTGTCTCATGACTCTATTTTGGAGGATATGGGTCCTACTAAAGTCCAAATTAGTCAATCTTTAAGTCAAGTTTGTGAGTCTTTTAATGCACTTGGGGAATCTCATAGTTCTTTAACTGCACAAGCAAAAAATCAAGATCTAGGGTTAGATTCTTCTTCTACCTTTCCATCTAGTCAAAGGGTTGAGAATGAAGGGGTTGCAGGTGTCCAAGAAGAAAGTGGTAATGGTTATTCTTCAATAAATTGGACTGATTTTGAAGAAGAAGTTGAACCTTCTATCCAACAAGATACTCAACATTCTGTTCAAGAAGAAACTGAACCTTCTGTTCCAGAAAAAGTTGAACCAAGTGCTTAAGAAAACGTAGAGGAAGATATAAACAATGATTCTATTTGTTCTGACCAATCTATTGACTATGGAAGTGATGTGCATGAGGAGTTGAAAATTGTGAAGGAAGATGTGAGAAAGTTAAGAGAAAATAGGACGAAAAAGAAGAAGGAAAAAACAAAAGGTTTTTTAGGTGAAGTTGGATTTGATGAAGGGTATGAAGATATTGAAAAAGGCAAAAAAAAAAAATCAAGGGTAAGCTAACAGAGGATGAGCCATACTATGACAGTTTTGATTGTGATAGTTTTCAAGGTGATGATGAGCCTGTTTCTGATGATGAACTTGAAGGAGGGAATATAAGGGGGAGAAAGAAGAGTAATAGCGTGATATATGATTCTACTTGTGATGTTGTACTATGGCAGTGTGGTTTGGTATTTAAAAGTGTAAAGGAATTTAGGGAGGCAGTTACAAAATATGCTATAAAGAAGGGGGTTGAGTTAGACAAGTATGTAAATGAGAGTACCAGAGTAAGAGTCAAGTGTAAAAGTGGTTGTCCATGGCTATTGTATGCTAGCAAGGAAGGGAGGAGTGAGAACTTCAATATCAAGACCTACAACCCAAGGCACAAACGTACCAGGACCAACAGTAATTTCCTATGTAATTCAAAGTTTTTATCTAAGTATCTGAAAGATAGGATTATTTCTCAACCTAGTATAAAAGGGTGGGAAATACAAGATTGGGTGAGGAAAGAGTTGAATGTTTATGTAGGCAAGGCAGTTTGTTTAAAAACAAGAAAAATACTTTTATAGGAAGTTATGGGGGACCATGTGGAAGAATTTAACAGAATCCTAGACTACAAGGATGTGTTACTCCAAACAAATCCTGGTAGCACTTGTGTTGTGAAGGTTACTGATTCAGAAAATGGGATGAAACAGTTTCACTCCTTTTATATATGTTTTGATACTATGAAAAAAGGTTTCCAACAAGGATGCATAAGATGTATAGAGATGGATGGGTTTTTTTTAAAAGGACTTTGCGAAGGTCAACTTTTAGTAGTTGTTGCTAAGGATGCAAAAAATCAAATGTATCCAATAGCATGGGCAGTAATTGGTACTGAGAGTAAGGCCACATGGAAATGGTTCATGACCATTCTGCAAGACGGTCATAATTTAGGAGATGGTTCCCAGATCACTCTCATTAGTGATATGCAAAAGGTAACTCAATTTCTTTTTTATTTGTCTTTAATTTTATTTGAGCAAAATTTAACTATCTTTATTATTTTATTTGGCAACTACAGGGGCTATTAGCTGCTGCAGATGAAGTATTTCCAGAATGTGTGCTAGACATATATTAGCTAATTGGTCACAAAATTGGAGAGGCATAGAGAGAAGGAAGAAATTCTGGGCTTGTGCTAGAGCCACTTTTGAGGCACAATTTAAATGGTCTAGCCAAGCTAGGAAAAGGTATAGTTCAAGACCTTATCAAATACAACAAGGAGAGATGGTGCAAAGCTTTTTTTCAGACCTTTTCCAAATGTGACAGTATAGATAACAACATTGCAAAGAGTTTCAATGCTTGGATCTTGGGACCTAGGAACAAGACTATTGTTTCTATGTTGGAAGAAATTAGAATTAAGGTGATGAGTAGGGTGAGTAAGTCAAGAGCATTTGCTGATTCTTGGACAGATGAAATATCTCCAATGACAATGTTGGTATTCAATGCCAATGTAGAAAGATCAATGCAGTGCAACATTGATTGGAATGGTGATGAAGGATTTGAAGTGTTAGAAGGGGCATACAAGCATACTGTGAACTTGGGTCAACAGAAATGTAGTTGCAGATCTTGGGAATTAAAAGGAATTCCATGTGCACATGGTATAGCAACAATGAACCACTTGAACATGGATGCATCACAAGCAATTTCAAGCTAGTTTAAAAAAGAGACATAGCTGAAAATATATTCTCATTTTATTCAACCAGTCTCAAACATGAAAATGTGGCCTGAAGGTAGAAATCCAATAGTTGAACAACCTGAGGTAAGAAAAATGTCTGGTAGGCCACCAAAGAACAGAAGAAGAGATATTGGTGAAGTGAGAAAAGCTGGGAAGTTACCAAAACTGGGGACAGTAATGACATGTTCAATCTACAGAGGACAAATCATAACAAGAGAAATTGTCCAAAAAATCCTAAACCTAAGTCTACACCAACACCCACTCAAGAGGTATAATCACATTAATTTGCTTAGACTTTTATAAATTAGATTAGGTTACTTATTAATGTAGTCTCTTGTTGTATTCTTTTTCTGCTCACAATAGTCCTCCACTGGAAAAAAGAGGGGTAGAGGTCAATATGAAAGAGCAAGAAGCAACAATACTTGTACAAGAAGAGGTGCAGGAAGTGGTTACAGGAAGAGACCAAGAGTTGTGGGACAAGGTGTATTTGTTTCTGATACTGGATATACTTGTATTAATGTAAGTGTCTTTTAACATTGTCAAAATTATATTTTTAAATGTGAGTCCAAAAATAACTAAGTTGTTAATGTTTCAGCAAGGATTGGCTAGCAGTAGGAGGGTTAATACTGGTGTGGTGATTTCTGCACATGTGACAGGTGATATTGATTATAAACCTACCAAGGGACTGAAGTGGAAAGGCTAACAGGCCATTACTCAAAGGGAACTTCAAGTCCAAAGTGTTATGAATTGTATTCAAACCAGATCAAAAAGTGTTGGAATTTAGACAAGGGCACAAGCCAAGGGAAAATCTTCCTCAAAGAAAACTTCTTAGATAATATGTATGGTTGGTGGTTGTTAATGTACTTTTGGTATATGTAGTACTTGTGGTAGTTTTGTGTTTTGGTGGTTGTGTGGTTGTTCAACCAAACTTAAATTAGTGACTGTTTTGTGTATTGGTGGTTGTTGGTTGAAACAATGAAGCACTATGATGTTTGTGTTTAATGATCAAGAAAGCACTATTTATGTCATGCCTTTATGTCATTATTACCTTTGTTGTTATCACTACATCTTTGTGTGTTTGTGACATATTACCTATTCTATCTAGTTGCAGTTTTATGAAAAAAGGACAAGTTAATTGAACATACACCAACATATATATATATATATTAGCGGAAACATACATCACTAGTCATCTAGTTATAACAATACACCAAAAAAACAATTAACATAAGTCCTTATGTTAATAACACCTTCAGTCCTAACATATTAATAACACCTTCAGTCCTTACATCACTAATGACGAGTCAATGACACACTAAATAAAAGAACAATATCATATTACATATCAAACTAATGCACAAAATTAGTTTTAACATCCTTCTACACTTCAGTTGTTTTTGTTATTTGTTGGTCTTCTTCAACAGACCCAAAATCACAACATTCGCCTGACTGGGAAATTCTGGATCATACCAATCGAAAAACTTACAAGGATTTCGAAATAAGGACTGCATTCTATAAAATCAAAGTTAAAAAAATTACATAATAACATATTAAAAGAAAATATTACAAAATAATACATATTCCATAGTGCCTACAACCGAGAAATCTACGTCCAGGATTGTCATCTGTCCATGAAATTCTCAGAATTGGAGGAGTCCCACATAAACAAACAAATCTCCTATTATAATTCATGAATTTAGCAAATTCAATTTTAAAAGGCAGAGACGGAGAAGGAAAAAATGAAAAAGAAATATCTGAAATTTGAAAAGGAAAAAGGGTTTGGGGAAAATAAATAGTTAGAGAATAGCGAGAGTGTTCTGAAAAGAGGCAAAAAATTAATGAAAAATGGAGATTTTTATGTTTTTTACCGATGGAGCTTTGTGATGTGGAAGAAATTTTACTCCCTCACACGCCTGCTAGAGTTTGTAGTCAATTTCTATGTCAGGTGGACAAAAAAGGCTCACGCGACGGATGAATAAAGAAGTTCAGGGGATATTTAGAACGGGTTATAGTTTAGGTGTACACTACATAAAAAGCTTCAACTTCAGGGGGGTAATAAGCCCTTTGCAAAGTTTGTATAGTACGTTCCGCTTATCCATCGGTTGAGGATGAAAGGCCGTACTAAGCTTAACACGAGTACCAAGACCCTTTTGGAAAGACTTCCAAAATTGAGAAGTAAATTGTGCACCACGATCGGAGATAATGGATAAAGGCACTCTATGCAACCTATCTATTTCTCTCAAGTACAACTTAGCATAATCCTCCGCCGAATAAGAAACCTTGAAGGGAATTAAATGGGTTGATTTCGTCATACGGTCCACAATAACCCAAATCGAATCATATTGCCACCGTGTGCGTGGTAAACTAACAATAAAGCCCATATTCAAATCTTCCCACTTCCAAGTAGGAAAACTAATATCTTAGGACAAAACTCCCGGCTTTTGATTCTCAACTTTCACTTGTTGACAATTAGGACACTTAGCCACAAATTCGGCAATATCTTTCTTCATCCCATTCCACCAATAGACCTCCCCCAAATCATGGTACATCTTGGTAGCTCCTGGGTGAATGGAATACCGAGAACTATGGGCTTCCGACAAAATTTGTCCTCTTAGGTCATCTACATTGGGGACCCATAAACGACCTTGATATCGAAGCACACCATCTCCCCCTTGGGAGAAAGCCTCAATGGACTTCTTGAGCACCACTTCCTTCAACTCAACCAAATTAGGATCAAGATCTTGCTTAGTCTTCACATCAGACACAAAGGACGATTCTGAACCATTGTGAATCATAACACCGCCTTCACTAGAATCAATCAATCGAACACCCAATCGGGCCAAACTATGAACATCACAAACCAACTCTTTCTTACTATCCTCAACATGAGCAATGCTACCCATACACAACCGACTAAGAGCAACCGTCACCACCACGTTCGCCTTTCCGGGGTGATAGAGGGCACTCATGTCATAGTCCTTTAATGACTCAAGCCACCTCCTTTGGCGAAGATTTAGATCTTTTTGTTTGAACACATATTGCAAACTCTTATGGTCGGTAAAAATATCAACATGCACACCATACAAATAATGTCTCCAAATCTTTAAAGAAAACACAACCGCCGCTAATTCTAAATCATGAGTAGGATAGTTCGTTTCATGAATCTTGAGTTGCCTCGAAGCATAAGCAATGACTTTTCCATTTTCCATAAGAACACACCCTAACCCAATCCTAGAAGCATCACAATAAACCACAAACCCATCGGATCCTTCCGGTAAAGTCAATATCGGAGCCGAGGTAAGTCTATCTTTCAATTCTTGAAAACTCTTCTCACACGCTTCGGACCAAGTGAACTTAACCTTCTTTTGAGTCAAAGCCATCAATGGGAAAGCAATCGAAGAAAACCCTTCAACAAACCTCCTATAACAACCAGCCAAACCAAAGACACTACAGATATCCAAAGGTGATAGAGGTCTAGGCCAATTCTTAACCGCATCTTTTTTCTTAGGATCTACCTCAATACCTTTGCCAGAGACAATGTGACCAAGAAAAACCGTAGACCTTAGCCAAAACTCACACTTAACAAACTTAGCAAAAATTTGTTGGTCCTTGAGGACTTGCAACATAATCCTCAAATGATCGGCATGCTCATTCTCACTCCTTGAATAAATCAAAATATCATCTATGAACACAATTACGAACATGTCAAGGTATTGTCTAAACACCCCATTCATCAAATCCAAGAACGCGGTCGGAGCATTTTTCAACGAAATGATATCACTAGGAATTCATATTGGCCATATCTAGTTCAGAAAGCCATTTTCGGAATATCATCTTCTTTCACCCTCAATTGGTGATAACCCGATCGAAGATTGATCTTAGAGATGTAACTTAGCCCTTGGAGTTGATCAAACAAGTCATGTATCCTTGGATGAGGATACCTATTCTTAATAGTAACCTTGTTCAATTGGCGGTAATCAATGCACATACGAAGTGAACCATCTTTCTTTCTAACAAACAAAATTGGAGCACCCCATGGAGAGATACTTGGTCGGATGAAACCCTTATCCAACAAGTCTTTCAATTGCTCCTTTAACTCATTAAGTTCTGCCGGAGCCATTTGATAAGGAGGAATAGAGATAGGTTGCGTATCGAGGAGAAGATAAATACCAAAGTCTATTTCCCTTTTAGGAGGAACACCAAGTAGATCATCGGGAAACACTTCCGGAAACTCATTTACAACGGGGACCGACTCAAGAGTAGGGGTTTCGGAATCCACATCCCTCACCCTAACAAGATGGTATATGCTCCCCTTAGAAATCATCTTTTTAGCTTTAAGACATGACACAAATCGACCTTTAGGCATAGAATTTCCCCCCTTCCACTCTAGGATAGGCTCATTTGGGAATTGGAACTTGACCACTCGGGTCTTACAATCAATAGAAGCATAAAAAGAATGCAACCAATCCATCCCAAGAATAACGTCAAAATCTAACATATCAAGCTCTACGAGATCAACATGAGTGACTCTATGGGATAAGGAGACGGGACAATTTCTATAGACTCTCTTAGCCACAATAGATTAACCAATAGGAGTAGAGACACAAAAGGGATCTAACAACACATCCGGAAAAACATCAAACCTGAAAGCCACATATGGCGTCACAAAAGACAAAGTGGCACCGGGATCAAGATAAGCATAAACATCAAAGTGAAAAACTTTCAACATACCGGTAACCACATCGAGAGAACCCTCTTGCTCATGGCGAGCTTGAAGTGCATAGAATTGATTTCGCTTGGGAGCATTCAAACCCGAACCACTAGGTGGAGCTTGCTTACCTTCTCTTCCCTTATCCGTGAAAGATGTACAATCCCTTATCTTATGAACGCTCTTACCACAACCGAAGCAACCATCCGTACCGGCTAAGTATTTACCCTCATGCTTCTTCCCACACCTAGCACAATTAGCCAACGAGAATCCACCACCGTTTCCTCCTTGAGGCTTAGGGTTAGGCACCCTATCTTTTTTTAACTTAGGAGGAGCATTGGAGGAACCTTGGCCAGAAAACCTTTGTCGAAACTTAGAACGACCATATCCATCGGACCTTGAGTGTGAGAAATTACCATCACCGGTGTTAGCCCTCTTTGCCTCCCTAGACCTTTCCTTAAGTTTTTCCTCTTCTATTTGTTGAGCATAAACGATGAGATGAGAAATATCCATATCATGGATAAGCATAGCGGTACGACATTCCTTGACCACCATTTCGGACACTCTCAAAATGAACTTACTCATCCTTGCCCTATGATCAGCAACCATAATAGGAGCATATTGAGACAATTGTGTGAACTTCAAAGAATACTTCTTCACACTCATGCTTCCTTGACGAAGATTGATGAACTCAAGCACCCTTGCCTCCCTCATCTCAAGGGGAAAGAACCTATCAACGAAAGAAACCTTGAACTTCTCCCAATCAAGAGGACCCGCATCAAGCGCCCTCTCACTCTTCCATTGCTCAAACCATACTTGAGCTACACCCTTAAGTTGATAAGCGGCCAACTCCGCCTTTTCCTCTAGTGTCACACCCATAATTATTAGCACATTGTACACCTCATCAATGAACTCTTGAGGATCCTCCTTAACATTAGAACTATGAAATTCTGGAAGGTTCATTCTGGTGAAGTCCCTTACCCTAGATGCCGTCGTACCCACATTTGGGTTCACGGGAGCCACAACCTCTCTATTGGCTTGAGCCAACACTTGAAAAGAAGCCCTAAACTCCGCATTAGTCACTTGTTCGGCTAAAGGGTCAGCCGGAACTTGAGGAGCTTGAGGAGGAACTTCTTGTTCACATTCTCTCCCGCATTTCTTCTAGCATGAGCTCTTCGGGTAGCCATATCCTGAAATGCATAGGATAGGGATTAGAAGAGAGACATATAGAGTTACACTATATCGCACAACTTAAGAGTAATGAAAGAAGTGGAGTTTCCTAAACATCTTATAGTCTCTCATTCATAAATGGGGCACGCTTCACACTAATGAACAAGACTCTTCTCAATGTGGCTTATGAGACTTCCTAGGACCTTTCTAAAACCTTGTGCTCTGAATACCAAGTTTTCACGACCTAAGTACCCCCTAGACGTGACATGGCGTACAAGACCCCGAAAGGCCTCATATAAGCCACTTAGCATACATAAATACAAGATCATAGAATTTAAAGAGTTTAAAAGACAATTTCATATCAAACTTTTAATAAAAAATAGAGGAAGTCTACATCAATTGTCTCAAAGTAAATCTAGCTTAAGAGTGGGAAATAACATTTGGGACATAACCCAATACAATGTCAACGTAAAGAAACATAAAAGTAAAAACAACAAGGCTATGTCCTCGAATGTATGAGGACTCACCAAGTCTTCTGAAATCCTTCTACTAAGCTCTAGTCACGAATAGATAGCGAATCGCCAAGCCCTACATTATGAGACAATGTAGGCAAAAAGTATGCATTAGTATTTGGAATGTACTAAGTATGATAGCAATGCACAACATCATTTAAACATGCTAAAAAGCGAACATATTCATAAACATGCAATGACCAAGTGAAAACATGATAAAGAATCGAGAAGCATAAGTCATCATTACTTGAGGAAAACCTTTACAGTCAATTTAGTTCATTATTGAGGGAAATAGCCTTAAACGACATGTATGACCATGTGAGTTATCAACATGTAATCCGGTGTCTAACCCCACACCGATAGGGCCATCCTACTTGCCAAGGTAGGACCCTTTACTTAACATATAGCTTACGTGGATCCACTAGCTAGTGTCTATCATAGACCATCATCCTATAGGGGCACATAGGTAAGGGATAAGGAGATTGCTACTACAAACCCGGCCTATACTACGGGAAAACTTCCATCTCCATATCCTCTCGGTGCTAAGCATAAATCCCATGGAATAGTCATAATTCTTATTCATCTTACTATCCATAGAAAGGTACAACTAGAGTTACCAATCAAAGCTAAAGTTCATTAGGATTGCCATTTCATATTCCATGGACAAGTCCAAGCTTACGTCATTAGAATAGCTCCTTAAACCTTTGATTCAACTTTAGTTGAGAAAACCTTTCAACAAGTTATGAATCCTTTAAGTGAGAAAAATCCTTTCACATTCATAGTTTTGATGTAATATGTGAGAAAACCTTTCACAACTCAACAACATCATCAATTATGCTTAAATCTCAAAGCAATTCATAAATCATCATAAATTCCATAATTGAACATGCACACTTTCATAAAACCCATCTTTTGATCATTCATAATTCATCATAAAATCATAGCTTTAGGAAACATAAATCATGCATGGGTTCATATAGATTTCATAAAATTCATCTTCTTAACAATTCAACCCATCAACATAGCCTAACTTTCGAAATTGGGGGAAATCACATGGGTTCATGGGGATTCATCTTAATTCATGAAATTAAAATCAATTCATGCTTCATAGTTCATAAAACAATCAATTAAATCAACATTGAAAAGAACCCATGACATGGGAAAAAACCCTAACTTCAATGGAGGATTTCTAACTTGTAAAATAGAAAAATTTGGAACTCTATGGAGGAAAGGGCTCCATAGATGAAGACTATCATACCTAAACTATTCAATTTCCTTAAGCAATTGATGAAGAAAACTTGATTTCTTGGACCCTAGTTTGCCCTCTTCTTCTTCTTCTTCTTCTTCTTCTTCAAGCTTCTAGAGAGGGAAATATTTGGGAGATCAGGAGAGTTTTAGGAATGTTTAGGAATGGGTATAATTTGGCTTAAAAGGTTTATATAGGGTCTAGGTTAAGGGTCAAACCGACTTAGATTAAGAATTAAACACCTAGGGAAAATGACCAAAAAGCCTTTTTAAAATAATTGTCGAACCCCTATCAACGGTTGGACCTACGGACCGTCCTGTCCTACCATAGATAGATTCAGAGACTATCAACCTTGGACCCTGTAACGACGGACCCTATGTACGGTCTGTGGGTCAACCTATGGCCCGTACATAGGTCCAATTCTTGGCCCTGAAGATATAACTTAGTATGGGTCTCACCTACGAGACCTGTTATACCCCGAACTTGAAAGAGTGGGAAAATTTCATATTTTCTGGGTAAGTGCCAGCAACGACGGAAGCCACGTTTGGATTGTAGGTTTACTTACGGCCCGTAGGTGGGAAACGTAGGTGGCAGGCCCAAGTTTTCAAAATGACAAGTTTCATAACCTCAACGACGGCCAGCCAGGATGTCCCGCCGTCCAGTGTACGAGCCGTAGATAGGTCTCGTAGGTCCCCTCCATACTTGATAAAATTCTTAAGCCTTAAGTTCAGATCTACGGTTGCCATGTACAGTCCGTCGATGGTCCCATGAGCCGTACATGGTGACCCGTCGTTCGGGGTCCGAGTTGGAAAACTCTCTGAATCTATCTACGTAGAAATAGGACGGTCCATAGGTTGACTTACTGACCGTAAGTCCAACCGTAGATAGGGTCCGACAGTTATTTTTCCAGGGGTTTTTATGTCTTTTCCCAATTCTTTTAAGTCTTTTAAATTACGACATTGCCACTAAATTGACCCACTCTATAAGTCTTTTATCCCAAATTTCCCTTCATTATTCTCATTCTCAATTTCCCAACCTTCCTAAATATTTCTCTCTAGAAACGTTATCTCAATTCTCAAGGAAGAAGAAGGGCTAGGATCCTCCATTGAAGGTCATTGATTTCTAGCAAATTCTTGTGGGCTTTGTTGAGGTATGTTAGCATTCACCATTTGGAGCCCTTTCCTCCAATGGGTCCCTAGTTTTCTTCAATTTTCAAGGTTCAATTCCCCAAATTAAGTTAGGTTTTTTGATCAATTCTTATGAGTTCTTCAATTATGATTCCAATTGTTCATTTTATGATTCGTAGTGCACGATCTAGCGTGATAAAGTAATTTGGTGAACAATTTAGCGTGATTTATATGATTTGATGTAGAAATTGTATGAACCCATGCATGAGCCATGATTCCTAGTTATGAATTCATGATGAAGTATGATCCATGAATTTATGAACTTATGTAATTGATGGAGATATGCATGATTCAAGTTTATTGCATGATTCTAAGATGAATTGACATGTATCCATACTAGATCATGATTTATGAACACATGAACCACTTGCATAAGAGATGTATGTATATGAATAGCTTGCATAAGAGATGCATGTTTCATGAGAATTATGCTTATAATTGCCAGGGTGCATATAGATGATGGCATCCATGAGTTGTGAAAAGGTTTTCTTCACATAATAGCATGAGCATAATTGTGAAAAGGTTTTCTTCACAATAATCTAAGAATATGAATGTGAAAGGTTTTCTCACATAAATTAGGGTTCATATAGTGGAAAGGCTTTCGCACCTATGAATCAATTAGGAGCTATTCTAATGACGTAGGCTTGGGCAAGCCCATGGTAGTTGAAACGTCTTGATATGATCTTAGCTTGCATTTGGTAACCCTAGATGTACCTCTTCCTTGGTTAAAATATGAATAAGCTTAATTTACTATTCCTTGGGATTCTACTTAGCACCGAGCGAGCTTTTGGGATGAAGGTTTCCATTTAGCGTCTGTGGACCTTTACTAGTAATCCCTAAGTCCCATAACTACATGCCTCGTAGGTTTTGTCTCAGATAGACACATAGCTAGCGGATCCACATAAGCTACAGATTTATGGTCCTTACCTTGGCAAGTTAGACACCTCTTCTAATGGTGTGGGGTAGACATCACTCCCCTTTTCGGTGTGAGGCAGACATTGGATTCCATGTTATAGTTCACATGGTCTATGTCGGTTAAACGTAAAAATCCCATAATAAAGACCTAGGGTACTAGAGGTATCTCACAAGACTTATGATATGACTAGCTTGCATTGACCATGTTTATGCATTGAGTTTCTAACCCTTTTGTAACATGATTTAGTTGGTCATTGCATGTTCATGATGATAGCTCCCTAGCATGATTTCCTATATGAAGGCATCACATTGGCATAATTTATGTGATTATATGCATTTGCTTCATACATAGTACATTCCATGTACTAATGCATACTTGTGCCTACATTCTCTTATAATGTAGGGTCAGACAGTCATCCTTCACAGTCTCGTGGTTAGTTGCTTTCAAAGTTCGAGCTATCAGCCTTGGTGAGTCCTCATGCTTCGAGGACTAAGTGACTTTATTGTTTTTCTTTACTTTCAGTTTCAGACTTGCATATGATGTACGGGTTACATCGAGATCATTCTTTTGTATTAGATGGCTTTTGAGACATAGTCAATACTTCCACCTGTAAACTCTTTGTTGTTATTAGATCGTCTATTTCTTCCCTCATTTTTGTGTTTACCTTATGTACATATATGCTAAGTGGCTTGTGTGGGGTCTCTCGGGGTCCTATACGCCATGTCACACCTAGGGAGTACTTTGGGTCGTGAAAAACTTGGTATTCAGAGCACAAGGTTTAGAAAGTCCTAGGATGTCTCAAAGCCACGTCTAGTAGAGTCTTGTTCACAAGTTTTAAGCGCGTCACATTTATGAATAAGAGGCTACAAGTTGTTAGGAAATTCAACTTCTTTCATATTGTAGAATCATGCTCTGGAGTTTAATTCTATACGTTCCTCTCCTAATCCATTTCCTACGCTTTTCAGGATATGGAACCTAGAAGAGTTTTTGTAAGGAGGAACGCAAATGTGAATCTGGAGCAAGAGGATAACCAAGTTCTGGTCGCTCCTTTAGCCGAAGAGATTACAAATGCGGAGTTCCAAGACGCTTTCCACGCATTGGCCCAAGCCGTGACGGCCCAAACCAATAGAGAAGTTGTTGTCCCCGTGAACCCACATGTGGGTACGGCAGCGGCAAGGGTGAGAAATTTCAAAAGGATGAACCCTCCAAAATTCCATGGCTCCAAGGTGGAGGAGGATCCACAAGAGTTCATTGAAGAGGTTTACCAAATTTTGATGATCATGGGAGTCACGTCGAAAGATAAAGCGGAGTTTGCCACTTACCAATTGAAGGGTGTGGCCCATGTGTGGTTTAACCAATGGAAAGGTGAGAGGGCTAGAGAGAGGCTTTTCTTGAATGGGAGAAATTTAAGGAAGCTTTTCTTGATCGATTCTTTCCTCTTGAGATGAGAGAGGCTAAGGTCCTTGAGTTCATTAAATTGAAGCAAGGTGGGATGAGTGTCAAAGAATATGCATTGAAGTTCACTCAATTTTCAAAATATGCGCCTTCCTTGGTGGCCGATTCAATGGCAAAAATGAGTAAGTTTGTGTCGGGGGTGTCTGACTTGGTGGTAAAGGATTGTAGGATTGCTATGCTTATTAAAGAAATGGTTATTTCACGGTTGATGGTACATGCACAACAAATCGAAGAAGAGAAGCTAAAGGAGAGGTCCAAAGTGGTAAAGAGGGCTGGGACCGGTGACGGTGACTTCTCAACCAAAGGACCGGAGGACATGACCGTTCTAAGTTTCGGCAAAGGTTTTCAAACCAAGGGTCTTCAAATGCTCATATGCCTAAGTTTGACAAGAATAGGGTGTCTAACCCTAAACCTCAAGGAGGCATTGGTGGTGGTGATAGGACTCTGATTCCCCCATGTCAAAAGTGTGGGAGGAAGCATGAGGGGAGATGCTTAGCCGGATAGGATGGTTGGTTCACTTGTGGCAAGAGTGGTCACAAAATGAGGGATTTTCCAATGAATGTTACAAAGGGGAGAGATGGAAAACAAGGTGCTCCTAGTGGTTCGGGTTCTAGTGCTCCCAAGCAAAACTGATTTTACGCACTCCAAACTCGCCAAGAGTAAGAAGGTTTGCCTGATGTGGTTACGGGTATGCTGAAAGTCTTCCATCTCTATATGTATGCTTTACTTGATCCAGGTGCTACTTTATCTTTTGTGATGCCATATGTGGCTATGAGATTTGTTATTACCCCGGATGTGTTGATAGACCCCTTTTGTGTCTCTACTCATGTTGGTGATTCTGTTGTGGCTAAAAGAGTTTATAGGAAGTGTCCCATTTCATTGTTTCATAGAGTCACCTATGTTGATCTTGTAGATCTAGATATGATAGACTTTGATGTCATTCTTGGGATGGATTGGCTTCATTCTTGTTATGCCTCGGTTGATTGTAGAACCAGAGTGGTTAAGTTTCAATTTCCTAATGAGCCCGTCCTAGAGTGGAAAGGGGGAAATTCTATGCCTAGACGTCGGTTTGTTTCTTGTCTTAAAGCTAGAAAGAGGATCTCCAAGGGTTGCATTTATCATCTTATTCGAGTAAGGGATATAGATTCTGAAACCCCTAGTCTTGAGTCGGTCCCCGTGGTAAATGAGTTTCCGGATGTGTTTCTCGATAATCTACCCGGTGTTCCTCTGAAAGGGAAATAGACTTCGGTATTGACATTCTCTCCGATACGCAACCTTTCTCTATTCCTCCTTACAGTATGGCTCCGGTGGAACTTAAGGAATTGAAAGAGCAATTGAAGGATTTGTTGGATAGGGGTTTCATCCGACCGAGTATTTCTCCATGGGGTGCTCCGGTGTTGTTTGTTCGTAAAACAAAATGGCTCTCTCCGCATGTGTATTGATTACCGGTAGTTGAATAAGGTTACCATTAAGAATAAATACCCGATTCCGAGGATAGATGATTTTTTTGACCAACTTCAAGGTGCTAGTTTCTTCTCTAAGATTGATCTCCGGTCGGATTATCACCAATTGAGGGTGAGAGATTGTGATATTCCAAAGACGGCTTTTCAGACTAGATATGGCCATTATGAGTTTGTGGTTATGTCGTTTGGATTAACTAATGCTCCGGCTGCCTTTATGGATTTGATGAATAGGGTGTTTAGACAATACCTTGATATGTTCATGATTGTATTCATTGGTGATATTTTGGTTTACTCCCGAAGTGAGAAAGACCATGCCGATCATTTGAGGATTGTATTGAAAACTCTTAGGGATCGTGAGTTATATGCTAAGTTCAATAAATGTGAGTTTTGGTTGAGATCTGTGGCTTTCCTTGGTCATATTATGTCCGGTAAGGGTATTGAGGTAGATCCTAAGAAGATGGATGTGGTTAGAAATTGTCCTAGACCTCTATCTCCTTCATATATTCGCAGTTTCTTGGGACTCACCGGATACTATAGGAGGTTTGTAGAAGGCTTTTCTTGTATTGCCTCTCCATTGACCTCATTGACTCAAAAGAAGACTAAGTTTGTATGGTCGGAGGCTTGTGAAAAGAACTTTCAAGAATTGAAGGATAGGCTTACTTCCGCTCCAATATTGACATTGCCAGAAGGTTCCGATGGCATCGTGGTTTACTGTGATGCTTCAAGGGTTGGCTTAGGGTGTGTTCTTATGCAAAATGGGAAGGTGATTGCTTATGCTTCAAGTAAACTTAAGATTCACGAAAATAATTACCTTACCCATGATTTGGAACTCGCGGTGGTTGTCTTTGCTCTAAAGATCTGGAGGCACTATTTGTATGGTGTCCACGTTGATGTATTTACCGACCACAAAAAATTGCAATATGTGCTCAAGCAGAAGGATCTAAACCTTTGACAACGTAGATGGCTAGAGCACTTAAAGGACTATGACATGAGTGTCCTCTATCATCCGGGCAAAGCTAACGTGGTGGACGATGCCTTGAGTCTATTGTCGATGAATAGTGTTGCACATATAAAAGATGATAAGAAGGAATTGGTTTCAAATGTTCATAGACTAGTTTGGCTAGGTGTTCGGTTCATTGACTGCGATGAGAGAGGTGTGATTATCCAAAAAGGGTCGGAATCATCCTTTGTGGTGGATGTTAAGGCCAAGCAAGCACTTGATCCAATACTAGTTAAGTTGAAAAGAGCAGTTCTAAAGAAGGGCAATAAGGCTTTCTCCCAAGTGGGAGATAGTGTCCTTAGATATCAAGGCTGTTTGTGTGTGCCTAATGTTGACGGCCTAAGAGAGCAAATTCTAGACGAAGATCATGGTGCCCGATATTCTATTCATCCGGGAGCCACCAAGATGTACCGCAATTTGCGGGAAGTCTATTGGTAGAATGGAATGAAGAAAGATATTGCGGAATTTGTGGCTAAATGCCCAAATTGTCAACAAGTTAAGGCCGAACATCAAAGACAGGGAGATATATCCCAAGATATAGCTATTCCTACTTGGAAGTGGGAAGATGTTAATATGGACTTTATAGTGGGTTTGCCTCGTACTCGCCAGCAACATGATTCTATATGGGTTATAGTAGACCGTATGACGAAGTCGGCTCACTTCATTCCCGTCAAGGTGTCCTTTTTGGCTGAAGATTATGCTTAGTTGTACATTAGGGAGATGGTTAGATTTCATGGAGTGCCCCTATCCATTATCTCCGATAGAGGTACCCAATTCACTTCACAATTTTGGAAGTCTTTCCAAAAGGGTCTTGGTACCAAGGTTAAGCTTAGCACGGCTTTTCATCCCCAAACCGATGGGAAGGCGAAGCTTACTATCCAAACCTTAGAGGATATGCTAAGAGCATGTGTGATTTATTTCAAGGGTAATTGGGATGGTCATTTGCCTTTGATTGAGTTTGCCTACAATAATAGTTACCACACAAGTATTGGTATGGTTCCATTTGAGGCTCTCTATGGTAGGAGATGTAGGTCTCCTATAGGATGGTTTGAGGTGGGTGAAGTATCTTTGATGGGTCCCGAATTAGTGCATGAGACTATGGAGAAAGTTCAACTAATTCGAGAAAGATTGAAAATAGCTCAAAGTCGACAAAAGTCCTATGCCGATGTTAGGAGAAGGGATCTTAAGTTTGAGGTTGATGATTGGGTCTATTTGAAAATTTCACCCATGAAAGGTGTCATGAGATTTGGTAAGAAAGGGAAGCTTAGTCCCCGGTTTGTAGGTCCATATAAGATTTTGAGACGCATTGCGAAGGTTGCTTATGAGCTTGAGTTGCCCAATGAGTTAGCATCGGTTCATCCGGTTTTCCATGTGTCTCTTTTGAAGAAGTGTGTTGGAGATCCGACATCCATAGTGCATTTAGAAAGTCTTGGAATCATAGAGAGTTTATCTTATGAAGAGGTTCCGGTTGAGATTCTAGACCGACAAGTCCGAAAGTTGAGAAACAAAGAAGTTACTTCCGTTAAGGTATTGTGGAGGAATCAATTAGTTGAGGGTGCTACATGGTAGGCCAAGGCGGACATAATGTCCCATTATCCTCATCTATTTCCTTTCGATTCTTCTCTAGCTTGAGGTATCTAGTTCCTCATGGTTCATTCTTTTGGTCTCATGTGTCTTGGATGTTCCCATGATTCCTCATATATGCATGTTCATGAAGAGTCTAAATTTTAAGAAAAATAAGTTGACTTGATTGTTTTCCCTATGATTATGTGCATTTATGTGACTACATTCTAGGTTAGGTTGTTAGTTCTTACTTCTTACCCTCCATATGATGTCTTGACTCTCATTCGAGGATGAATGTTCCCAAGGGGGAGATAATGTAATACCCCGGATTCTAAAGGGTGGGAAAATTTCTAATTTTTTGGGTTAGTTCCAGCAACGACGGAAGCCACCTATGGATCGTAGGTTGACGTACGGCCCGTAGGTGGCAGGCCTAAGTTTTCAAAATGACAAGTTTCAGAACGTGAACGACGGCCTGCCAGGACGGCCCGTCGTCCAGTGTATGAGCCGTAGATGGGTCTCGTAGGTCCCCTCCATACTTGGTAAAATTCTTAAGCCTTAAGTTCATATTTACGGTTGTCATGTATGATCCGTAGATGGACCCACGAGTCGTACATGGTGACCCGTCGTTGGGGGTCCAAGTTGGAAAACTCTCTGAATCTATCTACGGAGGAATATGACGGTCTGTAGGTTGACTTACAGACCGTAAGTCCACCGTAGATAGGGTCCGACAGTTATTTTTTCAGGGGTTTTTATGACTTTTCCCAATTCTTTTAAGTTTTTTAAATTACGACTTTGCCCTTAAACTGACCCACTATATAAGTCTTTTATCCCAAATTTCCCTTCATTATTCTCATTCTCAAATTCCCCAATTTCCCAAATATTTCTCTCTCTAGAAAAGTTCTCTCAATTCTCAAGGAAGAAGAAGGGCTAGGATCCTCCATTGAAGGTCATTGATTTCTAGCAAATTATTGTGGGCATTGTTGAGGTATGTTAGCATTCACCATTTGGAGTCCTTTCCTCCAATGGGACCCTAGTTTTCTTCAATTTTCAAGGTTCAATTCCCCAAATTAAGTTAGGGTTTTTGATCCATTCTTATGGGTTCTTCAATTATGATTCCAATTGTTGATTTTATGATTCGTAGTGCACGATCTAGCGTGATAAAGTAATTTAGTGCACGATTTAGCGTGAATTATATGATTTGATTTAGAAATTGTATGAACCCATGCATGAGCCATGATTCCTAGTTATGAATTCATGATGAAGTATAATCCATGCATTTATGAACTTATGTAATTGATGGAGATATGCATGATTCTAAGATGAATTGACATGTACCCATACTAGATCATGATTTATGAACACATGAGTAGCTTGCATAAGAGATGCATGTATATGAATAGCTTGCATAAGAGATGCATGTATATGAATAGCTTGCATAAGAGATGCATGTTTCATGAGAATTATGCTTATAATTGCTAGGGTGCATATAGATGATAGCATCCATGAGTTGTGAAAAGGCTTTCTTCACATAATAGCATGAGCATAATTGTGAAAAGGCTTTCTTCACAATAAGCTAAGAATATGAATGTGAAAGGTTTTCTAACATAAATTAGAGTTCATATGGTTGAAAGGCTTTCTCACCTGTGAATCAATTAGGATCTATCCTAATGACATAAGCTTGGGCAAGCCCATGGTAGTCGAAACCTCTTGATATGATCTTAGCTTGGTTTTGGTAACCCTAGATGTACCTCTTCCTTGGTTAAAATATAAATAAGCTTAATTGACTATTCCTTGGGATTTTACTTAGCACCGAGTGGGCTTTTGGGATGAAGGTTTTTGTTTAGCGTCCGTTGACCTTTAGTAGCAATCCCTAAGTCCCATAACTACGTGCCTCGTAGGTTTTGTCTCAGATAGACACATAGCTAGTGGATCCACGTAAGCTACATATTTATGGTCCTTACCTTGGCAAGTAGGACACCCCTTCTAGTGGTGTGGGTTAGACATCACTCCCCTTTTCGGTGTGGGGTAAACACTGGATTCCATGTTATAGCTCACATGGTCTATGTCGGTTAAACGTAAAAATCCCATAATAAAGAACTAGGGTACTAGAGGTATCTCGCAAGACTTATGATATGACTAGCTTGCATTAACCATGTTTATGCATTGAGTTTCTAACCCTTTTGTAACATGATTTAGTTGGTCATTGCATGTTCATGATGATAGCTTCCTAGCATGATTTCCTATATGAACGCATCCCATTGGCATGATTTATGTGATTATATGCATTTGCTTCATACATAGTACATTCCATGTACTAATGCATACTTGTGCGTACATTCTCTTATAATGTAGGGTCAGACAGTCATCCTTCACAGTCTCGTGGTTAGTTTCTTTCAGAGTTTGAGCTATCAGCCTTGATGAGTCCTCATGCTTTGGGGACTAAGTGACTTTATTGTTTTTCTTTACTTTCAGTTTCAGACTTGCATATGATGTACGGGTTACATCCAGATCATTCTTTTGTATTAGATGGCTTTTGAGACATAGTCAATACTTCCACCTGTAAACTCTTTGTTGTTATTAGATCGTCTATTTCTTCCCTCATTTTTTGTGTTTACCTTATGTACATATATGCTAAGTGGCTTGTGTGGGGTCTCTCGGGGTCTTATACGCCATGTCACACCTAGGGGCACTTTGGGTCGTCTTAAACTTAACTTACCTACGGTTCGTACATATATCGACGGTCTGTCCTGGCAAGTCGTATAAAAGTACAGAGATTTAAAATTTTAAGGGACCTGGACTAGCCAACCACGAGCCTAACCTACGGTCCGTAGGTCAGTCCACGGGTCGTAGGTGGCCCATTGGTATTGGCACCAGAAATTCTAGAAAAACTAAAATTCTTTCCTTTACGAATCTGAGGTGTTACATCATGCTCAACAAATAGAAGAGGAGAAACTTAAGGAAAGGTCTAGAGATTCAAAAAGGTCAAGAAGGGATGATGATGAATCTTCACAATCAAGGTTCGGTGAAGGAAATCGTTCTGAAGATAATGGTTCTAGTGAACAAATGCGGCCCATAGTGCTGAGAATATGGAAGAAGACACAAGGGTGAGTGTCTAGCTAGTTCGGATGGTTGCTTTGGTTGTGGAAAGAGTGGTCACAAGATAAGGGATTGTCTCTCTAGAGGCGACAAGGGCAAGAATGGTGGTCAGCAACAAGGTAAGTCATATGCACTTCGAACTCGACAAAATCACAAGGGTTCCCCAGATGTGGAAATTGGTAAGTGATGGTCTTTTAGCTTGTGGTTATGCACTGTTTGATGTGGGGTGATTTATTGTCTATGATAAGACTCTATGTGTGGTTAGTATGATTAAGGTTGATTTTGAAATCCTTGTGAGAACTTCTTAAGTGTTTACTTGTATCAATAGTTTTGTAGTTGTTAAAACTTTGGTGTTATGCTTGAGTTGAGGGAGAAAGATTCGAAAAGACTAGAGAGGTTTGCTCCCAAGGGGGAGATGGTGTGCTTCATGGTTGAAATATATGAATAGACCTATGTTGGTTTTGGAAGGTTCCTTGTTATGGTGGGGTATGTGAAAGGCCGGAGGTGATGTGATGTCTTAGTATCCCTATTTCTTTCCTTCTACCTTCGAGTCTAGCTTGAGGACTTAGCCCCTCTTGGTTCACACTTAAGGATTCTTTTGTTCTAGTCATTCCCATGTTTTCCTCATGCGTGCATGCTCATGAAAAAACAATTATTTTTCGAAGATATGATTTAGCTTGATTGATTTATCTATGATTATGTGAATTTGAGTGTAAGTTGCATTAAGCCTTCATGAAATGATGTTTTAACATGCTTTATCTTAGAGTTGATGTTTCCTCCTCGGATATGTGCATTTATGTGATTTTGTTCTTGGTTGGGCTTTTAACTCTTGTTTCTACCTTCCTTATGATGTTTTGAATCTCATACGAGGACGAATATTCCCAAGGGGGAGATAATGTAACACCCCGGATTCCTAAAGAACAAAAAATTCCAACTTTTGAAATTATGGGGGAAACCCACGATTGGACCTACTGGTCGTAGGTGGGGTCTCGTGGGTCAATCTGTTTTGGGGTGGAAAATTTTTGGATTTTTGGGGCTTGGACAGAATGACCTACGGACAGTAGGTTGACCTACCAACCGTATGTCATGTAGTAGGTACGGGTCATTGATTGGTTTTTAAAAAGGGATCTTTTGGTCTTTTCACCCAATGACTTATTTACTTAATTAGGTCGGTTCCTTACCCTTCCTAACACTTTTGTAATGACCCTAAAGGCCATTTTTTGAAATTTTCAGAAAATTATCATTTTATCCCTACCTATAGTTGCCCCGAGTCATGTTTGATCAATTTATGAAGTTGCTTATGAATTTTGGCTGAAAAGTTATAGTTTTTGGAAGTTTTGAGTTTTGGAAGGTTCAAAGTTGTTGAAAGTGGTTTTTAGCAAAAATCAGTATTTTGAGTCTCGAAATGGAGTTACGTTAGTTCCATCTGCTACAGAATGTGCAATTTGGTCTATGAGTGTTGTCATTTTTGGTTTTTTAGTTGTTTCGTGGATTTGAGGCCTTGAGTTGGAAGTTTTAGTGAATTTCGATCTTGAGTTGACTTTGGTCAATATTTGGAGTTCGAATGCTTGGATTTGAATTCCGACTATTCCATTGGATTCGGGAGCTGATTTTAGGCTAGGTGAGGTTTTGGTTGAATTTTCTGAGATTCCTAGGGCAGTTTGGTATTTTTGGGTCTTAAGTTAGTTTATTACATCTTTCACAAGTTTCGGGTCAAGGAGACCTCAGATTCATGTTTCGATGGTTTCTTTGAGTCCAAGATACCGAATTTAGTTGGGTAGCATATTTGTTTTGTGCATACGGGATTCTAAACGAATCTCGAGGGTCCATTTAGTGAAATTTATGTAGTTTGGTGTTACTGCTTCTGGTGCTAATGGATTCTCCTTCACGTTTGCGGTGCCCTGTCCGCGTTCATGAAGGGTAAAGAAGCCTAGCCTCTGCGTTTGCGTGGCGCTGGATGTGATCGAGGGAGTCTGGTTTAGGGAACCTTCACATTCTCAGCACCTTGCCCGCGTTCATGAAGGGTTAGGCCTTGGACTTCTGCATTCGTGACACCTTGCCCACGTTTGCAAAGGGTTAGGACTTGGACCTCCGCATTCACAAGGCCATTCTATGTTCGTGAAGAAAGGAGGCCCGGCAGTTTAATGGGCTTTCTAAAATCAGCCATTTTTGAACTTGAAGAACTCTTGGAAGGAGATTTCAAAGGGATTTTCATGATAAATCTTTTGGGTAAGTATTTATGACCCTAAATCTTCAATTTTCAATTACCGTTTATGATTTTTAACATCAAATTCTTGATTTTAAAACTTCTAAGTTTGAGGATTTTTCAAGAACTCAAGGCTTTTATAGAAATCGTGATTGAGGACTGATTTCAACTCGCTTTTCAATGGAATTTTCACTAATGGTTTCCAAATCCTTCAGGTAACATGATTTTACAAGGATTCTAAGATTTAACCCTAGTTTTCAAAAATGGGTTTTTGGGTCAATTTGGCCCCATTTTCCAAAAAGTTTTATATGGGTGTTATTAGTCTCAAATTCTTATTGTGATTCCTTATTTGATTAGATTATGTTGATTTGGATACCCAACAAAAAGAGAAAACTCAAGTGCTAGGGTGATTCTTTGTTTGTTTGAGGCAAGTGGATCTCTTAACCTTTTGTTAAGTATATTGAACCTCATATGCCATTATTGGATTGAGAGTAAGGGGAAGAGGTAAAGGGATTTGCATACCTTTGAGTAATGATTGAATAATTAATATGATCTAATAATGAAAAGGTGGGGTAAAAGAAGAATCTTGTTGATATAGTGATATGAAAATTCTTTATGATGTTGTGATAGTCGAAGAACCATGAATGGTTGAACCGTTGAACTGACTCTACCTTGATATTGTGCCAAAATTATCTGTATTGACTTCTTGTTGTGTGGGTTGTTATCATTTTTCATCATGCAATTGCACATACTATATTTGTATTTGGTATTATGAAATTGTGTGGCAGTGCCTAGAAAAGATTGATGAGAAATAGGGGACGGGCCACACGATCTGTGGCAGATCATGAGAAATAGAGGATAGGTCACACGATCCGTAGAAGATTCTATATTTAGGGGTCAGGCCACACGATTCATGGCAGGTGCATGGAAAGATATGTCCCCCATGGGTTTTGAACTGAGAGACAACGGGTGTGTATCATTAGGACAGACATGTATCACTCTATATGACAATGCACTACATTGCATTGCACTTCATTTGATTATCCTCAGTTGTGATTGATGATAAGTTGTTGTGGTTATGAACTTTTGAAATATGTGGATGATTGACCACGTTTGTTGAGGTGAAAGTTGTGATTCTCTATTTGTGCTCTATTGTATTTGAGTGAGAATTGTTAGGCTGGGCTGATTGTCTGATGCATGTTGTAGTTGTGGAGGTTCGATTGGAGTAGTTAGATTGCTTGTGTTCTTTATTGCTTTACTTAGGGTTGTTAGGTTTTCTTGTTGAGTACCATTTTTTTGTTGGTACTCACTCCCTTGCTTCTACACTTGTGTAGGTTACGAGCCCGGATCATCATGATCATTCCTTTCTCCTCTTCTACGTCCGAGGCTTATTGTGTAGAGTTGTGAGGTAGCTGCTTGTCAACTCGACGGAAACCTCTTACTCCTTTATTATATTTTTGTTCTGTTCTAAAAACAATGACATTGAGACTTGTATTTCTTTCAAATCTACTGTAATACATTAGAGGCTTGTACTCGTGACAACCACATTTTGGGGTCATAATTGAGTTATGTTATGTTATCCGCAATTCTGAAGTTTAATTAGTCTTTCATTATGTTTACTTTTGCATCTTCTTAATTCGTTGGGTTTCAAGCTGACTTTTCTTGGTGGGATAAGAGAATTACCATCACACCCATTTTTGGGTTGTGACAACTTTAATACAAGAGAAACCTATCTTCATAAAGTGCAGATTGAGTCAAATGATATGGTGTACCTACTATTATCACAATGCAATTTTAATTTTAACTTACTTGTAAAAGTATTTTTGGCATAGGTTAAATGGGTGTTCTTCTTTTTAAAAAAATGGGTCTTAACATGCCATGAAGTCATCTCAAGTATAACTTTTTAAAAGAACGGACACATGCATCATGCTTTATTGTAGAGTAAATGGAGACACATGAAGAAGTTACTGTAAATAATTAAAACACACTTGTTTGTTCCATCCAAGAATACGATTCTCATTGTTTTAGCAAAAAGGTCCATTTCTTGCCTTTAACTATTAGCAAATTAAGAAATCATACATGGTATTAAATAATTACATATGCCATGCCAACTAGTTAGTCCACAAAATGAAGCAAATTCAATGGATCAATCAAACAATTAGTCCATTAATAACAAAAAAAATTATTTAGAAATTTAATATCAATGGTTAGCTAACAACCCAAAGGTCATCACACCTTTGAACCAAAAATACATGTAATGAAATTTGTGAAACCTTCAAGTAGAAAAGATAAATAAGTTTTGACATAGCTTACCTTTAATGAAAGCCAAAAAAGTGATTGCAAAAGGGACTTGGTTAACCAGTGAATATTTTAGCAAACAAGATAATGAATCAGGGTACAATAAATTAACTATATGTAATAAGCTATTTGAATCCTTAATTAGTCCTGAATTATTCTAAAATAATTAGGTGAAATAGAATCATATATTTGAATCAAGTAAGCAAGCTAACTGAATCACAAAAATATAATCCTAATTGAACTTTTATCATCATTGGAATGTTTTTTCAATAACATCATGATCTTTTACTAAGGCAAAGATATAGAGCATCAAAAAGCCTAGATATCAAGAAAAACCTTTCAAGAGAATATTTGAATAAAAACTTCGTATAACTTATTATCTAGCTCAAGAACTAAAAGAAATTAAAATAAACCATAAAAATTCCTCCCTAAGTAGAATTAACAACAAATTTTATTGTCAGCAACAATACTTGACACTCCATAATTCCTATTTTTTAGTAGTGAAGTCACTTCTGTCTTCATCTCTTTTAAGCTTGTTGACAAGTACTGCATCAATGAGACCATCTATTTTCTCATCTCTTTCTTCTTGCTTCATCCTCCATTGTTCTTCTCTTTCTCTCCATCTATTTTCCATCATTAGCTTCTCCTTTTCTGGTGCCTCCATTTTTTTTCTCCATTCCATCTCCTTTTTTCTCCTCTCTTCTTCCATTTTTTCTCTCCATTCTATCACATTTTCCCCCTCTCCTCTTCGCTTTTCTCATTATCCTTGACCCATCTCATTTGAAATTCCATTTGTTTCTTCATAAATTCATCAAACATCTCCTTCAAACTCCCTACTAAATTCCCACTAGTGTCAATATTGCTTGTGTTTTCATTAAGCTTTCTTTTTTTCTTTTCATTATTGCTAATTCCCTTTCCTTCGTCACCAATATACTCATTGTTATCCTCTTCCTTCTCTTCATCCAAATATAGTTGAGAAAAAGTTTCTTCCTCCTCCATCCTTAGCATTCTCTGCATGAAAATCGCTTGCAACTCATTGAAAAGTGAAAATTGTTGTTTTTGAGATTTTGCTTCCATTGTTATCAACCCTAGAAAAAAAGAAGAAAACAATAATGAAGTTCTAAACACCGTTGTTATACAAAATAGGACCTAACGTATTATCATAGCTTAATTAAATCACATTAATTGCATAAATATTTTTTATATTGTCTATGTATGTAAGTAATTTGAATCTAAGAAGAATATATTTTCATTTAAGAACAACATTAAAGATTTGAACTTTATGATGAGTTCAAAATATAATACTTATATGTATTTAGTAAATCCTTCAACCTATACAAAGATTGAGCCATATTTTTTAGTTTCAGTAGAACTATATTGTACATCGTCTCGTTTAAGAATGTACAATAACTTGTATAAGCTCAACAATCCCATCAATTTATTGAAGTCATCCACAAGATAAATGTAAAAATGTAATAGTTATATAATTTTAAACTACTTGTACTAATGAACTTTCGTAGAAAAGAAACCTAATAAACTTTTAAAGAATCAATATGTATTCCTTTTTTTGTTTCTTAATTTTTCATTTATAAAATAACTATAGATTCATATATGATGGCATTACTATAAGAAAACTTTATTATTAATGTGATTTAACCCGTTGTATAATAGATAATTTATTTATTTATTAGGTTATTAATTTCATTTTTCTTTTGCAGTAGACGGCGATAACAAGATTAGTGAGTAATATACAATAAAAGTACGATGGGAGTTTGTTTCTATCAATCTGAAATCCTCATCTTAGCAAAATTTATATCCCTAGCGTTAATTAAGGTCTCTATGAAACACTTTTCCAAAGTTGTCTTCAAGACACATATTTAACTCACTCTAAATGGTTTCTCTTACTTGGTAAACTTGTTTATAGTTATTTTTAAATGACTACATATATGGTAAAAAAAAGTAAAAAACTCTTTTATGCTCTGTTCGTATACATATAAAAATTAAAATCATTAGTATAAATGAAAACAAATATATATGTGTATATATATATATACACACACCTTATAGATGGTGACAAGATTTTCCATTTGAACTTGCACTGGTCAATGGTTCGATTGTAACCCTTGATTAGTTTCATCTTGTTGGGTATGCCTTCCCATAGAACATTCCTGCTATTGTTTCTGGTATCCATAAAATTTTGATCGATCTCCCCTCGAAACATCAAGAAATCCCTTGTCTCTTCAACACTCCATTCATGTGGAAAGATCTTATCATCGTCATCGTCATCAATGTGAATTACACCTTGATGATCAGCACTCCTTTGTGGAAATAGGAACTTATCATCTCTGCGACACGTATAATCAATATTCACATGACCTTGATGATTTATCACTTGTCCATCTGAAACAATTTCTTTTCCTTTATAAGATAGGGGTAGGGTTGCATACATACCCCCCATCTCTTTAGACTCCAATACTTGTGAGAGTACACTGGGTGTGTTATGTTGTTGATGATAATGACTTATAAATTGACTGCCAGAAGCAGTGTCTCTACCTTCATAAGGTAGAGGTAAGATTGTGAACACATCACTCCACTCTCCAAACTCCCCCGGTGGGAGTATACTAGATATGTTGTAATGTTGTTGTTGATGACTTATAAACTCATGACAATCTGAAATTGTCTCCCCACATTCACAAGGTAAAGGTAAGGTTGTGTACACATTACCTAGTTCCCCAGATCCCACTTGTGAGAGTACACTAGTTGTATTGTGTTGTTGTTGACTTATAGATTGATGTTGATGAAAATTACCCTCCATGTATTACAAATTAAACCCTAAACCTATAAACAAAAAATAAATTATGAGAGCAGAAAAAAAGGTTTTATATGAATGGGGGGAAGGAAAAGAAAGGGTGGTGTGAAATTTGAATCTAAGGTATAAATTTGTCAAGAAATATCATACTAGTATTGAAAGATATCTATGTGCTTATATATATGCAGCAATGGATTCTTGCCTTTTGTACTTCATTTTATGATTTGAGAAAGTTAAATGAAATACTAGCGTATTATAAATTAATTACTATATTTGTTTTTTTTTATGGGTATTAGTTTGAACAGATAGAGAGTTGACTAGTAAGCATGATCTTAAAATTTTGTAGACTAATTAGGAATATGTGTAATGTATGTACCAAATTGTTATAAATATGTTGCCTCAAAACTTATACGCATCATATTGAATTTTTTAAAAAGATCCTATATGGAATATAGAAGGTAACAAAATTTGGCCTCTCATTAATATAGAAGGTAACAAAATCCCATCCAATCTCTCTATATGGAAACTTATTTATCATCTTTCTTTTTTCAGTTTGCTTAATTAATTATAGTATCTGTTGAAATAAGTAAAACAATTATTAAATTGAGATTCACATGTCTTCATATTGTGTCAAACTGATGTAAGAGATAAGTAAAGAACTTGAGGAGGGGCTTTGACCAGTTGTACATGCTTTTTATTCATTTTGGATAGTATGTACTATTTTTCTGCTCCAAAATTAAAGTCGATAAGGCATGAGAACCTCTTGAACTATAACGAAAATTTTTACATATTTAAATTATGCAAGGATTTTATTACTAATTTGAACTTAATTTTTTTCCTATTATTTATACACATAAATTATTTGAGGGTATTATTATTCCCCTGAACTTAATTTTTCCTTATTATCTGAACTCTTTGAATTATTTTGGTCCACTTTTTGCTACTGTTTAATTGTTCTTTTGGTTAGTTTTGGCTGTTGGTTTGATATAGTTTTTTTTGCCTGTTGGTTTGATATAGTTTTTTATGCAATTTTTTCCAGTTTTGATCGATTGACCTTAACAAGAATAACTTGTAAATTTCATACACCAAATAATTGAAGAAAACCTATCAAATATACCAAATTTATAAGTATGATCACAACTTCATAAATGAAGGAAATTCGTTCTAAATATCTAGATTAGTTTTATAAATATCAAAACGAGTAATGTGGCTTCATAAATACACAAATCAATACAAAAGTGCACTGAAATGTGCAATAACATCATATTAATAGGCACAATAGGTTAAACACAAAACATAGTGCAATATTGACATTCAAGTTCAGGGGGTAATATGATCCTTGCATAATTCGGGGGATAATAGGACCCTCGAATAGTTTAGGGTTGTAAATAATACATAAAATTAAGTTCAAGGGGTAATAGGACTCCACATAGTTTAGATGTGTAACTGACAATTTCATCATATATCAGTGTATTTTATGCATTATCCTATAAAAGTAAGTTGAAAGTGTTGACGATATCATAATATTAAATTATGAGTTTAAGCCATATACATCACCATTACATATAAGGCTTCTTAGAAAGAATATAGATATAGGTAAATATCCACAAAAAAAAGAGATTTACTAGCTTGAAAGATATAAATTACTTTGATAAGTTGATATTATAAAAATATGAATAAAGGTTAAAAAAAAGTCCTTTTCCACGATCCAAAAAATGAACGTGATGACACTTATGTATTCCCACCAAGATAAGTCAGCCTCAACCCAACGAAACAAAAGAAAAGCGGAAAGTAAAGCAAGAATAATATAAGAGCAGAAACTTATTCATTCTATTATAACTCCAAAACCTGGTTGTCATGTGTACAAGCCATTAATACATAAAGCGCGGAAATGAAAGATAATTATAGGTCTCAATGTCTTTGTTTCTCAAATAGAACAAAATATAAGGTAAAAGGAACAAAAAGGCCCGCCGGGATGACAAGCACCTACCTCTCAAAAGTCCTTTGACAAGCCTCAGAAATAGGAGAAGAAGAAGAGCAATCACACGGTACCGGGCTTGGAACCTACACAAATGTAGAAGCAGAAGTGAGTACCAACCAACACGGTACTCAACAAGTAACCAAATAAATAATGCAAACTAGCTAGAAAATGAGCATTCCTTTTATCCCAACCGAACCTCCTCAAACTTCAACATGCATAGAAATCAGCCCAATCTAAGAGTTTCACAATACACAGTTCAAAAGGCTTAACAAATCACAGTCCAACTACCAATACGAATCAAGTATGTCAATCGCAAGTAACAAGTAGATCAATCACAAGTATAAAAAATGAGTATAAAAAATGCATCAAGTCACAACAGTCAACTCTTGCCGGAACCATTTCCCTTCGGCACAATATCACTAGTCGGAACCATTTTCCTTCGGTTTTATATCATATCACTAGCCGAAACCATTTCCCTTCAGCTTTATATCACATTACTTACCAAAAACATTTCCCTTTGACACATTATCACTAGCCGGAACCATTTCCCTTCGGCATAACATCACATGTCTCATCACGATGTACAATAATATCAATGCAAATAAGCAATTTCACACCATAAAGAAGAGACAACAAATCGAGTGATTCAAGTCCACATTAATGCTATCAAGGCATTTCATCAATCAATTAAATAGGATTCACACCAAGGCAATTCACAAGCATTAGGATCAACACATTGCCTTTTCTTTAATCTCCTTTTTATTCATTAAGATTAATCAAGTGGAACAATAAACCCATCACCTCATTCCTATTACTCCCTAACACACAAAATGAAGGGAAATACATGATTCTACTAGATTACAAAGTTTAAAAGATCACTTGCCTCAATTCAATCAAATAATCAATCAAAGACTTGAGACTTCCTCTGAACAACGTCCAAAGCCATACAATCTATTTTAATCAAGTAATCACAATAAGATTCGGGAAATAACAACTCCTAATTCATAAATTTTGAAAAATGGGTCAATCAACTCAAAAACCCAATTCTGAAAATGAGGTTTGAATTCGAAATCTTTACTTGAAAAAATTATTCAAGGCATTTGGAATTCATTGGTGAAAACCGTTTTGAAAAAGGAATTAAAACTAGTTCACAATTACCATTTTAGTTTAGAACTCAAGTTCTTGAAAAACCTCTTCATTTGCCAATCAAAATCCCAAGTTTTGATGTTAAAATACATAAATAATTAATGGAAAATGAAGTTTTAGAGTCACAAAACCTTACCCAAATGATTTAGCACAAGAAATCTCTTCAAAATCGCCTCCAAGGGTTTGACAAAGCTCAAAAATGGAAGACGGTACTTAAACCCCGAAAATGGCAGGTCTAAAACCCACTTTGATGTCGCTTTTGCGACCATCGGTTTGCTTAAGGGAACCCTGCAAAATTCTCAGCCTTTGTTTTCATGAACAGGCCTTCGCTTTCGCCAAAGTCACAATCGCGAATAGGCCCTTTGTGATCGCGATGGTCTAGGATTCCACCTCACACACTTTCACTATTAGGGCTTCACAATTGCGAGGTTCGCGAAAGCAAACATTGTTTTGCGATTGCAAGGGGTTGAGGATACCAGACTCAACAAAATATCCAACATAAAAGGCATCGAAAGGACCCTCGGGATTCATTCAGAAACCCCTACACACAAAATATATATGAAGATTGACTAAAATCGACGTTCTGAATACAATGGAACCATCGAAATACGAATTCGAGGTCTCCTTGATCCGAAACTCGTGAAAGTCACAAGAAAGGAACATAACACCTAAAAAGGGAAAATCAAGCTCGGTATATCTAAAAAATCAACCAAGACCTCACCGAGGCCTAAAATCATCCCTAGTATCTAACGAACTCTCAAAATTTCGATCCGAGTATCCAAATCCTGAATGTTGACCAAAGTCAAGCCAAAGGCTAAAATTCCAAAATTCTCCAACTTAGGACCTTAAATTCTCAAAAAGGCTCCGAATCTAAAATCGACAACTCTATTAGACCAATTTCCACATTCTGGGACTGATATAATCGATGAAATTCCACTCCGACACTTGAAACTCCAAAAGACTTCGAAAATCACTTTTAAGAAACTTTAGCCTTTCAAACTCAAAACTTAGAAATTCACAACTTTTTACTTAAATCTCGAAAGCAACTTTAAAAACTCAATCAAAAAAGACTCGGAGTTAAAATTGAGAAGGGTAAAATGGTAATTTCATGAAAATTTTCAAAAATGATCAACTAGGTCATTACATTATCCGGCACTAAAAACCATATTCATGTTTGAACATAAAGCAAAAGAAAGTACCTTAGGCCTAAAAAAGTTGAGGATAGGCACACATATCAAACTCTATCTCCCAAGTCACCTCACCAACTCAATGGTGCTTCCATTGCACCTTAGTTGAAGCCATCTCTTTGGTCCTAAGCTTTCGGACCTGCCTATCCAAAATAGCTATAAGCTCCTCCTCAAAAGACAAGTCTGGACCCAAAACAATTGAATTAAGATAAAGCACATAGGACTCATCTAGCACGTACTTTCGAAGCATGGAGACATGAAACACAAGATGCACAACTGACAAGCACGGTAGCAAGGCCAACTTATAGGCCACCTATCCCACTCAGCTCAAAATATCAAAAGGTCCAATGAATCTAGGGCTAAGATTGCCCTTCTTTTCGAACCTCATCACACCCTTCATGGGTGATACTCGGAGCCAAACATGATCATTCTCCATAATCACTTGGGCTCAAACTCCCGATCTGTATAACTCTTCTGTTGACTCTGGGCTGTAAACAGTCTATCCTGAATCATACGGACCTGGTCCATAGCATCTCTAATCAAGTCTGCATCAAAAGAGTCCATCTCATCCGAAGCAAACCAACCGATGAGAGATCTACACCGTCTGCCATATAATGCCTCAAATGGGTCCATCTGAATACTGGAGTGATAATTATTGTTGTAGGTAAACTCTGCTAAGGGTAAATTTTAATCCCATCTAGTATCGAAATCAATCACACAAGCTCAGATCATATCCTTCAACATCTTAATCGTCCGCTCGGACTGAATATTTTTCTGAGGGTGAAAGTTGTACTCATATATAAGCAAGTATCCAATCCATGCTGTAAATCCTTCCAGAAATAGAAAGTGAACAATGATCCTCGATCAGAGACAATAGAAACAAGAACTCCATGCAGTCACACAATCTGACTAATATAAAGTTGGCTAACTTCTCCGCCGTATACTTCACCTGAACTGGAATGAAGTGGGAAGACTTGGTCAGCCTGTCAATAACTACCCAAATAGAATCATAACCACCCATGGTGGTAGGCAAATCCACGACAAAATCCATAGTGATCCGTTCCTACTATCAAGTAGGAATAGGCATCCCCTGAAATACACCTTCGAGCTACTGGTGCCCACACTTGACCTGTTGGCAAATCAAACATCTAGATACAAAATCTGCAATATCTCTCTTCATGCCACACCACCAGTAATGTTAACTCTGATCATGATACATCTTCGCTGCTCCCGAATGAATGGAATAACGAGAACAATGGGCCTCCTCAAGAATCAATCTAATCAACTCGCATGTCTTGGGCACAAAAATGCTGCCTCTGATCCTCAAGACACTATCAGAATCAAGGACAACCTCATTGGCTTCCTGTGTCAGCATTTTGTCTCGAATAAGACACAACTTCTCATCATCAAACTGGTGCTCACGGATCTGCTCAACTAAGAAAGAACAGGCCTCTATGAAACCAATCAAACCACCACTCTCCTCAGAAATCTACAATTGGAAGAGACATTGGCTAACCTATGAACATCTCTAGCTAACGGCCTCTCCTCAACACTAAAAGTGGCAAGAATCCCCATACTAGAAATCTTCCTACTCAAGGCATCAGCCACCACATTGGTCTTTCCCAGATGATACAAGATGGTGATGTCATATTCCTTCAGTAACTCAAGACATCTATGCTGCCTCAAATTCATATCCCTCTCGCTAAAAATGTACTGAAGACTCTAATGGACAGCGAAGACCTCACAATGTACCCTACACAAATAATGCCACCATAACTTAAGCACAAATACTACGGCTACCAACTCCAAGTCATGAGTAGCGTATTTCTTCTCATAGGTCTTCAACTGTCTAGAAGCATAAGAGATCACCTTCCCCTTCTGCATCAGAACACAACCGAACCTGACTCTAGAAGCATCATAATAAATGGTGAAGTCTACATATACTTGAATAAGGTCAAAACAGGGGCCGAAGTCAACAAGGTCTTGAACTTTTGGAAGCTCTCCTCACACTCATCAAACCACTGGAATCTCACACTCCGTCGAGTTAATCTGGTCAAAGGAGATGCAATAGTGGAGAAACTCTGGACAAATCGTCTGTAATAGCCTACAAGTCTCACAAAACTATGAATTTTTAGAGTTGAAGTGGGCCTGGTCAAACCTCTAACTGCCTCAATCTTGGCTGGATCCACCCGAATACCCTCTTTGGACAGCATGTGTCCCAGAAATGCAACAGAATTAAGCCAAAACTCACACTTCGAGAACTTGGCATATAACTTCTCTTTCCTCAATCTCTAGAACACAATCCTCAAATGACGATTATGATCCTCATGAGTCTTGGGGTACACCAATATGTCATCAATAAACACTATCACAAAGGAACCTAGATAAGGTCGAAAAACCCCATTCATCAACTCCATGAACACTGCAGGGGTGTTAGTTAAACTGAAAGACATCACAAGAGAGTTGAAGGAAATAAAAGCACAATTGGAAGACTTGTTGTAGAAATGGTTTATTCGGTCTAGTGTTTCACCGTGGGGCGTACCAATTTTATTTGTAAAGAAGAAAGATAGTAGTAGGAGGATGTGTATCAACTATCGACAGTTGAACAAGGACAATTAAGATTAAGTATCATCCTCCTCACATTGATGATTTGTTTGATCAGCTTCAAGGTGCGTCGATGTTCTCCAAGATTGACTTGAGGTCAGGTTACCATCAGTTGAGAGTTTGGGATTTTGATATCCCAAAAACTACTTTTAGGACTTGTTATGGGTATTGTGAGTTTGTAGTCATGTCCTTTGGACTGACTAATGCCCCAATGACTTTTACGGAGCTGATGAACCAGGTATTTCAACTTTATTTGGATTCCTTTATGATTGTGTTTATTGATAAAATGTTGGTTTATTCCAAGAATGAGGTCGACAAGTTCGTCACTTGAGGATAGTGCTTCAGAAATTGGGAGAGGAGAAGTTGTATGCAAAATTCTCCAAGTGCGAGTTTTGTCTTGATCCCGTGGTTTTCTTGGGTCATGTGGTGACCAAGGAAGGTATTATGGTTTATTTGGCCAAGGTTGCTGCAGTTCGTGATTGGGTGAGACCTACTTCCCCTATCGAGATTTGAAGTTTCATCAGGTTAGCGAGTTATTATCATCGATTTGATCAGAGTTTCTCTTCTATCGTAGCTACGTTGACTCAAAAAACTATGGTGTTTCAATGGAACAATGAGTGCGAGGTGAGCTTTCAAAAGATCAAGGAGTTATTGACCTAAACACCTATTTTAGCATTACCCGAGGAGGGTGTGGCATTAGTTGTATTCTATGATTCTTCAGGTGTTGGTCTAGGTAGTGTATTAATACAAAAGAAAAGAGTAATAGCCTATGCTTCTCAATAGTTGAAGGTGCATGACAAGAACTACCCTAATCATGATTTGAAATTAACGGCGGTGGTCTTTATTTTGAAGTTATGGAGGCATTATCTCTATGATATGCATTGTGAAGTCTTTACCAATCATCGTAACCTTAAGTATCTCTTTTCTCAGCCAAATGTAAACATGAGGTAGCGTAGATGGTTGGAATTGTTGAAGAACTATGACATCACCACTCTTTATCATCCGGGCAAGGCAAATGTGGTAGCAGATGCTTTGAGTTGAAAGGCACCTAGTATGGGTTGCTTAGTCTTTCTTAAGGCAAAGGAGAGACCTTTTGCGTTAGAGGTTCAGTCGTTGGCTAAACAGTTGGTCTGACTTGATATTTCAGCACCTCACCGTGTTTTAGTCTTCATTAATGCTAGGTCTACATTGATGGATCAGGTTCGTGCCGGCTAGTTTGAGGATGAGAAGTTTAGAATGATACGAGAAAAAGCGTTGAAAGGTGAAGCTGAGTCGGCTTCTCTTGATCCCGAGGGAGTTTTGAGGATTTGTGAGCGTATTTGTGCTCCTAAAGTTGGTGATTGGGTGAGTATGATATTGGAAGAGGATCATTGTTCTAAATACTCTATTCACCCGGGGGAAGCCAAAATGCATCATGATTTGAAGCAACACTATTTGTGGTATGGTATGAAGAGTTACATTGTGGATTTAATGGCCAACTATTTGAGCTGTCAGCAAGTGAAGTATGAGCATCAAAGACCGGGTGGTACGATGCAAAGGATGCCCATTCCTGAGTGGAAATGGGAGCGCATTATTATGGACTTTATGGCTGGATTACCCTTGACCTTGGGTAAGTTTGATTTTGTTTGGATTATTGTGGAACGGTTGACCAAGTAGGGTCATTTCATTCTGGTGAAGACTAGCTATAATGCGGAGCAGTTGACTAGGATCTACATTCATGAGATTGTTCGGTTACATGGAGTGACCCTTTCCATTGTGTCTAATAGAGGTACGCAGTTCACCTCTCATTTATGGAGTTCTATGCAGGAGCAGACGGGTACCAAGCTTGAGTTGAGTACCGCTTTCCATCCTCATACAAATGGTCAGTCCGAGCGGACTATTCAGGTGCTTGAGGATATGCTTTGAGCTTGGATCATGGACTTTGGTTTCATTGGGACCAATCCCCACCTCTTGCGGAGTTCTCTTATAACAAGAGTTACAATTCTAGCATTCAGATGGCACCATTTCCACCGAAGCCATTCAGTAAGGAGAGATGGAAATGGGCTTAGTACCCTACTCCAAGTCAATTACAAAATCAATGTCACGGTTCGGAGAAAGACCTAGTAAGTCTGTTGGAAATACATTTGTGAAATCTCTCACCACTCTCGTGGTCTCTAAAGGAGATGGATCTTTGGTAAGATCATTAATATGGGACACATAAAATAAATACCCCTTCTCCAACAAACGACGAGCACAAAGAAAGGATATCATTCCCTTCATATATGAACTCAGAGTACCCATCCACACCAATCAACGTAAGCCAGGGTAAGATAAGGTCACAAACTTAGCATAACAATCAAGGTTCGCATGATCGAGAGATAACAAATCCATACCCAGTATCACATCGAAATCAAGCATATCAAGTAAAATTAGGTCTTCCCGAGTTTCACTATCAAAAAATGTCACTACACACCCCAGTACACCTGATCCACCACCAATGAATCGCTTGCCAGGGTAGAGACACTAATAGGTACGGCAAGGGGCTCACACACATGATCAATACCTGCAGCAAAATAACTAGACACATAAGAGTAGGTAGAGACAGGATCAAATAATATTGTAGCAAAGCGATGGAAAATTGGGATGGTACCTGTGATCACTACATCTGAGCCTCTACCTTGGATCTACCTGGTATAGCATAGCATAGTCTGCGATAATCACTAGCTTGGAAACCACCACGAGCACTGCCACGAGCTCCTTGAACCCCATCCATGGTACCCTTGGTACCACCTCTAGCATTCTATGAAGTACCTCATGCCATTGTAGCTGGCGTAGAATGAGTTTTCACTGATCCTGACTGGACAATAGAGGAAGCACATCTAGGGCAATCCTTTTCCTTGTGCCCAAACTCCTCACAAACAAAACAAGCATGAAAAATTTAAAACCCCGTTGAGAGTAACAAGAAGAGTCTGCATGCCCTCCCTGACCTGAGGATCCATTATGTATACCCTAACTAGTCTAACTAGGCCTGGATCCACTAACACCATTTGTACTCTAAATAGCAGCCTACACTGGTCTACCCTGATAGCCTTGTAAGCCCTAAATAATCTCTACATTTGATTGAATGACCGCTGAACTGACCCAGGTGATGAAACCTCTTGGTTCCACTACCCTGTCTAGCATGTCAAATACTCTTAATCATCCTATCATGATTAATAATACTTTGTAACATACCACCTGATAACAAAAGAGAGGTTGTGGTCTCCTGGAGATAACCGAAAAACCCCTTTACCAACTTATGGATCAACTCAAACTCTATAGGGATACTCGACATGGCATAATGGGACAACTTATGAAAATGAGCTTTATACTCAGAACTGATAAGGAACCCTGCTCCAATCTATTGAACTCAACCCTACGCCGATTACGAAGGCTATATGGCACAAATCACTTAAGAAACACCTCAATAAACTGTTCCCAGCCCATCGTAGAAGAACCAATGGGCCTACAAGCAAGAGCTGATCTCCACCACTCCTTGGCCACTCCCGAAAGCTGATAAGAGGTGTAAGACACTCATTTGCCTCTGAGACACCCAGGTTGAACAACATGTCTTATTACTCAGTCAAGAAGTCATAAGCCTTCTCTCCATCCATACCATCAAATCTGGGAGGTGCCAATCTAACAAATCTCTCAAAGCTCTTCTTCTCGGCAACCGACATGGATGCACTAGCATAAACAAGTGGAGTTGCAAATCTCAGAGGTGCAATAGAAGGCTACGAAGAAGAACCAAGATTTTGAAATCCCACAATAGACCCCTAAATTGGCGATGTAGCACCAACTGTAATAGAAAAACCAGAAGTACCCGGAAGAACACCAGGAGGAGGGGCACTATCCAATCTATCCCATATACTTAGCCTACTGCTCAATAACATCATCATGCTCATATACAGGCTCAGGTGATGCCTTCTTAGCTCATCCTCGAGCAAGTGTTGCTCCTCTCGCTTGGCCATGACCCCTAACTCCACTGCTTCCCCTGCCTCACCCATGGACTGAGCTTGACCAACAGGTACGGCCTCGCCCTCTGATACACTAGCTCTAGTCCTCACCATCTGTGCAGAAAGAATAGATTAGAGGTATGTAATACTTGATATGAATAACTCGCACAAAAGGAATCAAAGGAAAGGAATTTCTCCTTCTAGATATCTTGTAGCCTCTCGAATATAGGTACGAACATCTACGTACTGATCCACAAGACTCTACTAGAAACCCTGCTCTTTAAGTTATGAAATTGGTGAACCTAGAGCTCGAATACCAATTTGTCATGATCCAAAAACCGAGGTCATGATGGAACACACCCTAAGAACCCAATTTGGTGTGTAAGCCAAAAGAAATAACACATATGAGACTCGAAAGGGAAGTAAGGCCACAATTGAAGAGAAATGAAATATAACAAAGAAATCCCCAAAACCTGGTATCATAAGCATAAAGAGCATCTATTACATTTTTAGAATCTAAAGTTTATCTCAAGTCTTCGAAAGGGAAGTAAAGACGGTAAATGAAAGATGGAGACTAATGTCGATCCAAAAAATAGGATCTCACCACAACTTTGAATGGGAAACAACCGCTACGAGGATTACCCTGACTAGGATCTGCATCAAAAAGATAACAGAAGTAGGGGTTATTACGTTCCACATGTACTCAGTACGTTAGACCGCTGAGTTTAAGCAACTAATTAGACTTAAGAAATAAACTAAGAAACACTTCCACCTGCATACAGAAAAATCTCATTTTGGCATTGGTGCCTCTAATTAATATAATAACGGTGCGAATAAAGTAAACACATAAGGTTACAGATACTACACATATAAACAGGCAAACAAGTTACACAACACAACAAAGCTAGCCAATGCAATTCAATGAGATGATGAAATGATGTGGTGGAGTCAAGGTTATCGCACAACTTGTCGTATACACCTTGTCGAGCTTTAGGCTTCAGACAAGAACCCATGGGGGCCTTGAAGTCCATATACCAATCTTGAAATCTGAATATCTCATCAATTTTCCACCTAGCTCGTGGTCAAGGATAAATGGAAGGTGTCTCATTTTCTTTCCAAAATAGTATATCTCCAATTTCCTCATAATCACATGAACAATTGTATGATGAATGAGGATGAATCTATCACAACACATACAATACAAAGGAATAATCAATTTAACAAGGGTAGAAATAGTAAAAGAATTTATTTGAAATCAGTCTTTACCACTTAGAAAGCATTTCTTTCATTTTAAGATGATCAAATAAAGTTCAAACCCCTAACTCGGGCATCCCAATGTCAAAATATTAAAATAGGTAACACAACCCCTCTCTCGGGTAAATTCTCAAGTATCACAAGTTCTCAAAAATAATTGAGGGTATCACATGAGGCTTCCACACAGGCTAAGCATCACAAATAAGCCTCACATGGGCTAAACAAGGAAGTCAACACTTACCAACCTCTAAATCTCATACTAGAACTAATTTCACAGTTGACTTCCTAAGAAAGATTAACTACACATCTTAGTCTAAAAGAGGGATAGTCAAACCTACCTCGAAGGCCAAAACTTCATCCGAACAACTCTATCGAAGCCTTTATTTCTAAAAAACAATCTCCGAAATGATGCCCAACTATCAAGAATGGAAAGGATTCATCCAAAGGAGCTCAACGATACCCATATTGATAATATTAGGAATCAGGGGTAAAATAGTCCAAAAATCTCTATGGAAATCGGAGGGGTAAAATATCAGATTTTTATTTGAAAAACATATGCTAAAAGCCAAGAGAAAATCATGGTTGAAAACCCCATTAAAAACAACCAAGGAATAAGCTCCAAATCAAGAATTTACTAATTCTCCAACTTTGGGAGGAACACCCCAAAACCTACATTGAAATCATGATTTAAAGATGTTTCTGGAAGATAGAAATTGAAGAAATCGATAAGGAATTGATAGGGAAGGCTTACCCACATGAGTTTACTCAAAAAAAGCTCACAAGATCGCCTCTCTCAAGCTCCAATCAAGTGAAAAATGGTGGAATGTAAAAAATGGGAAGAATTCCCAAATATACACTGTCAGGTCTGTTAAATGGGGTCCACGAACGTGGGCATGGTGCAGCAAACATGACCCACTAGGATGCTAAGGCTCGCAAACGCGAGAGCAGTGCCATGATCACGGAGCACTATTCACCTGCAAATGCGCTTAAGACTCGTGCAGACGCAGTGCTCTAGCTACCTTTGCCTCTGTGAACGCGCTAGGGGACCTGGGAATGCGGTCCCCTAGCACCAGATAACTGAAATAAAAAAAATCCTAAGTTCAAGTCTCCAACTGTACCCTCAAAAATTATTCGGGTCCAATAAAAATAAACTGGACATGCTACCCCACTAAAATCGACTTTCCAGGCTCAATGGAATCATCAAATTTCTGAAAGAAGGTCAAATGAAAGAATTACCCTCCTGGACCTCTCGTTAGGCCTAAAGCTCAACTTCTCGCCTAAACACTCGACTCTCAACCTAAGGCTTCAAAACTCTAACTAACCACCTTACTAGACCAAACTCGACGTTCCGGATGCAATGGAATTGACAAAATCTCCATCCGACTCTTGGATCTCAAAATATTGACCAAAGTCAAATATATCAATATAATTCAACTCAAGAGGGTAAAAATCACCAAAATCACACCCAATCGCATCGGGGACCACACTATCCATTGACGCAACACAAACTAAGCATGAAAATTCTAAGGAGAAGGGTAAAATGGTTATTTCACAAATAAAAGTAGTTTCACAAGAAATGGGACATTACACCTATTACCCCTGAACTTAAATGTCAATATTGCACTATGTTTTGTGCTTAACCTATTGTTCCTATTAATATGATGTTATTGCATAGTAAAGAGCACTATTGTATTGATTTGTCTATTTATGAAGCCACATCACTTGTTTTGATATCTATAAAATTATTCTAGATATTTTGAATGAATTACCTTCTTTTATGAAGTTGTGATCACACTTGTAAATTTGGTATTTTTTTTATAGGTTTTCTTCATTTATTTGATGTATAAAATTTACAATTTATTCTTGTTCAGGTCATTCGATCAAAACTGGAAAAAAATTACATAAAAAAATAAATCAAAACAACAGCCAAAACTAACCAAAACAACAATTAAACAATAGCAAAAAGTGAACCAAAATAATTCAGAGAGTTCAGATAATACGGAAAAATTAAGTTCAAGGGAGTAATAATACCCTCAAATAATTTATGTGTGTAAATAATACGAAAAAAGTTAAGTTCAAATTAGTAATAAAACCCTTGCATAATTTAAATATGTAAAAACTTTCGTTATAGTTCAGGAGGTTCTCATGCCTTATCGAATTTAATTTTGGAGCAGCAAAATAGTACATACTATCCAAAATGAATGAAAAAGTATGTACAACTGGTCAAAGCCCCTCCTCAAGTTCTTTACTTATCTCTTACGTCAATTTGACGCAATATGAACAAATGTGGATCTCAATTTGGAAGACACTGAAACAATGCTAGATATCTTAGAGTATGTTTAGAATTACAATCTTAAATTTGTATTTTATGTTTCTTATCTTCTTTTGTTCACAACAACAACATACGAGTAAAATCCCACAAAGTGGGGTCTAAGGAGGTAGAGTGTACAGAACACTGCCACTCTGAGGTAGAGAGGCTATTTTCAAAAGATCCTTGGTTTAGGCAAACCAAAGTAATAATTAAAAGAAAAATGATACTAGAGAGACAAAGAAATGTGGAGCATATATGCAAGGAACCGTAACAACAACAAGGTGTGATCACCTAACACAGTAAAGAACATATGAATATCAGATACCAAAAGTCAAAGACGACATAAATTGTAACACCTCAGATTTGAAAAGAAAGAAAATTTCAGGTTTTTCAGAATCAGTGCCAGTACTGACAGAAGCCATATACGGACCGTAGGTTGACTTACGACCTTTAGGTGGGAACCGTAGATGGCAAGAGAAATAATTTCAGTGTCAAGTTTCAGAACCCTTTTTTCGGCTCAGTAGGACGGTCCGTCATTTCTTCCAAGGGTCGTACATAGGTCTCGTAGGTCCAAGGGTCGTACATAGGTCCCAACTATAGGTTGGAGTCCGATAGTTTTTTTAAGGGCTTTTTAGTCTTTTCCTTAATTGATTAATACCCGAACTAAGTCGGTTTAGTCCTAATCCTGCACCCTATATAAGTCTTCTAAGCCTAAAATCCAACTACTCTTAATCATTCTTCAAATTCCCCCAAATCCCTCCAAAGTATTCCCCAAATATTTCTATCTCTAAAGCTTGGAGAAGAAGACTCGGGATTCAAGTCAAGCCTCCAAATTCTCCATTGATTGTGAGCTTTGAACTCCAAGGTATGATGGATTTTACCTATGGAGTCCTTTCCTTCATAGGGCTCCTAAATTGCCCAATTTTGCAAGTTAGAATTCTCCAATTGAAATTAGGATTTTCTTCTATCCTATGGGTTCTTTAAAATTATGATCAAATTGATTGATTTATGTCTTTTTATGCATAAATTGAGTTAATTGCATGTTTTTAAGTTGAATCTCCATGAACCCATGTGAAATCCATGATTTCTATACTTTGATCTTATGATGAGGTTTTGAACTATGAAAGATGAAATTATGAAGATATGCATGTTCTTTCTGAAATTGAGATAAATGATTTAAGGTTGCTTTGAGAGTGAAACATCAATGTTGTTGTTGTTGTGTTGTGGAAGGATTTCTCACATATTATTAAAAACATGAATGTGAAAAGATTTTCTCACATGAAGGATTCATAAGGATTGAAAGGTTTTCTCAACTAAACTTTGAATCAAGATTTAATGAGCTATTCTAATGAACTTTAGCTTGGATTGGCTACTTGATGTGCCCTTCCATGGATGATAAGACAGGTGGTGACTACCCAAGTCTCTTAATGATAATGCAAGTTAAGATTAATGACTATTTCGTGGGAGTTATGCTTAGCACCGAGTGGATAAGTGGCGATTACCCATGTCCCATAAATTATGTGCCACCATAGGATGATTGTCTTAGATAGACATTAGCTAGTGGATCCACTTAAGCTATAAGTTTATGTTTCTTACCTTGGGAAGTAAGGAAACCTCTTTTCGGTGTGGGGTAGACACCAAATTCCATGTTATGGCTCATATGGTCTATGTCGGTTAAGGCTAATTTCCCACATAATTAACTAAGGTTACTTCCTAAAAGGTATTTCAAGTATGTTTTGTCTAACATAATTTACTTGCATTGACCATAGTTTTTAACTCATGCTTTCCATCATGATATTTTATGATTTAGCTAAGTCATTGCATCTTTTGTATATATCCTTTTCGCCATGATTTTATAACTTCCATGCATAGCTATCGTACTTGGTACATTCCATGTACTAATGCATACTCTTGCCTGCATTGTTTCACTAAATTAGGGCGTGACGACTCTTCTCCCTCCAATTGTGGCTAGTGATTTCACATTTGAGATTGTGAAGACTTATTGAGTCCTCATACTTCAATGACGATGTCACATTTATAGCTTTATGTCTTTTCATTTTGAACTTTGTATGTGATGTATAGGTTACGTCCCAATCACCTCCTTTATCATGTATTTGATGGCTTTGAGACTTTTGTTAGACTTCCGTTACTTTTGATATGAAATTATCTTTTAAACTCTTTAAATTATAGTATCTTGTATGATGTATGCTAAGTGGCTTGTGTGGGGCCTCTCGGGGGCCCATACGCCATGTCACGTCTAGGGGGTACTTTAGGTCGTGACAAACTTGGTATTCAGAGCACAAGGTTTAGAAAGGTCCTACGAAGTCTCATAAGCCACGTCGAGTAGAGTCATATTCATGAGTGTGAAATGCGCCACATTTATGAATGAGAGGCTTTAAGATATTTAGGAAATTCCTCTTCTTTCATTATTCTAAAGTCGTGTGATAGAGTGTAATTCTATATGTCTTTCTCCTAATCCCTATCCGATATTTTTCAGGATATGGCCCCTCGAAGAGCATATGTTAGGAGGAATGTGAATGAGAATGTGGAACGAGAAGCTCATCAAGTTCCTCAAGTTCCGGCCGACCCTTTGACCTAGCAAGTGACTAATGTGAAGTTTAGGGCTACTTTTCAAGTGTTGGCCCAAGCCATGACGGCTCAAGTCAATAGGGAGGTTGCAGCCCCCGTGAACCCAAATATGGGTACGGCGGCATCTAGAGTGAGGGACTTCACTAGAATGAATCCTCCGAAGTTTCATAGTTCCAAGGTTGAGGAAGATCCTCAAGAGTTCATTGATGAAGTATACAAGGTTTGATGATCATGGGTGTAACGTCGATGGAAAAGGCGAAATTCTCCACTTACCAACTTAAGGATGTTGCTCAAGTTTGGTTCAACCAATGGAAGGAAGAGAAGGCGGTTGATGTGGGTCCTCCCGATTGGGAAAAATTTAAGGTTGCTTTCCTTGATAGGTTATTTCCCCTTAAGATGAGGGAGGTAAAGGTACTTGAATTCATCAACCTTCATCAAGAAAACATGAGTGTTAAGGAGTATGCTTTAAATTTCACACAATTGTCTAGATATGCTCCTACTATTGTTGTCGATCCTAGGGTAAGGATGAGTAAGTTTGTTTCGAGAGTTTCCGAAATGATAGTAAAAGAATGTCGTATCGCCATGCTTTTCAATGATATAGAAATTTCTTGTCTAATGGCGCATGCTCAACAAATAGAAGAGGAGAAGCTTAAGGAAAATTCTAGAGAGGCAAAGAAGGCTAAGACCAGTGATGGTGACTTTTCACGTTCAAGGTTCGATGGACATGGTCATTTTAGGTTCCGACACAAGTTCTCCTGTCAGGTTCCTCCAATGCTTCTCCTAAGTTCAACAAGGATAGAGTGTCTAACCCTAAGCCTCAAGAAGGCAATGGTGGTGGATTTTCATTAACTACTTGTACTAAATGTGGAAAGAAGCATGAGGGTAAATGCTTAGCCGGTACGGATGGTTGCTTTGGTTGTGGAAATAGTGGTCATAAGATAAGGGATTGTCCCTTAGTGGCTAAGAATGAAGGAGATAACCGTCGATGGGCTTAACCTCATCCTCTGTCAGGCTCTAATGGGAGTCAAAAGCAAAATCAATTTTATGCACTTCAGACTTGTAATGAGCAAGAGGGTTCTCCCGATGTGGTTACTGGTATATTGGAAGTTTTTCATCTTGATGTTTATGCTTTGCTTGACCCCGGTGCTACCTTATCTTTTGTGATGCCCTATGTGGCTATGAGGTTTGATATTCTTTCAGATGTGTTGTTAGACCCTTTTTCTATATCTACTCCTATTGGTGAATCTATTATGGCTAAGAGAGTTTATAGAAATTGTCCCATCTCCTTATCCCATAGAGTCACTCATGTTGATTTAATAGAGCTTGATATATTAGATTTTGATGTTATTCTTGGGATGGATTGGCTGCATTCTTGTTATGCTTCCATTGATTGTAGAACCCGAGTGGTCAAGTTTCAGTTTCCAGATAAGCCTATCCTAGAGTGGAAAGGGGAAAATTCTATGCCTAAGGGTCAGTTTGCTTCTTGCCTTAAATCTAGAAAGATGATTTCTAAGGGTTGCTTATACCATCTAGTTGGGGTGAGGGATATGGATTTTGAAACCCCTACTCTTGAGTTAGTCCCCATTGTTAATGAGTTTACGGAAGTGTTTTTCGATGATCTACTCGGTGTTCCTCCCGAAAGGGAAATAGACTTCGGTATTGACCTTCTCCCAGATGCGCAACCTATCTCTATTCCTCCTTATCGAATGGCTTTGAAAAACTTAAGGAATTAAAGGAACAATTGAGAGATTTGTTGGATAAGGGTTTCATCCGACCAAGTATCTCTCCATTGAGTGCCCTAATTTTGTTTGTTCGAAAGAAAGATGGTTCACTCTGTATGTGTATTGACTACCGTTAATTGAATAAGGTTACCATTAAGAATAAATATCCTCTTCCGAGAATAGATGATTTGTTTGATCAACTCCAAGGAGCGAGCTACTTCTCCAAGATTGACCTTCGGTCGGGTTATCAACAATTGAGGGTGAAGGAAGATGACATTCCAAAGACAGCTTTTCGGACTAGATACAGTCACTGTGAGTTTTTGGTGATGTCCTTTGGCTTGACAAATGCTCCATCCGCATTTATGGATTTGATTAATAGGGTGTTTAGACCATACCTTGACATGTTTGTGATCGTGTTTATTGATGATATTTTGACTTACTCAAGGAGTGAAGATGAGCATACCGATTATTTGAGGATTGTGTTGCAAGTCCTTAAGGACCAACGATTCTTTGTAAAGTTTGATGAATGTGAGTTTTGGCTGAGATCCGTGGCTTTTCTTAGTCACACTATTTCTGGTAAAGGTATTGAGGTAGATCCTAAGAAGACAGATGCGGTTAAGAGTTTGCCTAGACCTCTATCACCTTCGGATATTTGAAATTTCTTGGGTTTGGCTGGGTACTATAAAAGGTTCGTTGAAGGGTTTTCTTCAATTGCTTCTCCATTGATGGCTTTGACTCAAAAGAAGGTTAAGTTCATATGGTTCCAAGCGTGTGAGAAGAGTTTTCAAGAATTGAAAGATAGACATACCTCGCTGCGGTGTTGACCTAGCCTAAAGGATCCGATGGATTTGTGGTTTATTGTGATGCTTCAAGGATTGGGTTAGGATGTGTCCTTATGCAAAATGAGAAAGTCATTGTTTATTCTTCAAGACAACTTAAGACTCATGAAAAGAACAATCCTACACAAGACTTAGAACTAGCGGCGGTTGTGTTTGCTCTAAAGATTTGGAGGTATTACTTATATGGTGTTCATATTGATATCTTTATCGACCATAAGAGTTTGCAATACGTGTTCAAACAAAAAGATCTAAATCTTCACCAAAAAAGGTGGCTCGAATTGCTAAAGGAATATGACACGAGTGTCCTCCATCACCCCGGCAAGGTGAATGTGGTGGTGGATGCTCTTAGTCGGTTATCAATGGGTAGTGTTGCTCATATTAAGGATGGTAAAAGGAAGTTGGTTTGAGAGGTTCATAAATTAGCCCGATTGGATGTTCGATTGGTGGATTCCACCAAAGGCGATGTTATGGTTCATAATGGTTCAGAATCGTCTTTGTTGTCAGATGTGAAATCCAAGAAAGGTCTTGATCTGAATTTGACTGAATTGAAGGAAGCGATGCTTAAGAAGTCCATTGAGGCTTTCTCCCAAGGGATAGATGAGGTGCTTCGATATCAAGGTCATTTGTGTGTTTCCAATGTAGATGACTTGAGAGGGAAAATATTATCATAAGTTCATAGTTCTCAATATTTCATTCACTCGGGAGCCACCAAGATGTACTGTGACATGCGGGAGGTCTATTGGTGGAATGAGATGAAGAAGGATATTGCGGAATTCGTGGCTAAGTGTCCTAATTGTCAACAAGTGAAAGTTGAGCATCAAAAGTCGGGAGGTTTTTCCCAAGACATTAGCATTCCTATGTGGAAGTGGGAAGATTTGAATATGGACTTCGTTGGGGGTTTACCCCGCCAACAACATGACTCAATTTGGGTTATTGTGGATCGTATGACGAAATCGGCCCATTTCATTCCTGTCAAAGTTTCTTATTCAGCAGAGGACTACGCCAAGTTGTACTTGAGGGAAATGGTTAGGTTGCATTGAGTGCCCTTATCCATTATCTCCGATCGTAATATCCATTCACTTCTCAGTTTTGGAAATCTTTTCAAAAGGGGCGAGGTACTCGTGTTAAGCTTAGTACGGTCTTTCATCCTCAAACCGATGGGCAAGCGAAGCCTACTATCCAAACTTTGGAAGATATGTTGAGAGCTTGTGTGATTGACTTTAAGGGTAATTGGGATGATCATTTGCCATTGATTGAGTTTGCATATAATAATAGCTATCATTCGAGAATTGGTATGGCTCCCTTAGAGGCTCTTTATGGTAGGAGGTTTAGATCTCCTATAGGTTGGTTTGAAGTTGGTGAAGTTGTGTTGATAGGTCCCGAGTTGGTACATCAGGCTATGGAGAAAGTTTGGCTTATTAGAGAGAGGTTAAAAATGGCTTAAAGTCGACAAAAGTTTTATGCCGATGTTAGAAGGGGAGATCTAGAATTTGATATTGATGATTGAGTATACTTGAAGATTTCACCCATGAAGGGTATAATGAGGTTTGAAAAGAAAGGAAAGCTTAGTCTCCGTTATGTGGGCCCATATCATATTTTAAGGCGTGTTGGTAAAGTTGCTTATGAACTTGGTTTGCCTAATAACTTGGCATCAGTGCATCCAGTTTTCCATGTCTCCTTGTTGAAGAAATGTGTTGGTGATCCGACATCTATGTACCATTGGAGAGTCTTTGTATAAAGGATAGTCTTTCTTACGAAGAAGTTTCGGTTGAGATTTTGGATCGACAAGTCCGAAAGTTGAGAAATAAAGAAATAGCTTCCATAAAGGTTCTTTGGAGGAATCAATTAGTTGAGGGAACTACTTGGGAGGCCGAGGCCGATATGATGTCTCGCTATCCTCATCTCTTTCCCTCCATTCCTACTCTAGCTTGAGGTATTTAGTTCCTCATGGTTTACTCTATTGGTTTCATGTGTCTTAGTTATTCCCATGATTCCTTATTAATGCATATTCATGAAAAGCTTAAATTTTGAGAAAATGAGTTAACTTGATTGATTTCTTCATATTTATGTGCATTGAGTATTAGTTGCATATAGACCTTATGAAACGATTCCTAGAAGGCTAGAACATACTTTAGCTTGGAGTTGATGTTTCCTCCTCATATGTGCATTTATGTGATTGCATTCATGTTGCTTGTTCCCTCCTTATGATGTCTTGAGTTCCATTCGAGGATGAATGTTCCCAACGAGGAGATATTGTAACACCTCAGATTTGAAAAGAAGGAAAATTTCAGGTTTTTCAGAACTAGTGCCAGTGCAGATGGAAGCCATCTACGAACCGTAGGTTGACTTACGGGCCATAGGTGGGAACCGTAGATGGCAGGAGAAATAATTTCCAGTGTCAAGTTTTAGAACCCTTTTTACGGTTCAGCAGGATGGCCCATCATTTCTTCCACAGGTCGTACATAGGTCTCATAGGTCACTCTCAGACTTAATGAGATTTTGAGGGTCAAAGTTGGGATCTATAGTTGGTATGTACGGTCTGTAAGTGGACCAACGGACCATACATTGTAACCGTTGTTGGAAGTCCAAATTAAATAGTTTCTGAATCTTTCTACGGTGGAACAGGACGGTCCGTAGTTGGACCTACGGACCATAGGTCCCAACCGTAGGTCGGAGTTCAGTAGTTATTTTAAGGGCTTTTTGGTCTTTTCCTTAATTGATTAATACCTTAACTAAGTCAGTTTAGTCCTAATCCGCAATCCTATATAAGTCTTCTAAGCCTAAAATCCAACTACTCTTAATCATTCTTCAAATTCCCCCAATTCCCTCCAAAGGTTTCCCCAAATATTTCTTTCTCTAAACCTTGGAGAAAAAGACTAGAGATTCAAGTCAAGCCTCCAAATTCTCCATTGATTGTGGGCTTTGAACTCCAAGGTATGATGGCTTTCACCTATGGAGACCTTTCCTCTATAGGGTTCCTAAATTCCCCAATTTTGCAAGTTATAATTCTCCAATTGAAATTAGGGTTTTTTTCTATCTCATGGGTTCTTTCAAATTATGATCAAATTCATTGATTTATGTCTTTTTATGCATGAATTGAGTTAATTGCATATTTTTAAGTTGAATCCCTATGAACCCATGTGAAATCCATGATGTAACACCATGTATTATGCATATGCTAGTTCTATTCACATGACACTCGACATAGCCCTATCGTCTAGGTGAGGGACCAAGATTTATAAATGAGCAGTGATGATTTGAATTAGAGAGGAAGGTGTTGTGATGCCCCACCTTAAGTGTTAAGCTAAAGTTCAAAGTTAACTGCTAAGCTAAAGCAAAAGAGATTAAGATTTATAAAATGGAATAAAATATTGAGCTGCTTGCTGGCTTAACTAAGCTACTACGTGCATCGCCTACTTGAGCTATATGGATCTAGTTAAAAAGGCCAAAATTAATGGATCAGATTTAGGCCTATGTTATTGGACTCATTTGAGGCCCAAACTAAGAAAAATAAAAATGGAAATGAAATAAAAACCCAGGAGCCAAATTTGCCAAGGCCCAATGTAGCTAAGCCCAACTAAGGAAAAGGAAAAGTAGGTGCATCACCTACTTTGACCTTTTGAGCAGCTTGATGTACAGAAGCAGGTGCATCACCTACTTGACCAGTTAGTGGTTGAAAATGGAGCTGAAAAGGGAGGTTCTAGAGGATTTGTTTTTAAGGGTCAAGAAAGCTCAATATAAGATAAATATTGGCAGGAATTCCCACTCATTTTAACACACAAAATTCAAAATTTAACTCCTGTGTTCTCTCTCCTTTTCTCTGAAGGGTTGAAACAACAGCCATAAAATTCCCTCTAGGGTTCTTGAAGAAACCCTCATCTTTGCGAGACAAGGTAAGTGAAAACACTTATGGATTTAGCTTAATTATCCCATGGATGACTAGGAAAACATGTTATTTATGCTCAAGTATAAGTACCAAGGGCAGAATGTTTCCACAAGCTGTTACTCATTTTTGCTTGGTTATTAAGAGACTTTTCTCTTCTTCTTTGGTTTAAGTGTGAAGGGAAGTTTAAGTTCCTGAAGAGTTCAAGTTAAAAGAAGAAGTTGCAGAAATTAAGATTAATAACCTGAAAGGAAGGAGGTTAATTCATTGTAGTATTCGAGTTGTACAACAAGGTATGTAAGGCTATTCGACTCCATATTCTTTGGATGAAATCTGAAATTTGTGATTACTATCAAAAGTGAGTTTCCTAAGCTCAGTTCCTAGTAAAGGAAACATAGTGGTAGCTTACAATCTCTAACATGGCTAACGATATTTTCCCTCGAGCATGTGGAGTTACTCAATATATTTTCATTACTCTATAGTTATGTGTTCATGTGCTAGTATATGAATGGTATTCACAGCAGCAAGCTTGGTGAATTCTCCCCTTAGTCAATTAAAGTCAATTGTGCCATTTAAGCACATAAGCAATACATTGATGTTATATAGTTCCTTATGTCGTTGTTACTGCCTTAAAGTTATTATTGTCATGTCTTCTACTACTGGTCCGTAGTTCCAAATCTCAAAAATGATGATGACCACCAAAACAACAATCTCAAAGGATTAAAGAAACTAAGTGAAGTAATCTGTATAATTATGGGTGGCAGCCCAGGGGCAAATGCCTAGCATGGGTCGATCCCATTTGGTATAGAAGGGTGGCAGCTCAAGGGTGAAAGCCTAGCATGGGCCGATCACAATTGTTGTAATTACGAGGACGGTATCCCAGGGGTTAAAATGCCTAGCATGGGTCATCCTCTTCTACCACTGATCAGCTGGTCATTTGTATCACATGCCTTACAAAGACTATAAAATACAGAAAAGTAAATAAAAGAATGTAACATATATGATCCCACCAGAGTAAACAAAGGTGGTCTTCTATTCTGAGCTATACATTTATATATTGATACTTGGTTTCATTAAGGCCCTTGTTTTTCACATGCTTACTGCCTTACATATTCAGTACCTTCTTTCGTACTGACATCCCATATGGGGGACGGTGTGTTTCATGCCACAGGTACAGGCACTCCAGCTAGTAGACCTCCTCAGTAGGAGCGCACGACACTCAGCTACTTTTGGTGAGCTCCATGTTGATTCGAGGCTTTACCGAGTCTTTAGTAGATTCATTTTGGTATTGTATGATAGTAAGAGTAAGGGTGGGTCTATCCAAACCTACTCTAACTTTGTCTATCTTATAGAGGCTTTGTAGACTAATGCATAACATGGAATTATGGTTGGCTCTTTAACAGTTGTGGCCTCAACGGCCAAGTCATGTGTATATATATGTTGGGCCTACCTATGTTAGTCTTTTATCATTGTGGCTTATGCATATACTTGTTAGTGCTTCATGACTGTCTTAGCTAAATACAGGGTAGGTACAGGTTATATGTGGGTTCTCCCGGGCCTTTACGGTATTGGGTGCCTGTCCATCTCAATGGGATTTGAGGTGTGAGACATGATTTCTATACTTTGATCTTATGATGAGGTTTTGAACTATGAAAGATGAAATTATGAAGATATGCATGTTCTTTATGAAATTGAGATAAATGATTTAAGGTTGCTTTGACAGTGAAGCATTAATGTTGTTGTTGTGTTGTGGAAGTATTTCTCGCATATTACTCAAAACATGAATGTGAAAGGATTTTCTCATATGAAGGATTCATAAGGGTTGAAAGGTCTCAACTAACCTTTGAATCAAGATTTAATGAGCTATTCTAATAACCTTTAGCTTGGATTGGCTACTTGATATGCCCTTCCATGTATGATAATACAAGTGGCGATTATCCATGTCTCTTAATGATAATGCAAGCTAAGATTAATGACTATTCCGTGGGAGCTATGCTTAGCACCGAGTGGACAAGTGGCAATTACCCATGTCCCATAAACTATGTGCCACCATAGAATGATTGTGTTAGATAGACATTAGCTAGTGGATCCACTTAAGCTAGAAGTTTACTCAATACTTCTTCGACCAACCTCTATCTCTCCTCGACCCCACTATATTCAACCTCTCAAAACTCCTTACTCGAACATCTACACATCTCCTTTACACATCACAAACCATCTCAGTCATACTTCCTCATCTTGTTCAACATGGAAGTCACCCCCCACTTTATCCCGATTATCTTCATTCTTAATCTTATAGCTCCTAGTATGCCCACACATCCATCGTAACATCCTCATTTCATCATTTGCATCTTTTGAACCTGGGAGTTCTTGACTGGTCAACACTGCCCCATGCAACAAAGATGGTCTAACCACCACTTTATAGAACTTACCTTTAAATTTTGGTGGTACCTTCTCGTCACAGAAGACACTGGATGCAAGACTCCACTTCATCTATGTCACACCAATATGATGTGTGACATCATCATCGATCTCCCGGTTTCCTTGAATCAGAGACTCCAGATACTTAAATTTCTCTCTCTCTAGGGGACAACTTATGTATGAAGTTTCACTTCTAATTTTGCATCATGTTTCACGTCACTAAATTTACACTTTAAATACATTGTTTTGGTCCTTATTAACCTGAACCCTTTAGACTCCAGTGTCTGTCTGCACTGCTCCAACCTATCGTTAACTCAGTCGCGAGTCCCCTCGATCAAAACAACATCATCTACAAATAACAAAACACCATGGCACATCACCCTGAATATGTTGTGTCAATTTATCCATCACCAAGGCAAATAGAATAAAGCTAAGTGTTTATCCCTAGTGTAAACCACATGTACACTTTTATACTCCAAGCATCGCCAAAGGACTTTTCTCAAAACTTTGTCATATGCCTTTTAATGGTCAATAAACACCATATGGAAATTCCTTTTCCTCTTCCTATATTTCTTCATCAGTTTTCTCATAAGATGAATGGCTTTAGTAGTTGAATGCCCTGCATGAATCCAAGTTGGTACTTACAGTGCACAAAAGCTCCTTTACTCTATTTGTACTAAGTTGAGACTTTATGTTCTTTATAATATTATTATCATCCTCCTTTAGAGCTATCATATTGTTGTAGAAGACGTTAAGTCAAAAGTAAAGTACGATGGACCTCTTCCTAAATTGGCTACTGGCTTAAAAAGGACACTATGGACAAAAATCGAGGGGTTAAATGGGAAGATATTGCCAGACTAATTAGTGAAGCAAAGAGGACTCTACAGGAGCAGTTGATGCCTAAGTATTTCTAGGTACTCCAGATGGTTGATTCTGAAATATTAGCATACTAATGAATCATGGGTGAATGCATGTTTGATCCATGGAAGTTATATTTCAACTATATATTTTTCATCATTTTCCCAAAAGGAAGAAAATGATGTCATCTTTTAATAATTACCTTAACTTTCAACTTCATATCACTCGCTCCAACTAACACACTGACATTATTATGCATTCTTCTAAAAAAAATCAACAAAATATTTCCAAATTTGCTAGTTTCATTATTATTAATCTTTAATAGTGAGCAGCTAAAAACCTAAAGGATTTGAAACATTTCATATAATTTCCTGAAAAAATGTTTTCCTTGGGGGGAAATGCCACACATACTTCATATTTCCTTTATTTTTTCCTCGTAACAAACAGTCACATAACATGTTGTAATATTGAATGTTATTCGTAGTGAATAGGAAACCTTGGAGAGGAGTTCTTATGCTTGGTCCTCCTGGCACAGGGAAAACACTCTTGGCCAAAGATGTTGCTACATAGTGTGGGACAACATTTATGAATATTTTTTGTAGTTCGTTGTGTGGAAAATTGTACGGGTAGAGTGAACGATTGACACGGTTCTTATTTGAGCTTACCCGTACTCATGCTCCAACTACAATTTTCAGTGATGAAATTGATTCTCTTTACAATTCTATTATTTACTTACCCTTTGTCACTACAAAGAGAATCAGTCTCATCAATGAAAATTGTAGTTGGAGTATGAGTACGGGCAAGCTCAATTATGCACCTTGTTAATCGTTCACTCTCCCCTTACCATTTTTCATACAATGAACTACAAGAAATATTTAGAAATGTTGTCCCACACTCTTTAGAAACATCTTTGGCCAAGAGTGTTTACCCTGTGCCAAGAGGATCAAACATAAGAACTCCTCTCTGAGATCTTCTGATTCCCTGCAAATAACATTCAATATTACAACATGTTACGTGACTATATGTTACGAGGAAAAATTAATTAGAAATATGAAGTGTGTGGCTTCTGTTGCTCCCAAATGCACATTCAATTATACGTGGTCGCGCAAGTAATATAGTGGCTCTAAAAGAGCAGGATTATCGAATTCAAAGGAATTGTCAATTAATTATTTTTACTAAATTATACTAGTTTAATTATTTATTCAAGAGTACCAAAAGAATTTAATTTATAAATAAAAGAATGCAAGAATTAAATACTAAGATTACCTTACTATGATTTGGAAAAATTTCCAGGGCTGCAGCCTACTTAGAATTCACGCATAGTATCTTTTTCTATGGACTTCAATTGGTTATCAAATCGCTAATTTACAAGGTTGAATGTATGATCATGGTCTCCTGACCTCTAATTGCCTATCACAATTGGCAGTCTAACTATATCATTGAACGGGAATAGACTGAACCAATTGCAGAGCATTAAGTTTTCATCTTGTTTAGTAACCAAGCAAGATCGCTAGGTATATCCCTATCCTAGATACAAATCAACCCAAATTTTAGAGAAGATCATGCTCCTTTTGTGCCACATTCTATCCTCTTATTCCTCTCCCGAGTTTAATTCGGACAATATATTTATTTCAATGGTGGCTAATCACGAAATACTAATTCAAGAACAAAAGAACAATTTATACGATAATCAACTTCAATCCATAAAATTCAATACTAAACAATCATTCGTAGCCACAGCCCAGAACAAGGGCCTTTAGCTACTAATTTGTAAGAAAAGAAAAGGAATAAAAGAACCCTAAAAAGTATAGTGACTTTTTTCTAAAAAGTATCTCCCTTTAATAATTATTTTTATGAACTATTTATAGATGTAGAAAACTCTAAATAAAATAATTGAGTCCAAAACAAATAGGAAATCCAAAACCAAAAGGAATTGGGTTCCATGTGAAACTGCTCTGCCCAACCGCCTCACAAGTTGTGCATGTCTTCATTAATTGCCACGTGGCAATGCTTATTTCCTTCAAAATTCACATTCTGGACTTTGCGCAAATATAAAATATTATTATTATATTGAAATTAATCTATTAAGTTGTCTGCTTGATTTCCTTCTATATTCTTCCATCTTTAATTCGTTTTAGCTCCAAACGTCTTCATTTTAACACCAATTTAATCCTACAAATAAAATATGCTATTAAGCACAATTCATAAAATCCATGCTCAAAAAGAACAAATAAAAATACTAAATGTGAGGCAAATAATGATTAAAAATATGTATTTTTCGTCTCACGTCAGCTTCCCTCCAAGAAAAACATTTTTTCAGGAAGTAATATGAAATGTATCAACTATTACTTTCACCATGTTCCTTATTTATCACATAATATTTTGGGATATTAAAACACACTAGAAAAAAAAGATAAATTATAGTTAGTATAATCATAATCCTTTACCTCCTTGCCATAAATAATTCGGAGTATTTTCCCTTATCCCAAAGACACTTTCCCTTATTTATACTTGATTGTAATGAAGACAAAGTAGCTTTTACGTGGCATACAAAAGAGAACCTTTTATATAAAAGATATTGAATGGAGAAAAGCATTAATCATAGTATGATAAAATAATTATTTCGATGTAAATAAAGATTGATTTAAGTTATATGCACTGATCGACGGTATAAAAATTATCCAAACAACCAGATTATTTAAAAGATAATTACATATAAATTTATTGATTAGTAACATAAACTAAATGGCAAGTAATCCTATAAAAAAAAGAACTGATTACCATAACAAATCTTACATATTAGGAAAAGTGAAAATGACGTGCTTTCCTAGTTATCTTTTACATTGCATAAAAAAGGAATTTTTCCTCCTTATATATACACTATTGTTCTTGAATTTTCAAACTAAGAGGAAAAAAATAGCAATGGAGGGGGGGATGGGCATAATCACAGAACGTGCAGTGAGAAAGGCAAAAGCATAAAATTGGAATTGTTTGCTCTTGAGAACAACTACAACTTGCTACAATAATATCTGAAAATGATTTTGTGGAAAGAAAAATCAAGAAAGGAAATCCATGGATAGAGGATGAACACAGAGCATTCTTCAAAGAATTGGATTTTCATGGGAAAGGTAATTGGGCTAAGATTACGAAGGATTTCTTACCAAGTAGAACATCAATACAAGTTGCCAGTCATGCTCAGAAAAACTTCGTGAGATTATTGGATGCTAATTCTAATTCAAATGAGAGAAAAAGGGGCAAAAAATCAAGATGAAGATCGAAAACACTTGATTTCTTGTGCTTCTTTCTCTCATTTGAATTGGAATGAGTATCCAATAATCTCAGAAGTTATTTTGAGCATGACTAACAATCCGTACTGATGATCCACAAGGCAAGAAATCCTAGTAATAATAATAATAATAAGAATGCTTACTAGCTAAAATGGGCAAGGTTTAGTTTGGAAACGAACAAACAAGACTGGCAACTTCATGTAACGTGTATTGGGGGTATAATTTTTAGGGCTATATAAAAGAATCGGAGGACGAAATTGGACAAGAAAAGGGTTGTAAATATAGTAAGATATTAATTATTATTCAATTTTTGACTCATGGTCAAATGAAAATAAAGTAAATATAGAAATATATTACTTATTATTGGATTTTTGACTCATGGTCAAATGAAAATTAAGAAAATATAGAAAGATATTAATTATTATTTGATTTTTGACTCATAGTCAAATGAAAATAAAATAAATATAAAAAGATATAAATTATTATTCGATTTTTGACTCATGGTCAAAGGAAAATAAAGTAAATATAGAAAGATATTAATTATTATTCGATTTTTGACTCATGGTCAAATGAAAATAAAGTAAATATACAAAGATATTAATTGTTATTCAATTATTGACTCAAGGTCAAATGAACTGGAAGCTATTTACTTGTGCATTCTTATCCAATTATATGTTTATTTATTGCATGCTTATTCGATTGAAAGTTTATTCAATAAATTGTGTAAAGGATATTCATAATACAATGTATTTATAATACTCCCCTTTCATTTAATAGATAATGCGTCTTACTAAAAATCTTAGTAGAAAAAAATTAGTGAGAAAAAATATTAGTAAAGAAAAAAAGAGTACACATAGTAAGCATTTGCTAGTTACCTCATTAAAAATCTTATCAGAAAATTAAGTGAGATAAAATCCTAATTAAGAAAACAGAATACAATGCGTAGGCAAAGGCTGAGTTGCTGACCTTCTATAATCGTGTCGCCGGGCCGCGTTCGCGAGGGTCTAATCTGTCAACCTTTCGCGATCGCGAGCCTCTGGGCTGCAACCAGGTGCCCTGATTCGCTTGCCTTCGTGTTGCGGCTCCTCGCCACATTCGCGAAGGGTATTTTTCCTGGACCTCCACGATCGCGATGAACAAATTCGTCTGGTCTTTTATATTAAGACCAGACCCTGATCAACCACTTTTCCAATTCTTATTTTGGTGATTGTGGGAGCTATAGGACTCCAAATTGGGTGATTCGAAGCTTGGTGTAATTGGGGAGCTCGAGGATACGCAGCAGAGTACTCAGGGAACATCAGGGATTGTTAGTTTGAGGTAGATTACACCCCAAAGGGGCTGCATTTCCTCATTTTTCTTGTTCTTTAAATAGTGATTTTGTGCATGTGTTAATTGTGGACTATCCCGAGCCCCGAATTGTGTTCCGTTTTGGGACACAAGTTTAGAGAGGTATTTAGAATCTTTTGATGGGAGTCGATTCCTTAATTTCCTATGCGATTCCCATATTTCCCATTTTGACTCTAATTTTGGTCCGTCTCCATTTTATGTAAATTTAGTGTCTAAACGACCGTATTAACATTGTAATTATATATTTGATAGTGTAGCATAGCTCCCTGTCAACTGATGTAGCATACTTGGGTTTGATAGAACGAGCCTTAGTTTAGGCAATGACTCAGCTCCAATGATATTTTATCCACTTCTCCCTCTTTTTAAGGCCCCGTGGTTTACAATTGAGATATAGGGATTCGCTTGGCGACTTGGTACTAGAGTTGGCTTGAGCTTGAAGTATTGTATTGATTACCTGGGAGTGGATGTCGTTCCAAGGTGGTTTTATGATGATGATTTTACATGGGATCCTTCGGCAGCTCTTATAGTCGTAATTTTAAGGTCTGGTCATGCTACTCATTATCCTCTATAGAGTTGATTTATATTAGTCGCAGATTAAAATTCTGGACATCTGATCTCACCCGCAGTCCGTGATTCGAACTTATTATCCTCTACGGAGTTCATATCTATTGGCTTGCTCTTGGTTACTTGGAGGCTTATCCATGGTTCAAGGTCCGGGCTATGTCTTTTACGATTCTTTTGGGAGATCTGTTCGCGGTCCGAGGTACAAAAGTTGTATTTAAATGGTATATGAAAATTGGAGTTGAAAGATTAAAATGGAATAAGGTTGAGTTGGAGTGTTAAAATGAAATTTAGGAGAAAGTTTAAGGGTCTGCATATGTGTTTGACCTAAAATATAAGTTATACCGTAAATAACAATGACATACAAGTGTCTTTTATGATGGTTGAGGTGGTTTTTTGGTGAGGTTGTATGTGTTGGGTATTAATTGCCCTGAGTTTCTTACCATAAATAGGTTTTCCTTTTAGGAGAATGTTTAGGATTGGCTAGTCCTTTTCTTGTAGGAAAAGATTTAGGACTCTATAAATAGAGGCTTGTTCCTTCTAACTTAATCAAGAGGCTTGTTCCTTCTAACTTAATCAGCATTCACAATGCAGTCCTAGGGGTTTGAGAGTTTTGGTTAGTGGGAGAATTTGTGGGACACAAGTAAAACATTTTCACTTGTGTGATCCTCCCGAGTGAATTGGTTGAGGTTATTTCTCTCTGTATTTTGTACTCTTATATTTATATAGTGGATTGCTCATCTCCTTTGTGGACGTAGGTCGATTGACCGAACCACGTTAAATCTTTGTGTCTTTGGGTATATTTCTCGTTTGTCTTCTTACTCGTGGTCTTTCGAGGTTTGCTTTGTCAGCTTCCCCATGACACCTAATTATTTTCGATCCTAACAAGTGGTGTTGTGGTTGATCATCAACCAACTCGAGTTGAGATGATTACTTCGGATGCTCCAGAAACCTGTTGTAGAAGATCCACTAGGGAGAAGAAAAGCTCAATACGTTACTCTCCTAATGAGTATATCCTTTTGACTGACATGGGAGAACCTAAAGGTTATGATGAAGTCATGTTAGATACTCATAGAGATAAGTGTAAAGAAGCCATCGTAGACAAACACGAGTTTTGTAGAATTGTGATAGGCATGAGGCCTGTCAAGAGTTCTTCCACTTGAAGTCCATTTGGCCCCTTGCTGGAGGGGGAGTTTGTTGGGCTATGGCCCATGTTCCAGCAAAAGGCCAATGGCCTAATCCTACTTGCAAAAGGATTGGAATTATTCTCTTTATTTGGTTTCCAATTCTACTAGGAAAAGGATTGGAATTGTAATTCTATTTGGAATTGATTTTGGCTTTATAAGGAAAAGCACAACTCTATAAATAGAGGATGGTTTTGAGAGAATAATTTAATTGCTCATTAGTATTGTCTTTGAGAGACATTAGAACATACGAGAGGTTTTTTTAGAGAGCTTTCAACAAGAGAGAAGAGAGAAGAAAAGGGTTCTTTTTGCTGTAGTCTTTTTCTCTGGCCAGCAACGTTCAGATCGTGTTTTCCGATTAACTAAACGTTGGACGGGGCTAAAATATTTAGTGAGTGTTCCTGACATCTTGGTGGTTGATTTGAACGGTGGAGATCAGATTCGGTGGTCAGCAGAATCCTAATTTAGGTGCCGAACAGCAGCTCTGTTTGGGTTGTTTGTCTTTCTATTTATCTTTTGTTGGTGTAGCTATTATTTGTTCTCTTTTGGCAATTGTTGTGTAGCCATTCGAAGAATATTTGTAACCTTATTATTGTTATAGTGAAGCGATTTGGATCTTGTTGATCCCGTGGTGGTTACCTTCGGTTTGAAAGGTTTTTCCACGTTAAACTTGGTGTTCTTTATTGTTGAGTTTTCATTTTCATCTTTTCGTCATAACAAGTGATATCAGAGCTAGGTTCAAAGGTTCAATGGTCCATGTTTAAAGGTTCAATGATGGAGCTAGGTTCAATGGTTCAGGTTTGATGGAGCCAGATTAAAAATAGGTATTCATCTTGGCGGGTATAGTTCTAGCCGCAACATTTTTTACAGTAATGATGATTTTGTTGGAGAAATTGTTTCAGAGAAGTTCTCTGTGTCGAGACATGGATTTTGCACAGGAGATTATGGAGAGGAGATAGATGCAAGCTATTGAAGATTATGTGAAGAAGGTGGAAAAATGTATTTTGTCAGAAATTCAGGCCAAGGGGGAGATTTGTTGGGTATTAATTGCCCTGAGTTTCTTACCATAAATAGGTTTTCCTTTAAGGAAAATATTTAGGATTGGCTAGTCCTTTTCTTGTAGGAAAAGGCTTAGGACTCTATAAATAGAGGTTTGTTCCTTCTAACTTAATCAGCACTCACAATGTAGTCCTAGAGGTTTGAGAGTTTTGGTTAGGGGGAGAATTTGTGAGACACAAGTGAAACGTTTTCACTTGTGTGAACCTCCCGAGTGAATTGGTTAAGGTTATTTCTCTCTGTATTTTGTACTCTCATTTTTATATAGTGAATTGCTAATCTCCTTTGTGGACGTAGGTCGATTGATCGAACCACGTTAAATCTTTGTGTCTTTTGGCATATTTCTCGTTTGTCTTCTTATTCGTGATCTTTCGAGATTTGTTTTGTTAGTTTCCGCATGACACCTAATTATTTTTGGTCCTAACAGTATGTGTGGCATTTTTTGGGTGATGATTGCAAATATATATCGCTATTTATGAATTTTTCTCTTTTAAATATAAATAACTTAAGTCTTATAGAGATACTAGTTGTTGGCCACATGCTACGCATGTGTATCCTGATTTAATTGGTAATAACTTTTTATAATGATATAGACTATTAAAACATGTCTCTAATGAGAGATTGTATCCAGTAAATTAGTATATGTATGTGTGTATAATGATAAATTAAAAAATAGAAAATTTAATGTGAAAAGATGTTACATGCTCAATTTGAAGAATAGTCAGGTTCTTTTGAGTTGATTATTTGATGTCATCTAAACTTGAAAAGTGTACCCAATAACTTAGCTGGATATGCACAGTATAAAATGAGTTCATTAGTTTTGCTATTAGGCATAAATATATGATACAATTATATTGTACGTAATACTTTCTTATAGATGATATTTTTAATTGTATATGTTCTACTTTGATGTTTCAATTTATTTGTCATGATCAAAAAGTTTGTTGTAGATATTGATATCCCTCTATCTTTGGTGTTTTTTGTGTCAACTTATTATGTTCATGACTTGAGACACAATTTTTCATATTAATACTATTTTTTACTTTAAGCATTCTCAAAAAGGGAAAAGTGACATAAAGTAAGAAGAATCTGTTGCTAAGTTATTTAATATATAATAACGTAAGTGGTATGCCCATTATAGCAAGTTAATTATAAATTTTATGTAATAATAATTAAATACGAAAATAAAAGTCTAAGCCTATAACATATGTTAGAACAAAGATAGAGAAGATTTATTTCTTTACCAGGAGAGATTATTCAGAAACCTAGCATCCGGACATTAAAAGCTATATATGGAGAACAAAAATTGATAAATTGATATTTTCATTTGAATTTTTAATAAGCAAGTAAGATTACTCTTTCACTTTGGACAATTAAAAAGCCATTTAATCTAAAAACCTGTATTACCAAATTTCAAGTTGTACTCTTTCATTAATTAATAAGCAAATAAGATGTACTCTTTCATTCCGTAAAAAGTGTATTTTGAATTACGAAATCTTTCATTGGAAATGGAAAAGCTTGAGTCCGAACTCGAATTGAGTAGAGTGTAACACCTCAAATTCAAAAAGAAAGAAAAATGCAAGTTTTCCAACTGGTGCCAGTACCAACGGAAGCTACCGACGGATCGTAAGTTCACTTACGAGCCGTAGGTGGGAACCATAGGTGGCAAGTTAGAGAATTTTAAAAATGAAAGTCCCAGTACCCTTTTTACGGTTCAGCAGGAGGGTCCATCATTCAATATATGAGTCGTAGGTAGGTCTCATAGGTGAGTCCCTGACTTGGAGAAATATTTAAGATTTAAAGTTGGACTTACGATGGCCATGTACGGATCGTAGGTTGACCAACGCACCGTACATGGGTCCCGTCGTTGGGGGTCCAAAAAACTTTTAGTCTCTGAACCCCACTTACGGTTGACCAGGATGGTCCTTAGTAGGACGTACGGACCGTAGGTCCAACCGTAGATGGTGGTCTGGCAGTTTTATTTTAAGGGCTTTTGGGTATTTTCTTAATTATTCTAACCCAATACTATGTCATTTTACCCTCTACCCTAGGCCCTATAAAAATGTTTTTAACCCCCAAATTGCCAAATTGAACTCATTCTTCTAAATTCTCATAGTTGATCAAAGTTCATCCCCTCAAATATTTCTCTCTCTAAGGAAGAAGAAGAAGACCTAGGTTTCCATTCAAGTATCAATTTCCACCATAGCTTTTGGGCTTTGAACTCCAAGGTATGATAGTATTCACCTATGGAGTCCTTCCCTCCATAGGGTTCCTAAATTCTCCAATTTTTACAAGTTAGTATCTCCAATTGAAATTAGGATTTTATTCAATCTCATGGGTTTCTTACAATTATTATCCAATTGATTGATTTATGTCTTTGTATGTATGAATTGAAGTAACTGCAAGTTTTTAAGTTGAATGCACTTGAACCCATGTGTAATCCATGATTTCTAGACTATGATCATATGATACGGCTTTTGAACTATGAAAGATGAATTTATGAAGATATGCATGTTCTTTATGAAATTGATGTAAATGATTTAAGGTTGCTTTGGAAATGAAGCATCGATGTTGTTGTTGTTGTTGTTGTTGTTGTGTTGTGAAAAGGATTTTCTCACATGAAGGATTCATAAGGGTTGAAAGGTTTTCTTAGCTAAACTTTGAATCAAGGACTAGGAGCTATTCTAATGAACTCTACCTTTGATTGGCTACTAGTTGTGCCCTTCCATGGATGATAAGACAAGTTAAGATAAATAACTATTTTGTAGGATTTATGCTAAGCATTGAGAGGATATCGAGATGGAAGCTCTCCTATAGTAAAAGTCGGGTTTCTAGTAGCAATCTCCCTATCCCATAACTATGTGCCACAATAGGTTTGTCTTAGATAGACATTAGCTAGTGGATCCACTTAAGCTAGAAGTTTATGGTTATTACCTTGGCAAGTAAGAACATCTCTTTTTGGTGTGGGATAGACACCGGATTCCATGTTATAGCTCACATGGTCTATGTCGGTTAATGGCAAACTTCCCACAAATAATGAACTAAGGTTACTTTTAGAAGTATCTCAAAAATGTGTTTTAAAGATGTTTAGCTTGCATTGGCCATGATGATGATTTATGATTTCTAACCTTTCATTTTATGGTTTACCTTGGTCATTGCATGGCATGTAAAGCCCTTTTTAGCATGATTTTCATAACTCTTATGCATTGCTATCATACTTGGTACATTCCATGTACTAATGCATACTCCTGCCTACATTATTTCACTAATGTAGGGCTTGACGAATCTTCTCTCCCCATTCGTGGCTAGTTTATTGCATTTGAGATTTTGAAGACTTGGTGAGTCCTCATACTTTGAGGACGATGTCACTTTTATAGCTTTATGTCTTTTTCTTTCGAACTTTGTATATGATGTATGGGTTACGTCCCAATCACCTCCTTTATCATGTATTAGATGGCTTTGAGACTTATGTTAGACATCCGCTTTTATCAACTCTTTTGTATGAAGTACTTACTTTGAACTTTTTAAATTATATTATCTTGTATGATGTATGTTAAGTGGCTTGTGTGGGGCTTCTGGGGGTCCTATACGCCATGTCACGTCTAGGGTGCACTTTAGGTCGTGGCAAACTTGGTATTCAGAGCACAAGGTTTAGAAAGGTCTTAGGAAGTCTCATAAGTCACGTCGAGTAGAGTCTTGTTCATGAGTGTGAATTGCGTCACATTTATGAATGAAGAGGCTATAAGATGATTAGGAAACTCCACTTCTTTCATTACTCTAAAGTCATGTGATAGAGTGTAACTCTACATGTCTTTCTCCTAATCCCCATCTAATGCTTTTCAGGATATTGCCCCTCGAAGAGCATACGTTAGGAGGAATGTGAATGAGAATGTGGAACAAGAAGCTCCTCAAGCTCCTCAACTTCTGGCTGACCCTTTGACCGAACAAGTGACTAATGCGGAGTTTAGGGCTACTTTCAAGTGTTGGCTCAAGCCATGACGGCTCAAGTCAATAGTGAGGTTGTGGTCCCCGTGAACCCAAATGTGGGTACGGTGGCATCAAGAGTGAGGCACTTCACTAGAATGAATCCTCCAGAGTTTCATGGTTCCAAGGTTGAAGAAGATTCTCAAGAGTACATTGATGAGGTGTATAAGGTGTTGATGATCATGGGAGTGACGCCGGTGGAAAAGGCGGAATTGGTTGCTTATAAACTTAATGGTGTTGCTCAAGTTTGGTTCAACAAATGGAAGGAAGAGAGGGCAGTTGATGCAGGTCCTCTTGATTGGGAAAAGTTTAAGGTCGCTTTCCTTGATAAGTTATTTCCCCTTAAGATGAGGGAGGCAAAGGTACTTGAATTCATCAACCTTCGTCAAGGAAACATGAGCGTAAAGGAGTATACTTTGATATTCACACAATTGTCTAGATATGCTCCTACTATAGTTGTCAATCCTAGGGCAAGGATGAGTAAGTTTGTTTCAGAGTTATCTTAAATGGAGGTCAAAGAATGACGTACCACCATGCTTATCAATGATATGGTCATCTCTCATCTACTGGTTCATGCTCAACAAATAGAAGAAGAGAAGCTTAAGGAAAAGTCTAGGGAGGCAAAGAGGGCTAAGACTGGTGATGGTGACTTTTCACGCTTGAGGTCTCATGGACATGGTCACTCTAGGTTCCGACAAAAGTTTTCTGGTCAAGGTTCCTCCAATGCTCCTCCTAAATTCAACAAAGATAGGGTGTCTACCCCTAATCCTCAAGGAGGAAATGGTGGTGGATTTCCATCGACTACTTGTGCTAAATGTAGGAAGAAACATGAGGGTAAATGCTTAGCCAGTACAGATGGTTGCTTTGGTTGTGGTAAGAGTGGTCATAAGATAATGGATTGTCCATCACCTACGGCTAAGGGAAGAGAAGGTATACAAGCTCTGCCTAGTGGTTCAGGTATAAGTGCTCCAAAGAAAAACTGATTTTGTGCACTTCAAACTCATCATGAGCAAGAGGGTTCTCCCAATGTGGTTACCGGTATGTTGAAAGTCTTTCATCTTGATGTTTATGCTTTGTTTAATCCCGGTGCTACCTTATCTTTTATGACTCCATATGTGGCTATGAGGTTTGATATTCTTCCGAATGTGTTGTTAGACCCTTTTCGGTCTCTACCCCTATTAGTGAATCTATCGTGGCTAAGAGAGTCTATAGAAATTGTCCCGTCTCCTTATCCTATAAAGTCACTCATGTTGACCTAGTAGAGCTTGATATGTTAGATTTTGATGTTATTCTTGGGAAGGATTGGTTGCACTCTTTTTATGCTTCTATTGATTATAGAACCCGAGTGGTCAAGTTTCAATTTCCAAATGAGTCTATCCTAGAGTGGAAAGGAAGAAATTCTATGCCTAAGGGTCTGTTTATTTCTTGTATTAAAGCTAGAAAGTTGATTTATAAGGGTTTCATCTACCATCTAGTTAGGGTGAGGGAGATGGATTCTGAAGCTCCTACTCTTGAGTCGGTCCCTGTTGTTAATTAGTTTCTGAAAGTGTTTCCCAAGGATTTACCCAGTGTTCCTCCCGAAAGGGAAATAGACTTTGGTATTAACCTTCTACCAGATACACAACCTATCTCTATTCCTCCTTACCGAATGGCTCCGACAGAACTTAAGGAATTAAAGGAACAATTGAAATATTTGTTGGATGAAGGTTTCATCCAACCGAGTATCTCTCCATGGGGTGCTCCAGTTTGTTTGTTCAAACGAAAGATGGTTCACTTTGTATGTGTATTGACTATCGACAATTAAATAAGGTTACCATTAAGAATAAGTATCCCCTTCCGAGGATAGATGATTTGTTTGATCAACTCCAAGGGATGAGCTACTTCTCTAAGATTGACCTTCAGTCGGGTTATCACCAATTGAGGGTAAAGGAAAATGACATTTCGAAGACGGCTTTTTGGACTAGATATGGTCATTATGAGTTTTTGGTGATGTCCTTTGGCTTGACTAATACTCCGGCCGCATTTATGGATTTAATGAATAGGGTGTTCAGATAATACCTGGATATGTTTGTGATTGTGTTTAATGATGATATCTTGATTTATTCAAGGAGTGAAGATGAGCACATCAATTATTTGAGGATTCTGTTTCAAGTCCTCAGGGACTAACGACTCTTTGCAAAGTTTAGTAAATGCGAGTTTTGGTTGAGATCTGTGGTTTTTCTTGGTCATATTATCTCCAGTAAAGGTATAGAGGTAGATCCTAAGAAGACGGATGCGGTTAAGAGTCGGCCTAGACCTTTATCCCCTTCGAATATTTGGAGTTTCTTGGGTTTGGCTGGTTAATATAGAAGGTTTGTGGAAGGGTTTTATTTGATTGCTTCTCCATTGACGGCTTTGACCAAAAAGAAAGTTAAGTTCATACGGTTGGAAGCATGTGAGAAGAGTTTTCAAGAATTGAAGGATAGACTTACCTCCGCTCCGGTGTTGACTTTGCCGGAAGTATCTGATGGATTTGTGGTTTATTGTGATGCTTTAAGAATTGGATTGGAATGTGTTCTTATGAAAAATGGAAAAGTTATTGCTTATGCTTCGTGGAAAATTAAGATTCATGAAAAGAACTATATCACCCATGATTTGGAACTAGTAGCGGTGGTGTTTGCCTTAAAGATTTGGAGGCATTATTATATGGTGTCCATGTTGATGTGTTTACCAACCACAAAAGCTTACAACAAGTGTTCAAGAAAAGGATCTAAATCTTCTCCAAATGAGGTGGCTTCAGTTGCAAAAGGACTATGACATGAGTGTCCTTTATCACTCTGGTAAGGAGAATGTGGTGGTGGATGATCTTAGTCGGTTATCAATGGGTAGTGTTGCTCATATAGAGGATAGTAAAAAGGATTTGATTCGAGATGTTCATATATTGGCCCGATTGGGTGTTCGGTTGGTTGATTCCAATAAAGGCGGTGTTATGGTTCATAATGGTTCAGAATCGTCTTTTGTGTCAGATGTGAAAGCCAAGCAAGGTCTTGATCCGAATTTTATTGAATTGAAGGAAGTGGTGCTTAAGAAGTCCGTTGAGGCTTTCTCCCAAGGGGGAGATAGAGTGCTTCGATATAAAGGTCGTTTGTGTGTTCCCAATGTAGATGACTTGAGAGTGAAAATCTTATCAGAAGCCCATAGTTCTCGATATTCCATTCACCCGGGAGCCACCATGTTGTAACGTGACTTACGGGAGGTCTATTGGTGGAATGTGATGAAGAGGGATATTGCGAAATTTGTGGCTGTGTTGCAAGTCCTCAAGGACCAACAACTCTTTGCAAAGTTTAGTAAATGCGAGTTTTGGTTGAGATCTGTGCCTTTTCTTGGTCACATTATTTTCGGTAAGGGTATTGAGGTAGATCCTAAAAAGACGGATGCGGTTAAGAGTTGGCTTAGACCTCTATCCCCTACTGATATTCAAAGTTTCTTGGGTTTGTCTAGTTATTATAGAAGGTTTTTGGAAGAGTTTTCTTAGATTGCCTCTCCATTGACAACATTGATCCAAAAGAAAGTTAAGTTTGTATGGTCTGAAGCATATGAGAAGAGTTTCCAAGAATTGAATAATAGATTTACCTCCGCCCCGGTGTTGACTTTACCAGAAGGGTCCGATGGGTTGTTGTTTATTCTAATGTTTCAAGGATTGGACTAGGGTACATTCTAATGCAAAACGGGAAGGCTACAGCTTATGCTTCACGACAACTTAAAATTCATAAAAAGAACTATCCTATCCACGATTTGGAACTAGCGGACGTTGTGTTTGCATTGAAGATTTGGAGGCATTACTTATATGGTGTTCATGTTGATGTCTTTACCGACCACAAAATTTTGCAATATGTGTTCAAGTAGGAGGATCTAAATCTTCGCCAAAGGAGGTGGCTTGCGTTGCTAAAGGATTATGACATGAGTGTCCTCTATCACCCCGGCAAGGCGAATGTGGTGGTGGATATGCTCTTAGTTGACTATCAATGGGCAGTGTTTCTCATGTTGAGGATGATAAGAAGGAGTTGGTTCATGATGTTCATAGATTGGGCCGATTGGGTAATCGATTGGGTGACTCTAATGAAGGTGGTCTCATTGTTCGTAATGGTTCATAATCGTCGTATGTGTTAGATGTGAAAGCCAAGCAAGGTCTTGATCCAATTTTGGTTGAATTGAAGGAATGGTGCTTAAAAGGTCTGTTGAGGCTTTCTCCCAAGGGATAAATCGTGTGCCTCGATATCAAGGTCGTTTGTGTGTTCCCAATATTGATGACTTGAAAGAGTGAATCTCCTTAGAAGCCCGTAGTTCTCGATATTCCATTTACCCGGGAGCCACCAAGATGTAACGTGACTTGCAGGAGGTCTATTGGTGGAATGAGATGAAGAAGGATATTAGGGAATTTATGGCTAAGTATCCTAATTGTCAGCGAGTGAAAGTTGAGCATCAAAAGCCGCCAAGATATTAGTATTCCTAATTGGAAGTGGGAATATCTAAATATGGATTTCATTGTTGGTTTACCCTGCACCCAGCGTCAACATGACTTGATTTGGATTATTGTGGATCGATTGACGAAATTAGCTCATTTTATTCTCGTCAAGGTTTCTTATTTGGCAGAGGACTATGCTAAGTTGTACCTAAGGGAGATGGTTAGGTTGCATGGAATGCCCCTATCCATTATCTCTAGTCGTGGTACCAAATTTACCTCTCTTCCTTCACCCTCAATTGGTGATATCCCGATCGGAGGTCAATCTTAGAGAAGTAGCTCACTCCTTGGAGTTGATCAAACAAATCATCTATCCTTGGAAGAGGATACTTATTCTTAATGGTAACCTTGTTCAATTGCTGGTAGTCAATACACATACGAAGTGAACCATCTTTCTTGCGAACAAACAAAATCGGAGCACCCCATGGAGAGATACTCGGTGGGATGAAACCCTTATCCATAAATCCTTCAATTGCTCTTTCAAATCCTTAAGTTCTGCCGAAGCCATATGGTAAGAAGGAATGGAGATAGGTTGTGTATCGGGGAGGAGGTCAATACCAAAGTCTATTTCCCTTTTGGGAGGAACACTGAGTAGATCATCTGGGAACACTTCCAAAAACTCATTAACAAGGGGACCGACTCAAAAATATGGGTTTCAGAATCCATATCCCTAACCCTAACAAGATGGTATATGCAACTCTTAGAAATCATCTTTCTAGCTTTAAGACAAGAAACAAACTGACCCTTAGGCATAGAATTTCCCCCTTTCCACTCTAGGAATGACTCATTTAGAAATTGAAACTTGACCACTTGAGTTCTATAATCAATAGAATCATAACAAGAATGGAGCCAATACATACCAAGAATAACATCGAAATCTAACGTATCAAGCTCTATAAGATCAATATATGTGACTCTATGAGATATGGAAATGGGACAACTTTTTAAGACTCTCTTAGCCACAATAGATTCACCAATAGGAGTAGAGACAGAAAAAGGGTCTAGCAACACATCTCGAAGAACATCAAACCTCATAGCCACATATGGTGTCACAAAAGACCAGGTAGCACCGGGATCAAGCAAAGCATAAAAATCAATGTGAAAGTCTTTCAACATACCAGTGACAACATTGGGAGAAACCTCTTGATCATGACGAGTTTGAAGTGCATAGAATCGGTTTTGCTTTAGATCACTTGAACCTGAACCACTAGGCGGAGCTTGCCTACCATCCTTTCCCTTGTCAAGTCTAGATGGACAATCCCTCAAATGGTGACCACTCGTGCCATTATCAAAGCAATTATCCGTACCCATCAAGCATTTCCCCGGATGACTCTTGCCACACTTTTGACATGCGGGAACCAAGGAACCATTTCCTCCTTGAGGCTTAGGGTTAGACACCCTTTCCTTGTTGAACTTAGAAACCGAAGCATTAGAGAAACCTTGATCAGAAAACCTTTGTCGAAACTTAGAACGACCATGTCCATCGGACCTTGAATGTGAAAAGTCACATCACTGGTCTTTGCCCTCTTTGCCTCCCCAGACTTTTCCTTAAGTTTCTCCTCTTAAATTTGTTGAGCATGAATCATTAGGCTAGAAATGTCTATTTCCTTAATGAGCATGGCGATACAACATTCCTTAACCACCATTTCGGACACACCCGAAACAAACTTGCTCATCTTTGCCCTAGGATCGGCAACCATAGTAGGAGCATACCTAGACAATTGTGTGAACTTCAAGGCATACTCCTTAATACTCATATTCCCTTGAAGAAGGTTAATGAATTCAAGTACCTTGGCCCCGTTTATCTCAAGGGGAAATAACTTATCAAGGAAAGCAACCTTAAGCTTTTCCCAATCAAGAAGACCTGCATCAACCGCCCTCTATTCCATCCATTGGTTGAACCAAACTTGAGCAACACCCTTAAGTTGATAAGTTTCCAATTCCTCCCTTTCCACAGGCGTCACTCCCATAATCATCAAAACGTTGTATATCTCATCAATGAACTCTTGAGGATCTTCTTCAACCTTTGAACCATGGAACTCTAAAGGATTAATTCGAGTGAAGTCCCTCACTCAAATTGCTATCGTAACCACATTTGGGTTCACGGGGACAACAACCTCCCTATTGTCTTGAGCCATCGTGTCTTGAGCCGACACTTGAAAAGCAGCTCGAAACTCCGCATTAGTCACTTGTTCGGCCAAAGGGTCAATTAGAACTTGTGAAGCTTCTTGAGGAGCTTCTCGTTCTATATTCTCACCCGCATTCCTTCTGACATATGCTCTTCGAGGGGCTATATCCTATGAAGCATCAGATAAGGATTAAGAGAGACATATAGAGTTAAACTCTATCGCAGTGATGAAAAAAGTGGAGTTTCCTAAACATCTTATAGCCTCTTATTCATAAATCTGGGGCGCTTCACACTCATGAACAATACTCTATTCAATGTGGCTTATGAGATATCCTAGGACCTTTCTAAACCTTGTAATCTGAATACCAAGTTTGTCATGACCAAAAGTATACCCTAGGGATAACATGGCATATAGAACCCCGAGAGGTCCTACACAAGCCACTTAGCATATATCATACAAGGTAATACAAATAAAGACTTTAAAAATATAGCATTTTAAACATCGAAGGAGTTTAAACAAAGAGGAATTCTACAGAAGTCTAAAAAGCCATCTAATACATCATAAGGAAGGTGATTGGGACGTAACCCATACATCAAATAGAGGCCTGAAACTGAAATACATGAGAGCAATAAAAGAGTCTCGATCCTCGGAACATGCTGACTAACCAATCCTCAATGTCTATGAAGGATCAACTAGCCACGAGTATGGTAGTTAAGAGCGTAAGACCATACATTAGTGAAACAATACAGGCACAAGTATGCATTAGTACATGGAATGTACTAAGTATGAGGCAATATGCATAAACATAGGCATGATACCATGAATGACTTAAAATGAGTAGGCATGATCATTTTGAAACATTTGAAAGCTTTAAAGAAGAAATGACATGAAAATCATGAAAGCATGGTCAAGTACATTAACATAAAGGACATAAAAAAGGCTTTGAAGAAAACATAATCATTTTATGGGATATTAGCTTTAACCGACAATAAGACCATGAGAGTTATATCATGGAATTCGGTATATCCCTCATACCGAAAGAAGAGGATTCTACTTGCCAAGGTAGCATCCATACATATCATCATTTGATAAAGGGAATCCACTATCTAGGTCATTTAAGACAATCATACGGGGGCACGTAGTTAGGGACTAGAGACTACTGTCTTTGAGCCTCCACCTCAAATCCCTTTCGGTGCTAAGTCTAAATCCCAATGGAATAGATAAAATTCAAATATCAATTTAACATAGGGAAAGGAAATGATCAATGCCAATCCACATATTTCAAGATCAAAACATAGAATAGCTCCTTAAACATAATTCAACATAGATGAGAAAACATTTCACCAATGTGAATTAATTTGTGAGAAATACCTTTCAAAATCATGATCATCATAGTAAGTGAGAAATTCTTTCACAATAGCATTGATACTTTCCTTTCAAAGCAACCCCAAATCATTTATAATCATCTCATAAAAATATGCATATATTTATCATTTCATAATTCATGGATTCATGGGTTCTCATATGACCATAGTTCAAAAACATAATTTAGGCATAGGTCAATGTAATTTCAACTAAATATCATGGATTAACATCAATTCATGCATTAGAAGACTTAATTAACCATTATAAATCATAATTAGATTAAACCCACATTCATTGAACTGAAACCCTAATTTGATCAATTGAAAATTGAATTAAAAAATTAAAATCTTTGGGGACCCCATGGAGGAAAGGAATCCATGGGTGAATACACACATACCTTGATACTAGAAGCCCAAAAATAATGGAGGCTTGGAGTCTTGGATGAACCTTAGCTCTTCTTCTTCTCCCTTAGACTTGAGAGAATTTGGAGAGAATGAATTTGGTCAAGTTTAGGGAATTTAGGAGAATGAATTGGAAGTGGATAATTTGGGGCTTAAAAGCTTTATATAGGGCTTAGGGTAGTAGACAATATGACATAGTATTGGTTTAAAACAATTTGGAAAGGACCCAAAAGCCCTTTAAAATAAATGTTGACCCTCCCTCTATGGTTTGGACCTTTCTACGAAAAGTACTGGTCAATCGTAGAAAGATCCAGAGACCTTTGAAATTGGACCCATTTTGATGGAACGGTCTAAGGCTTGTACAATGGTTGATGGACCGTTCTGGTGAATTGTAAAAAGGGTACTGGGACTTGGTTTGAAAAAAATTATTTCCTACTTCCTATGATTGCCACTTCGGCCCGTAGAAGCTTCTACAGTCCGTAGATGGGATCCGTAAACACAACCTGCAACCCAAAAACTACTTTTCTTCCTTTTCAAAATTTTGAGGTGTTACATTTATATTATTCCTTATCAGTTTTTTAGAGTAGCTTGGGGATTTGTCTTAGGTTCTCATCAGTATTAATAGAGGCGTCATAGATAGTCAGTCAATCAGTTGTATTTAGTTTGCAAATAAATGTATATTTCAGACATAGTACCATTTAGTATTTGTACGCTATATGAGTTCATCCCATGTATTAGCTTTCGCATTTACCTTCAGTTTGAGTTGTATGTTTCATGTCAGGACAAGCGTTAGCTTGGGGCCTCTCGTGGTTCCAAGTACCGTGTTACATCAGGGTGTAGATTAGGGCGTGACAAGTCCTTTTTGGAATCTCACCACAGGTAAACTATAACTCTAAAAGGAATAGAGTCCTGAACGAGTCTAGGTAAACAACTCATCACAGCTAGCCAATCACTCGTACTAATAAGGCTATTCGAAGGTCACGACCTAGCCTGAAGGGTCAAATCTAACTCGATTCCATTGCCAAAATATGCCCAAAATGGGACCCAAAATCCAACATATAAAGAAACTCATGTGGAACCTATACTAAGGCTCCATAATACAATCACTAAGTCCATTCTAGCCTATACTAAGCTCACAAAAACAATTATATCATCAAATGGGTTGAAATCAACTTAAGGATTACTTGAAATACCCAAAACAAGGCTAAATCAACTCAATAATGATAAGAACAAGGAATCTTACTAACAACCAACCTAACACTAAGCTAATTGTCATGCCAGAACAATCAACAAACAATGTATAAGGATAGTAAGGTTTATCCTACCTTGAAGCTGATCACGCACGCTTAACAATAAAAAATGGGACTAAAAGTGAGCCAAAATAGCATTATGGGACCTGCATAGGAAATCTTGAAATTAACTTCATCAATGAGTCCCAACTGTCTCAAGTAACTTGTGCCCCGAAAATGGGCACAATCTGAGCTCAAACATACCCCAAAAGTTTAATAAATCAACATTAAAGAACTGAAAATGAAGAAACTTATGGGTTAAGCACGTGAACAACGAACTTAGCAATGTATTAGCACAATCCCCCAAGATTTCCCACTGAAAATACCTTGAAAATGAGCTCTCTAAAGAATTGTTCTCGTTTTGTAAATGAGGAAAAATATAGAGTCTATGCTAATTGCAAGCTTGATGAGATGCATCAAAGCCTATATTATAAAACAATATAGGCACAAGGAGGGTATGCGATTAGTACTCAGAATGTACTGAATATGGGAAAAGATGCATGAACATAACATAACAGCCAGATAAGTCTTACAACATGAAATTGCAATGACCAAGTAAACATGACAAGAAATTTGATAATCTGATTCTAAAAAAACATAGTACAAGGTCAATGCCATATTCTTAAAATCATAATCATAGTCATAACATATGTGGGTGATACCATTAATCCACATAAATTATGTGAGATATAACATGGAGTTTACTGTACTGCTCCCACACCAAAAAGAGAGTGTCCTATTTTCCAAGGTAAGGACCTTAATCATGAGCTTAGATGGATCCACTAGCTAGAGTCAATTAAGACTAAGTCCTACAGGGGCACGTAGTTCTGGGACTTGGGTAATGATCACTATTCCAACTCGATGCGAAGTAAACTCCCAATGGAAAATATGCATAATCACATTTATAATCATAATCTTTAAAATGTTAAGATTCTAGTAATACCAAATCATTCATAAAATCTTATAATCATAAAAATAGATCCTGTAAATAGTGACTTCATAACATATTCTTTGAGACACTTATCTAAAACATCTAAATCATGATAATCTTTCATAATGAGATGTACTTCAATCGAAAGCAACATAATTCCATATAAACATGTTGATACTTTATTCAAAAGCATCATTGATTCATACATCCTTCATATAACAATGCATGCATATCAACATAGCTTAATTCATAATCATAAAATACTTGCATAGCATGAGTTCATGAAAATATCATTGAAACATTGAATTATGATAAAATTATGCATAATAAGATCAATCATGATGAATAAACTTAAATTCAATTGAACTCATAAGAAAATCATGAAACCTAGAATTGGGTAAGAATTGCAAATGGAAAAAATAAGGTTTCTTTGGGACTCAATGGGTGAAGATGAACCCATTGATGAATTTCCCACATACCTTGATTAAAGCCCTAACTGAAATATTCAATAGAGACTTGAGATCCTTGGAACCTTCGGAAGCTTAAGGGAGAAAACTTGAGAGAAAATATTTGGAGTTTAAGAGTGAATGGGGTTGGTTAAGGTCTAGAAATCACTTATACCCCTTCAAAATAAGCCTAAAATGACGTAGTATAGAATTAAAAGAGTAGAAAAATACCTAAATAACCATAAGAAAATAATTGATGGACAGTTCCATGAACACCTTCTACGGTCTGTACAACCAAATACGGACTATATTGTCTGTCCATTGACCATTTGATTGAAAGTCCAACTCTTTGATGAGAAACCACAAACCACTTTCATGACCTATCATTAATTGTATGGCCCGTCAATCTTCTTCGTAGAACAAGAGCCTGGAAATTTCCTTAAGTTCAGGACTTGAATTACAAACCACTCTGTATGGATCGTATTTCCTTTTACGGCCCGTATTGACCAGCAGTAAAACCCAAGCACTGTAGTTTCAAATTTCTAAAGGACGTAACCATGGGACCCAACTACAATCCATAAACCCTATTACAATTCGTTTCGTTGGCTCATGAACAGGGGTCAGTGACTTTACATTTTTCCCATTTTCTGACCTTCACTCTACAAGCCATTCCATGGCTCGTACACTGGACCGCGACCCATATATCCAACTCATAAACCCTGAGCCAACATACAAAAATTATAAATCTCAATCACGACTGCTTTCTACGAGTCGTAGTACATTACACGATCCATACATGGGCCTCGTGAACAACTGAACTAGCAAGTTTTGCACCAGATTTTACAACCTTTCAACTTCCAACTAACTTTTACACTTACTAGGTGTTACATAAGTCATCTCAATAGAACATGGGTTCCACACCCAAGGCTCTATTTTAGCCAAAAGCCATAAGGTTGCTCAAGATAAGTCTGGAAGCCTTGGGACCCGAACCAAGGGTCCATCTAGACTAAACTCAACGCTTCAAAGCTAACAGAACCATCAGAATTGCATTCTAAGGTCATTTACCTAATGTTTTGACTAAAGTCAACCGTTTAAACTTCAAAAGCTTCAAAACACGGAAACTTGCATAAAACCAAACAAAGGACCATGTGACTAAACTATTAGTCCAGCAAGTCATAAATGACATGAGGTCTCTATAGAAAAGCTCTAAACGCTAAAAAAAAAATAACTGAGAAAATAACCTAGAGAGTCATTACACATTTACATCTTTTAAAACCCAACAATCCCCTGCATAAATGGGGAATGACTCTGAGGAAAAGAAACTGATAAGTGTGCAATTTACAAGCAAAGATAAATTGCATCCAGATAAGTAGGTTTCCCTTCGAACATTTCATAGTGAACATATACTGGATATACTTGATGTGACACCCCAACTTAAGATAAAAAGTGCCACATCGGCAAAACACGTGACAAATATTGGGTATATAAGTAAGAAGGCATTACACCGTAGTAAATCATTTTGAAGTTGTGCGGGTCTAGGCCTAATGCAGATAATATCACTAGTGGGTTGAGCCGTTACAAATGGTATCAAAGCCACTTACGTGTTAGACTTGTAGATTTGGGTTAGAGTTCAATTGAAGTTATGCAAATCTTGGTAAGGTGGAGAAAACATCAATGCTGAGTCTAGGCAAGTTCAATATTGTGGGCTAACCTCAGCAAGGACGTTGAATTCATAAGAAGGAGTGTATGTAACACCCTATTTTAAGATAAAATGTCCCACATCAAAAAACACATGAGAGATGTTGGGTATATAAGTAGGCAGGACTTACACCCTAGTGACAGGTTTTAAAGCCATACTGGTCTAGGACTGTAACACCCCAAAAATCTCTAGGCTAAGATCCGAACCATTCTTCGTAAGTGTATAGGGTTGTACCGAAAGAATCTTAATTTTGAATGGGTATTGTAGAGATTTTATGAATACAATAAATCTCGATTGTATTTCACGGAAGAGTTCTTCCTCAATATATAAAGGATGTTACACAAAGTGTAGTTGAATATAAACTCTCCAAAAGATAAAATATAAACATGAATTCTAATAGAACACAATTACTACATAAATGTGTAACCTCACTATTATGATGTCCTAACATGCCCCCGCAAGCTGAGCAGTGGGTGTACAACTGCAAGCTTGAAACGCAGGAGATTAAACTGACGAGAAGGACGGCTCTTAGTGAAAATGTCTACTAACTGATCCAAGGAACTGATGTAGCGAACATCCAAGTCTTTTGAGGCTACTTTTTATCGAACAAAATGAAAATCCAATTCAATATGTTTGGTCCATGCATGAAAAATAGGATTTGCAGGGAGGTAGCTAGCGGACAGACTATCACACCACAGTGTGGGAGCTTGAGGAAGAGAAACATAAAGTTCTCAAAGAAGACGTTGCATCTAGGAAACCTCAGCAGTAGTTGTTACTAAGGCCCGATATTCAGCCTCGGTGCTGGATCATGCAACCACGCGCTGCTTCTTTGAGCTCCATGACACTAAGTTGGGACCAAGAAAAATACAATAATCATTGGTAGATCTCTAATCATCTGAGGAACCAGCCCAGTCTACATCTGAGAAGGCCTGAAGTGGTAACGAGCTAGTTGAACGCAAGTGCAAACCGAAGTCTATAGTAGCCTTTAAATAGCGCAACAAGCATTTTATAGCAGTGAAATGAGATTCCATAGGTTTATGCATGAATGGACATAATTTATTGATAGTATATGACACATCTGGATGCGTGATAGTTATATATTGAAGAGTTCCTATCAAGCTGCGATATAATGATGGGTCAGAAAATGGTAAACTTCCATGTTGAGACAATTGAAGTCTCGTGACCATAGGTGTGGCAATTGGCTTTGCACCATCCATTTTGGCACGAGCAAGGAGTTATCTAATGTATTTTGACTGAGAAAGGGTCAATCCAGTGGTCTGATAATGTACGTCAACACCAAGAAAGAAGTGTAGCTTACCAAGATCCTTTATAGCAAAGGCATTAGAAAGTTGAAGAATAAGACTTGCATTGAACTCATTAGAGCTTCCTATAACAATAAGATCATCTATATAGAACAAGATAATAGTAACATGGCCTTCACAATTGCAAATAAACAGAGACGTATCAGATTTAGAAGGTACAAAATTGAGTCAAAGCAATTTCGAGCTAAGCTTCTCAAACCATGCCCGAGGTTCCTGTTTAAGGCCATAAAGGGCTTTGTGAAGCTTACACACATGATTTGGATATTGTAGATCAGTAAAACCAGAGGGTTGAGACATGTTTACCTCTTCATGTAGTTTCCCATGAAGAAATGTATTCTTGACATCAAGTTGTCATAGTGACCACCCTTTTGACAAAGCTAGAGATAGAACCACACGGATAGTTGTAGGCTTCACCACCGGACTGAATGTCTCATGGTAGTCCACTCCAGCCTTATAGCTAAATCCCTTTGCCACTAACGAACCTTGTATCTCTCAATGGAGCCATCAGGATTGAGTTTCAACTTAAAAATCAATTTGCACCCAACAACAATTTGGCCGTGAAGGACGGGACAAGGGACCAAGTACCATTTTGCTGGAGGGCGTTAAACTCTTCTTGCATAGCCTTTCCCCAATTTGAGTCTTTGTTGGCTTGGGTAAAACATGTAGGTTCATGTGGCAAGGTAGATGGTGGTAAAGGGTATTTTGTGGCAATGTGAGCTTATGAAATTTGAAATTTGGCCTAACGCCTGGATACCATATGATGAGGTACAAAGTTTGTGGTTCGGGCAGATGATGGTTGAGAATTAGTAGGAACAATGGTTGTATCAGTAGCTACTGGAAGATCAATAGTAAGATTAATAGGAGGAATGGAAGAGGGAGATAAATCAAACGGGGCCAAATGACACACCAGTGAGTTAGACAATGGACTTGGAAATGAAGGAGCTGACGAGATGGATGATGAAGTTGGCAAGACAGCAACTATTATGGAAGGATCATTGGCATCAGTGGTTTGGGAAGAAGATTTAATAGGAGCAACGACCGGCAAAGATGTCATGATAGTAGAGTCAGAGGTCGGAGCTCTATTTGGAGTCAAAGATGAACTAGCAAAGGAAAATTATAACTCGTCAAAAACCACATGACTAGGGACATGTAAATATTTATAGCCCTTATGATGTCCACTATACCCCAAGAAAATACATTTTAAGGAGCGAAAGGATAGTTTGTGAGAGTTATAAGGACGAATGAATGGGAAGCACATGCAGCCAAAAACTTTCATAAAATGATAATCAGGAACCTTTTTGAACAACTTCTCATAAGGTGAAACATTATTGAGAGAGGGTGATGGGATACGATTTATAGTGTAAACTGATGTAGCAAACGCATGATCCCAAAAGGTGAGAGGAAGGGAGGCATGGGCAAGAAGTGTTAAACCCATTTCAACATTATGACGATGTTTCCTCTCGGCAGTACCATTTTGTTCATGAGTATGGGGACAAGATAAGTGATGAACGATCCCCTCTTGAGTAAAACAGGTAGATAACTTCCTATATTCGCCACCCCAATAAGATTGTACCACTTTTATATGACGATCAAAGAATTTCTCCACTTGAGTTTAAAGCGCAAAAAAATGGTATAAAGCTCATTTTTGAAACTCATAGGAAATAACCATGTAAATTTGCTAAATTCATCATTGAAAGAAACATAATAACGAAATTTATTACTAGCAAATTGTGGAGCAGGACCCCATACATCAGTGTGGATCAATTCAAGAGGATAAGTAGCACTAGAGTTGGAAATAAAAAATGGCAATTTGTGACTATTGCCATATTGGCAAGATGAACAAACATTAGACCAAGAACTTGATGTGAATGGTAAAGAAAGTCTCTTAATAATACTATTGACTGCTCGCAGGGACGAGTGACCTAAACGATTATGCCATAGATCAAAAGATGACTTGGACACATGGAAAGCTTGTTATTGATTTAGAGGGAGTGGGCTGGCTGATTAACTGGGCAGCAAGGAGGTGATAAAGGCCATGCTCAAGAGTCTCGCGCAGTAGTAATTTTATTGTTGCCTGATCCTTTACAAGACAAAAACAAGGGTGAAACTCAAATATAACATCATTATCAGAGGTAATTTCAGGCACCAATAATACATTAGATAGATGTAAAGATCGACTAACTGTAGGTAAGATAGAATGACCAAAATGAGATATTCTCAAACCTGTGCCATTACCAACATGAATTTGATCGGTTCCCAGATACTCTCCTCTTATTGCCATGTTCTGTATATCATTAGTTAAATGATGAGAAGCTCCAGAATTCGGGTACCAATTCGATTCTCCAACCATGGAAGGTTGTGCAATGAGAGCAGCCATGTGCGACTTGGATGGAGCTTGATAGGCATGGTCGAAATGATGGTAGCAATTTAAAGCCGAGTGTCCAAACTTGTTGCAAACTTGACATTGATTTTGATTGGATGAGTTAGTGTTGCGACCCCAACCTCATCCTTGTCCTCGTCCAGTCCTGCCACCATAAGTCTGATTGTTATTAAAATTAGTATGCTTCCTAAATAAATTATCATTGTTAGGATTGTTGGATTGTCTAGTAGACAAGTTGATTTGGCTGCCTAATCCTTATTCCAACCTTGTAATCTGTTCCAAACAATACTCATGACTTAAAAGCAAGCCATGAAGATCAGACAATGAAATTAAGTCCACTCTAGCAGTGACTGAGACAACCACATCATCATATTCTTGTCCAAGTCCTCCAAGAATATATAAGGAAAGATCACCATCAGTGACAGGTGTGCCGCAACTGCGAGATTATCGGCATAAGTCTTCATCTTTTGAAGATACTCTACCATTGATGAGTTGCCTTTCTTTGTGGTTTGTAATTGCAATCTTATTTGCATTATCCTAGCCTTGGATTGCGACGCAAACATTGTTGCAAGAGACTTCCAAACAGTCTGAGACATCGTACAACTGACTACTTAGGCTAAAATCCCTTCGCTGAGGGCTGAGAGAATCCAACTCAATAAAAGTTTGTCTTGTTTGATCCATAAACTATACGCTGGATTGATAACTGTGCTAGTTGAGGTTGATTCAGAAGAGCTATTTGGAATTACCTTGGGAGGGCACTTGTGCGTACCATCCACATATCCCTCGAGTTCGTGACCCCTAAGAACTGGGAGAATTTGGGAATTTCCACACAATATAATTATGACGATCCAATTTAAGAAGATGAGACTGAGTGACGTTGGTTGCGAATGAATTTTGGGAAGGGGTTTGCGAGGTGATAGTGGTAATTGAAGGGAGTGCCATTGTGAGACGTGAGTCTTCGTAGGGCTCCGATACCATGTAGAGATTTTATGAATATAATAAATCTCTATTGTATTTCATGGAAGAGTTCTTCCTCAATATATAAAGGATGTTACACAAAGTGTAGTTGAATATAAACTCTCCAAAGATAAAATATAAGCACGAATTCTAATAAAACACAACTACTACATAAACGTGTAACCTCACTATTATGATGTCCTAACAGGTATTAAGGTCATTTTTTTAGTGTAGGAAGAGAGCTGGGGATGAATTAAGGCAATAATAATCCTCTAGTACAAAGTTTAGTTGAAAGTTTCCTTATTGATTCAGTTTCCTTATAAGATTTTACTTGAGTCAACTTCAAATGATCATATCTCTTAGAATATGAATAGATAGATGATCCATAACCTATCAAATTACAGGTCTATGAGTCTTCTTTCCAACGCCACCAAGTTTGTGTCATTCCGAGTTCAGAGTAGAGAGTTATGATCATTTTACTAAATGATGCAGTGCAGATCCATTTTGACCGACGGGAAAAATTCTAAATAAGGTATTTTTCTTGTCCTTATACACCTAGGAAAACCTTAAAATGGTTTTCTCAACTTCTATAAAGTCCTAAACAATCATATTTCCATCTTTTAACTCCTTCTCCTCTCTCAAACTCTAAGACAAAATTCTAAGGAAAATCAATGCATAAGACTTCCAAGCAAGATTCTTTTATATATTTTTCATGATTCTTCTTCAAGCAATATTCTTTCAAATATTTTTCAAGATTCTTCTTCAAGGTAAATCATTCTCCAAAGATTTCAATCTTTTCAATCCAAATTTCTTCTTATAATCATGAATCATTAATAGAAATCTTAACCCTTGGTCATAGGATATTCAAGAAACTAATTTAAGAATCTCCATAAAGGATTTCTTAATCGTTCTTTGTCAAGTTAGAGTTTTTTTTCAATATTCATGGAGCGTTTAAGGTATGTAAGATTATTAAAGTGAAGAACTTTATTTTTTCTCATGCCCTTCTCCTACAATATATATTTTTAAGATCAAAGCTAGGATTTTTACCCAAGATTCAATGATTTCGAATTTCCTACCTTTTATCTCCTAATCATTGATTCTTGATTTTTACTATCAAAATTATGGTACTTTATGCCATTAATGATTATTTATTCATGGTTCATTATTATATCACATGGACCCCTTTCTAATCAAAGTTATTTAAAACCCCTATCGTAGTATTTCATATGCATTAATTTCACAAATAAAGTATGTTCAAGATTTTAAAGAAGTCTTTCAAGAAAAAGTTCAAGAAAGCATAGTTAGTTTTAATCTGAGTCAGCACTAGTGGTGGTGCGGTATGAAGAGAGATATAGCGGACTTTGTGTCTAGATGTTTGACCTGTCAACAGGTCAAGTGTGAGCACCAGCGACTAGGAGGTGTGTCCTAGAAGATGCCCATTCCTACTTGGAAGTGGGAGCGGATCACTATGGACTTTGTTGTGGGTTTGCCTACCACCGTGGGTGGTTATGATTCTATTTGGATAGTTGTTGATAGGCTGACTAAATCCGCTCATTTCATTCCAGTTCGAGTGAAGTATACAGCGGAGAAGTTAGCCCAGCTTTATATCAGTTAGATTGTTAGACTTCATGGAGTGCCGGTATCTATAGTCTCAGATCGGGGTTCCTTGTTCACCTCGCATTTCTAGAGAGCTCTACAGCATGGTTTGGGTACTCGGCTAGACATGAGCACAGCCTTTCACCCTCAGACTGATGGTCAGTCTGAGCGGACTATTCAGGTGCTTGAGGACATACTCCGTGCTTGTGTGATTGATTTTGGTGCTAGGTGGGATCAGCATTTGCCCCTAGCAGAGTTTGCCTATAACAACAGTTATCATTCCAGCATTCAGATGGTTCCATTTGAGGCCTCGTATGGCAGACGGTGTAGATCACCGATTGGGTGGTTTGATTCGACGGAGATGGATTCTTTAGACACCGACTTGCTTAAAGATGCCATGGATCAAGTTCGTGTGATTCAGAGTAGGCTGTCGACTGCTCCGAGTCGGTAAAAGAGGTATGCCGACCGGAGAGTTCGTGATCTTGTGTTCATTGAGGGAGACCATGTTTGGCTCCGAGTATCACCCATGAAGGGTGTTATGCGATTCGGGAAGAAGGGCAAGCTTAGCCCTAGGTTCGTTGGCCCGTTTGAGATCTTAGACATGGTGGGTGAGGTGGCCTATAGGTTGGCCCTACCACCTAGCTTGTCGGCGGTGCATCCCGTGTTCCATGTCTCTATGCTACGGAAGTACATCCCGAATGAGTCGCATGTGATTGCCCTTGATTCTGTAGAGCTGGGTCCTGATTTGAATTTCGAGGAGGAGCCTTCAGCTATTCTTGATAGACAGGTCTGTAAGGTTAGGACCAAGGAGATTGCTTCAGTGAAGGTGCAGTGGGGTCACCGTTCAGCAGGAGAGGCTATCTGGGAGATCGAGTCTAACATGTGTGCCAGATATCCTCAGCTTTTCGAGGCTTCAGGTACTTTCTTTTACTTTATGTTCGAGGACGAACATGGTTTTTAGTGGTGGATAATATAATGACCCTAAAGGTCAATTTTGGTAATTTTTGTAAAATGACTGTTTTGCCCCTCCCGAGAGTTGCCCCGAGTCATGTTTGAAATGTTTTCGAAGTTGGTTTTGTGAAAGTTTGAATTAAAATAAAGTTTTTGAAAGATTTTAAATTTTGAAGGCTTAAGTTGCCAATTTGTGGTTATAGAGGTCATTCGGAGTTTCGAGAATCGGATGTAAATTCTGTCGATTCCATCAATTCCAAAATGTGGATTTTAGCCCAGGAGAGTTGACGGGGTCAAATTTGGGGCTGTTTTGAGGATTTGAGTTCCTAAGTTGGAAAATTGTGGAAATTTGATCATATGATTGACTTTAGTCAACATTCGGAGAACCGATGCTCGGATGTCGATTTCGACAACTCCATTCTATTCGGGGGATGATTTTAGGCCTAGGAGTGGCCTTGGTTAATTTTTAGAGGTCCCCGAGCTTGTTTTGAGTTGTTGAGGTTTGAGTTAGTTTTGAGGTGCTTTATCGGGTCCTGGGTCAAGGAGACCTCGAATCCGAAATCTGATGGTTCCATTGAGTCTGAAATATCGAGTTTATAGCTGGTTTGTGTGCACGGGGTTCCGAACGAACCCCGAGGGGCCATTCAGAGATTTGAGAGTTGGCTGATTTTGCTGCTATCTGGTGCCAGGTATTTAAGCCTCCGCGTTCGCGGAGGGTTGTTACCCACATTCGCGGAGGGTAAGGTTATTGGTCTCCGCATTCCTAGAATAGGGTCTGCGTTCGCGGAGGTTGCTGAGTGTTGGTCACCGCGTTCGCGGATGGGGCTCCGTGTTCGCGGATGGGGCTCCGCGTTCACGGAGGGTTAATTATCCCTGGTGGCGAGTTGGTCTCCGCGTTCGCGGAGAACAAAAATGGCCTGGACAGTGTAAATTCAAGAATTTGGCCATTTTCATCATTTTGGAGCTCTGTTGGGCGATTTTTGAAGAGGAAATTCTTGGGAATCAGTATGGGTAAGTGTTTTTAACCCTTGGGTTTGATTACCCAGTGTTTATATCAGGATTTTGAATTGGAATTTGGGATTTTAAGTGAGATTTTGGGGGTTTTTGGTTGAACTCCGAAAATTTGAGAAAAAATGGAAATTGAGGGTTGTTTGAGCTTCCTTTTCAAATGGGTTTTTCACCATTGAGTTCCTATGGTATTGAGGATGAGTTTTATGAAAGAAATTTCGGATTCTAGTTCCATTTTCGAAATCGGAGTATGGGGTTGTTTCATCTTTTTCTTCCGAATTTGGTGTTCTTGGTCTTGATAGGCCCGGATTGTGATTGGGTTTTTATTTGTGAATAGAGATTCGATGAAGGCAAGTGAACTCTTAAAACCTTGTAAATCTCTTAGAATCTCGATTTCCTTACTTGATTGTGTTGGGGAGTAATGGGATTGAGGTGTTGGGTGAGTTCTTGCATGAATCAATCTATAGACCAACCATGTCTATTTCATGTCTCATGTCTTAAATTACTAGCCTCTATTGAAAGAACATTAGTTTCAACTAAATTATCCTTTTTAGTCACTCCAAAAGTTATTGGTTTATTAGATTGACCATTATTGGAGTCTTCTTTGCAATTAAAGACTACTATACCATAACAAAAATTACCTCTACCTTCATTTCTTTTCTCCACAATTTCTAAATTTTGATCTTCTTCATATATTTCTATCAGATTCGTTGATTTTTCTTTTTCTTTTGATTGATCATCCTTTCTTTGGTCTCCTTCATTTATTTCTACCAAATTCGATGACTCTTCTTTTTTTGATTGATCGTCCTTTTTTTTTGCAATACCACCTCCACTATCTCATTTGTTTGTTGATTAATAGATATATATGAAAAATTCATTTCTAGATCACCAAGTCTTAAGGTATTCAGATTTCAAGTAGACTCAACATTTGTCTTCTTGGTATAAAACTCTATCTTTTCAACAACTTTAACTTCTTCTAATACTTCTCCATTGATCCTTAGACCATCGGCAATTTCTTTAATTCTCGTAAAAAATATTTGATTGATTTTGTTGGTTTCATCTGAGCCAACTCAAATTGTCTCCAAAGCTCTTGATGTTTCTCTCTATTCAATCATATAGCACATCAATGTGATTTCACTTATATTTTCAAAGCCTCCTTTGTTGATTTTGCATGCAAATATTCACTATATACATGCATGTCACGACCCAAAAACTGGGTGTGATGGCACCTGCCTTATCCCACAAAGACAGGTCAGCCTAATCAACCCTCGACAAGGGTAAATGCGGAAGTAAAGACAAAATTAGAACTAAACATAACATAAGCATGCAGAAATCATAATATAAGTCAAATCTTCCCCAAAAGTTGGTGTCACGTGTACAAGTCTCTAAGTATTACAACAGATTTAAGAGAAATAAAAGTCTGAATGTCTTCATATCTAGAGTAGATGAAGGACATAATAAGGGAATAAGTGATGTCTTCCGAGAAGACAAGCAGCTACCTTACGAACTCCAAAAGCAAGCCTCGCACGAAGATGAGAGAGAGGGATCAAGATGATTTGAACTCGTAACCTAAAGAAGTGTAGAAAGCGAGGGAGTGAGTACCAACACAATGGTACTCAACAAGCCGCCCTAACTGTAAGTAAAGTAATGCTGAACACATTGCACCCCGACTCACCATCTAAACTTCCACATACTACAACTTGCACAAAATTAAGAATCCAGCCCAACACAACTGTACCATAATAACAAAGGACATAACACAATAAAAGTAACTCCATGGATAATGACATCAACAGACTTTCAGCAAAACATGCTAAATTCTTAATCAATGATCATGACGACAACACCTCACTCATACATGTCAACCAATGATAATGAGGCGTAATGCAATGCAAATGACATATAGAGTGATGCATGTATGTCTTATCGATACACACCTGCTGCATAGCATCACGGGACCCATGGAGTGTCACGACCTGAAATCAGGCCATGATGGCGCCTACCATAACCCCTGAGTAGACAAGTCAAAACCCAAAGACAAATTATGGAAGATAACATATTAAATATTAATAACTAAGAATAAATGGAAACAGGAATAAAATATAGAAATGGGACATAGCATAGATTTGTAAGTACGATACAAAATATACAAAAGAGGCCCAAAAGTGATCAAGAAGATAAACTAACACAAGACCTGATCCCCGGACATGGTGTCACCGATATAAGAACTGCTAAGTAACGGAAAGATATATATACAAGAGACCTTACTAATCAAAACAAAAAATATAAGTCAATACAAAAGAAGGAAAGCAGCAAGTCTCTGAACGCCAGGAGCTCACCATGATCCATGTTTGTGACAGCCAAGGGAGATCCAACGCTCACTGAGGGTGGCTCGTATTAGGAGTTGCATCAGAAAAAGATGCAGAAGTATAGTATGAGAACCAAAACATGGGGTACTTAGTAGACATCATAAGTCGACCGAGCTCAGAAAGATCAAATATATAAAGAGAAGCACAATGATACTAGCATTTCAAGGATAGATTATAAGATATGACAATACCAATACGAAGAATGGAAAGTAGCAAAATAACTCAAGAACAAGGTACACACAGATACAAGGCAACCCAAGCCACACTAAAAGCCAAATAGTACAATAATGCAATGTAGATGATGAATGAAGGAAAGAAAGAAGCTCGAAAGGAACCTCGGGCCCCCGGAATGATGCCTCACACTTATCAATAGTATATCAATAAGCTGGATATATGTCAACAGGCCACCCGGAATGATACCTCGGACTCATCAACAAGTATAAATAGTAGAATGTAGCCCAAAACTAAGTCAATGGGCTACCCAGAATGATACCTTGGACTTATCAGTAAAAGTAGACAAAAGTATGGAAAATCATACAAACAAGTACTTCCTTGCCACTTAAATCATACAGTTTCAAGAACTGCCAAAATATCTCAATAAACCTTTTTTTAATCAATTTCCAAGGCTCTTTCAAGATAAGTATCAAATGCAATTACCATGCAATTAGTGTGTTGTGATTCTAATCTTGAACACCAACATTAGAATCACAACGCACTAATCACACATTTGGGTAATTCTCATCATAGTACATACCTACTAACATGAAACTCCAGCTATTTCAAGATCATGGCCTCGGGCCCAACAATTAATATCAAAATAATTTATAAGCACAAAGGTACCACAGAAGCAACCAAACAATGCAAATCAAACAAACACGCGGCAATCTAAGTTTCGCCACCTAGGTGCCATTTCTAAGGATACTAAATGATACAAACAACAAGGATCAACCTAGGCTAAGGCTTTTTGGCTAAAAACTACTCTAAGCAACTCAACAATGGCCATAAAACGACTAAGGTTCAAGTAAAGCCTAAACTAATCCTAAGTTCCAACCTAACATGCGATAGTACTCAAAACATAGGCAATCTAATTGAGTCAAGTCTAAGAAAAGGAAAAACTGTAGCCTACCTCAAAGCTAAAACTTCACTCGAACCTCTACTCCGGTGCTTTTTCCTTCCGAGGGGCCTCCAAATGGTGCAAAGTTATCAACAACATGATGGGAATGCAAAAAACAAGCACAAAATAACCATATCAATATAATAATTTGAAATTGGAAACACAAACCCAAAAATACAACTATGGAACCCGTGCACGGAGTCACAAAATTGATTCTGTCATGAGATCCCAACCTGCTCAAGAAAGTTGTGCCCTGAAAATGGGCACAATCCGAGCCACCATCAAGCCAAAAAAGTCCCTCTAAGAATTAGTTCAACAAAGATCAAAAATGGTGAATTAAAGAGAAATTTATGGGAATTACCAAGGTTAGCGAAAGGTTCAACGACCCCAGAATGTGCCCATGCGATTCCCCGATGCAACCCAACAAGAATCACCCAAATCCACCAAGAATTGCTCTCAAAATTGCCCAAAAACCAATTATTTTAATGAACAAATGCATGCTGAAACGGGTCTTTAAACTTGAAGACTACCAGGAAGATAATGTCACGCCCCGAGCCTACACGCTGGACGTGATCAGAACTCACAAACCATTGATGATCCCCAAGCGAACCCTTGGCCTGGCTGACTACTTAGCGGAAGACTAACACACGCATACAGAAGCTTAAATCTGATGAACTCAAGAATTAATAAATTGAAAGTCATGCACTGTTTGAAAGTACTGAGTATATGATTAAATACTAACATGAGTCAAAATATCTGAGAAAGAGAACTAGATTAACTATGTAACCTTGTCTATCTATGAAACTAATAACTGAGAATAGGAGTTGGGACAAGACCCACAACTTCCATAATAGTACTACTAAAGCAATAAAATTGGAGCCCTCCAAAAGCAAGGAGGCCTCACCAAAAAGCTGACGAAGTAATGATCTGATCTCAACGAAGCGCCTGTTGATGATCCTAAATACGTGTATCTGCATTATAAAATGATGCAGCGTCGAGTGACATGAGTACATGAAATATATTGTATGTAATAAAGCTGAATTAAACAAGAACTTAACTGAATGAACGATTGAAAAATAACTAAACTGAAGTAAAGCATGAACATGAAGTGAAAACATTACACTTTGCAATAAGATATGCAATAGCAGTAAATACTGAAATAGTATACTTTACTTTTCTTGGGGAATTTCTATAACCAATAACCACCACTATGAGCCTCGTGATGATACAACGCCTTGCCCATGTTGCCAGAACTGCCCTATACCCTTTTGGGGTATAGGACGTAACTCAACTTATGGATCCACTAAAATGCCCACAGCGAGGCGGGTGAGAAGTCGCTCGAATTACAGTACGATCCTATCTACGCTAGTGGCAGAGTTTATGGGGTTTGAGTTATCTTAACTCTTACCCAAATCGATGCTCAATACTACTGCCAAACCATGCAATAATGCTCATATAATATCTGGGTTGAGATAATACACAAATACTTCTTTAAAAATAAACTAATCTTCTTACTTTGACTGACCAAAATGCTTCTGTAAACTATTTATGCTTTTCTTAAATTAGTAAAGCCTTTCTCAAAACAATGAATGCACTTGGAACCGTTAGTGTTCCCTTGAACTTTCTCTGAAATGGTCATGTAAAATAATTAGACTCGACCCGTACAAGCCAATCGTAGAACCACGTACTCAAAATCACCAAGTCTTGAAGGTTGCATCTACGAGACCCAACTACGGCTCGTACTTCCATTTACGGGCCATATTATTGGCTCGCACAAATAGGTCTGGGACTTGACATTTTTCAGATTTCCGAAATTCCAACCACGACTGGTTCCCATGGCCCGTACAACCATCTACGGTCCTTACATGGGCTTGTGGAACTAGTGCACTAGCAACTTTTGCACCAGATTGCAACCCTTTCAACTTCTAACTGACTTTTACACTTTCGGGGTGTTATAAATAACCCTTCGCGAAACCAAAGGCCATCCGTGAACGCGGATGTCAGCCATGCTGACCCTTCACGAACTCAGCTTGATGTCCGCGAACGCGAAGGTCTGGGGTGCTAACCCTTCGCGAACGCGGCAGGAGGCCTGAGAACGCGAACGCGGTAGGAGGCCTGCGAATGCGAAGGCCTGGGAGGGCAACCCTCCGCGATCACATCGAGACCCACGTGAATGCGGAGGCCACGAGGCTTACTTTCCATGAACAATGAAAAGGACCCACGAACGCAAAGAAGAGAATAGTGTTGCACTAGCAGCAATGCATCTGGAGTTCACTAAGAGTGAAAAATCCCCCGATAGGGGCTCAGAATTCGGTCTAAACCCGTCAACTCAAACAAACTATGATACCCAATCAGAAATGATATTCCGAACTCAACAGAATCAATGAAACAACCAACGGAGGTCGTCTCGTCAAAATATTGACCAAAGTCAACACTTACAATGAAATACCAAACAAAATGCCAAAAATCACAAACTTATCCCGAAAGCCTCGGGAATCAAACTAAAAGTTGTTCTAGACCAAACTCGAAAATCCGAAGCTAGCCGCGCTGACAGAAGTTCCATCTGAGTGTGTTTACCAAGAATATTGACCGAAGTCAAACTTTGGCCAAAACTTCAAAATTAAAACGCCTAATGGCACAAACTCAAAATGACAGCCTCAAAACCCAAACCAACCATCCTACTAGGTCAAAATGACCCTTCTGGAGCTGATGAAACTGATAGTATCCTCATTCGACATCCGACATCAAATTCTCTGGATGTTGAATAAGTCAACTCTTCAGCTTCAAAAGGGTAAAACCAACTCAAAACTCACTCGACCACCTCGGAAAGCGTGCTACCCAATCCAACACCACATAGAAGCTACAGAAAAGCTACGGAAAGGGGCAAAATAGTAAAAGCGTGTAAAAATACATAAATGACCTCGAGGGTCATTACAGAGGGACTCACAAGGTCCATGCATCCACTGAAACCATTTTTGTTCTTTAAATGATACGCAAATATATCTTAGAACTTTCTTTGATCTAAAAATCAAAAATTACTAAAATGTAAGTGCTAATAATTAAAGTTAGAAATGATGCTATTTTAGTAGTGAAGCTTTAATTTAAAGACAGACATTTCTATTGGTCTTTAAATTCTAACAACTTTCACCCCAATAAAGTTCTAGGATTTTGTTTTACCTTTTCTTTAGAAAAAGGAAAAAAGCATACAGCTTGAATAAAGTTCTCCCATCTAAAGAAATAAAAAGAAATACAAAGTTCAGGTAAAATATGTATGGTACATTGAGAAGTAAGAACATATACATAGTTGAAAAAAATAAATATTGTATATGAATGTGTGACGTTGAAAAATACTTCACCTGAAAGATGATTTGTATGTCATCAACTTTACGCGCTCAAAAAAGAGTGTAGATAAAAATTACCAAGTGCCCAAGTATAGATTCCAAAAAATAAGCATAAATAATCTAGAAATAAAATTTTAAAAATTAGCATCGGCACCACAAATAAAAACATGCATCATGTGAGACGTTATAGTTGCCTTCCCTTATTAATTACTCTTTCTTAATTATGTGCTTTTAGTTGCGAATTAAATTATTTTTTGTTAAATTTCAAGTGAAATATTGATGATATACTTTCAATCAGTGTTTTAAAAGTCTCTGTTGAAACTCGCCTCGGGCTCGCTCCGGGTGGGGCTCTAGCAAAACGTTCCGAGACTCAAGTGTGGGGCTTAGTTCTGTAAGACTTACGCCTTAAGCGCCCGACTGTATGCCCTAAGCAAGCTCAACGTCCAACGCTCGGGGCTCGCCAAACAGATCTTACATAAATTATGTGTTAAATTCTTTAGTTAACATTGTTGACCCTCATAATTCTTGAATAAGTGAATGATACTTAATAGTTTTTTAATCTATAGAAATAAGAAGATTGAGAGTAACTCAAATAACAAGTTGTAGTATCACATCTTTACTATTTGGTAACACTGTGAGGGTGATTATATATTATGTAACATTTCTTTTAAAAATACATAGCGAAATTTTACTTTTATTTTCACTTATCGTTAGTCTTCATGTTTTTCTCATGTCTCAAAATAATCATATTTTTAGCTATTTGAAAGTAATTTTATTTTTACTCATGATGGAGTGATGTTTTTATTATAATACTAGTAAGTTTTATTGATTATTTTCTTTTAGGGAGTAAATTCTATAGTATGATAATAATATATTTTTAGAAATAATGATTCTTTTATTATTAGAAGGTTAAGATATTAAATAATTTATACTTGTATAATCATGTAAGAAGTTCTATTTTCTATGAGTTTCCTTAATCATATTTGTAATTATTTCAAACTATTGATGTATTTTTATAATTTTGTGTAATTATATTATCATACTATATTGTAAATTAAAAATTAAAGATCCATGGGACTTACGCCCCATGTCTCAAGGCTTACATCTCACCCAATGCTAAGTAAAACGTCCCGCCTCACGCTCCCGTCTTTTAAAACACTACTTTCAATTATAGTACGAGGTAATCATTTGGTTACATAAATTGAAACTTCATGAGCAATGCTGTTCTCCCTTAATTAGCAATAAATAAAAAAATTTAAAAAAAGAACATCGTTTATCCATCTAGCTATACTGTTCTCCCTTAATTAGCAATAAATAATTCGAGATAACAAATAAATTTATCAAGAATCTTTTTTGCACTGCAAAAGGCAGCTTTTGGAAATTGACATGTTCACTAAACCAATTATAATCGATTAAATGTGGGCGGGTTATAATGAGTTAAGATAATAATTGGGTCAAGATCCAACCCAACCCAAATTTGTTGGGGTCAAAGCGGATTGAGTCAAACTGGATTAAGTAATGAGTAATATAACGAGTCAAGACCCAACCCAATCAAATTTTTACTAAGCTTAATTGTTTTATTTGTTCTTTTAAACTATTTTAGTACCTTATAAAATTATTTCTTCTTTGTTATGACTATATATAACATATCAAATTGAAGAAAAAAAATTAAAAATATCTTGATAAGATTTCTAAATCAGGTTACATACCAACCCAATTTTTAATGAATTGAAATGGATTAAGCTAATAAATAACCCACCCAAACTTAAATGGATTGGACAGGTTGACTTCATTTTGCCACCCCTAACTAACATTCTTCCCCCAACTATTTATTACATGCATGATTTATCAATATACTTTAATTCAAGTACTAACCATTCACATTAATCATCTAAACGAGTTACAAGCTCAGAATGTAGAAATATTGAAAGATTACCACCAATACGGTGAGAAGATGGTGGACAATATAAAGAAAAGAAATCAATAAAGTATCATTGATCAAAATATATATAAATAAAAAACGATATTACAAGAAAAAGCAATAAGAAACCAGAAAATCTTGGACTAATTCATTTCAAAATGTAAGCAAAATCATGAGCTTAAGCTCCTCAAAGATACTAATTCATTTCATTTTCCCCGGTTTCCCTTGTTGCCTGCTGCTGAAGCCTTTCCTGAGCTTTTTCCTTTTTGGTTGCCCTTCTTCCCCTTGTCCTGCTGCTTCTTCTTTTTCATTCCATGCTTTCTTGCATCTTTTTTCATTCTTGGATCCACAAGGACTTTTCCCTTGCCAACCTTGACTTGAACTCCCTTCTTTGCCACTACATATTCCCTTTCTGGTTTTTTTGTTGTTGACGCCTTTCTGTATAGCTGTTCAATCATTTTTCTCTTTGAACCTTCAGAGATTTCAGTTTGGTCTGATATTGAGTTAGCTTTCTTCCTAAACTTCTCTAGCTTCCTATGTGCTGCCCGTTTCTTACGAGCTTTGGCTTCTGCAACTTTCTTTGCAGGTCGAGCATCAATTGCTTTAAATTGAGCTCTCATTGCAGCAATCTCCTCTTTTGTCACGGGTTTCACTGGCTGGAAATTTCTCTTTTCCTCATCAATGAACCACTTCGGTAGCCCCTCATCGTGAAACATATATCTGTTGTAAGCATCATCAATCATTTCTTCCCTAGGTCTTTTCTTCAGCATCATTTTTGCTGTAGCCAATATTTCAGCCTTGGTGTCAATATCGTCATCAGATTCATCAGATGATGAGTCGCTAGAATCAGTAGCAGGAGCAGGAACAATCTCAAAATCATCATCTGCCTTAGAAGCTGAGACCTGTGAACCACCATTTGTTTTCCTCATCAGATCCTTAGTTTCACCCTGCTGCTTATCATTTGTCAGTTCCTTAGGTATTTGAATCTTCTTAGCCCCTCCATCAATTTGCATTTCATCTTCACTGTCATACTTGTCCAAGACATCTTGCTCTTCTGCTTCAGCAAAAACATCTTGAGTAAACCACTTCTTCACAATCTCCTCCTGACGTGGCGCATCCTCAAGGGGTACAACAAGAGGGTTGACTTCATTATCTTCCATCTCACTCTCACAGTCTTGAGCAGAATGAATCATCGTGCTATCATCATTGCCATCCTGGAAAAGAAAGAGCAGCACTACCATTAATGCAAAGAAAGACAGAAAAGAAGATGAACTTCTGAGTAACTTGAAGAAGCCATGTGAAAAAACAAACCACTTTGTACACATTTTTTTATAGATGACTTATGAAAGGCACTTGGAAAGTTTAAGATAATGATCAAAATTTGATTCAATCCTTCTTATGTAATCCTAGTTTCAGGCCAATCAGGATTTAGTTAAATCAATTTGAATTTGACTTTTGTTTTGGTAAAAACTGAATCTTACCAAATTTACAATCTCAGTTAATATTTATTTGAAATCTGCATGCCACTATATTACAGCTAATAAGTTGTTGTAATATAGGAAATAAATGTAAATAATAACAAATAAATAAGTATATAGGAAGGAGATGAGGTTGTGCCTAGTGCTCCCTGGGGCAAACACAATCCAGATTTGGAGTCTTTTACAGATCAATTTTGATCCAGAAAAAACAGGATTTAAATCTTTGCCAAATTAGAACAAAGCTCAAACAAGTTAGCTCCCACTAAATCCAGCAGAGCATCATCAAACAATTACTAAAAGAATTGACCCGTATTGAATTTATATACAAGTACGTGTTGAAGGAAACAAGAAACTCAGTAGAACCAAGGAGAGGATGTACAGATAAGAATTTGTAATGCAACTTAAACCTCACTTACCAGCAGATCATCCTTCAAGTGTGCTTGTTTGGATCGCTTTCTCTGTTTTGATTTACCTTCCACTCTACCCAAATACCGTTCATAAGCCTCATCAAATAATGCCTCTATATTATCATCATGTCTGAAAATGAAGGGGAAAAGAGACCTAGTAGCTTTAGAAATTTACAGGCAACAATCAATTTTAGAAGCAGATCCCCAAAAGCTGGCCATAATACCTTCTGCGTTCGTCTTCAGAGTCCAGATCACTGGATGAATGCTCCTGGGCTTCCTCGTCACTTTCATCGCTTACCTCAGTATTTTCTTTGTCATATTCACTGTTATCAACAGCTACGAGATCTTTCTTTCCCTGAAATGTTTTTTCAAATGCATGTGAAGCGTATTATTAACAAATGTTGTAGCAGACTCTTCACATAGCAGTAAAAATGAATTAAATTGGGTGAAAGGAAACATTATCAAGATTAGTGGTGAAACAAATCCGCATATCACGTAATCTAACAATGGAAAGGATTAGAAAAAAATAGCATGCGTTTGGTCTCGGAAAAAAGGCTAGAAAGCATTACTACTATTTTACTGATTATTCTCAATAGGATTTTTAAAAGATAGATCAAGAAAGATGGGAAAAAAGGAAAGAAAACCTTTGAGTCATGCTAGTGAAGAGTATAGATTGGGAGAGGGTGGATTTAACTTTCCCTATTCTCTCTATCCTTGAAATTCTCAATCACGTCACAAAAGCTATAAAGCACATCTCCCCTGCCTGCTGATGTTCCAACAAACCACATACCTCCCAACAACATCCACTGCACCTTTCTGTTTACTTATCTAAACTAATTACATCATGGATAATTCTTTAGGGTATATTATAACATACGAATTTAATCATAACATTCACATCTGTGAAATGCCGTACCCTATAAAAAATGTTATGGTTCTAAATATCAATTTTACTTCTACCCGGAGAAAGATTCTAAAGCAACTTAACTATAAAAAGGAATCAGTCAAAGTCACCGATATCATCTGATAAAGTAAAATAATTAAACCAAAAATCAGGGAGGGTTGTCCATCAGAAATCTAGCAACTTATAGCAAGTGCACGTTGACGAAGTGGTTATGGAGATACAACTCTGAAGAACCTGTAGTTAAGCCAAGTTCTGAAGCAACGTGACAACTATGAGAAGAAAACAGTCAAAATCACCCTTTCCTCTTTTTTCCCCTTCTCAATTCTTAGATAAATTATACAAAGATCAAAAAATTATTGTATGTATTCCCTTTACTAGTTCCAGCAAAGGCTAAATTTTTTGGTTGTTTATAACATTGTAATTCAAAAGAACGCATTTTACTTCTCATTATTGAGCTTCTTCTCTTTTCGGGGACAAGTCAAAAGTGGCCATTGTGCCACACTAAGGCAGAGTTATAGTTACAAATGTGCATGCATTTATTGAGTCGCCAAAAAGTCTAGCATTAGATGGATATTATGCCATAAATACAAAAAAAAAAAATTACGAACTCTCAACATGCATAGCACTCAATTCCTTCAAAATTTCTTCCCTCCATATTAACCAAAAATACAAAATGGAGGCATCTTACATAACCTCTTTTGCTTAGCCTCCAATATGTATGTCTACCAACTTTCATCACTTCTTTAGAATGTAAAATTTATTGATGAAACCAGCAGAAACTGGGAAAATGTGGGTTTACTCCTCCTTGTGTCTTCTACATAAGCAACAATAAATATTATGATACATATCTCCACAAATTATCTTCTTTCAGAATTGCATCCCACTTGATACACCCAACAAAGAACTAACCTTCAACCGTTCTATATCATCCCACAATGATTCCCAACGGGTGCCATCAAATCACCTCAATGAATGGCTGGTTATCATATTACTTCATCAAAAATCATTTTGAAGATGATCTTCCCTAAACTAATTTGTCATCCCCCTAAATTGTGTGGCTATATAACCTTTGAAGGAATGTTTACATCTCAAATTTTAGATCCTGCATGGATATGTTGAAACTTACATTCCAGAAAACCTGTATACCTTCCTTACTAAAAAGCTCCCCTACCATAACATTCCTGTCATTTCTAGGAGAAAATCTAAAATTGGGGAACAATCCTTCAATTTTATGTTACATGCCTTTTTCTCTCAGAATCTCAAATTACCATTTCCAACTGAAAATCAAGTGAATTCAGAAGACCCTTTAAAAATCATAATCACCCTTTGACCCTTTTCACCAGCTTGCTCTGTAAGTTAAAGTGACCCCTTCAGAGAACAACCCATGTTGATCAATTCCCATATGCTTTCAGAATGTTGTTTAGCTGTCAAGACTCAGTAGAACGAATTCTTCCTATCACGAAATGCTCCTCTAAAGCATCATCCAACTCTACTCCCACAAATTTCATAACACAAACTTAAAGCAAATATATAAATAAAACAAACCTAACAAAAAAAATAGAGAAGTAGATATTATCACATAGCAACTATTTCAGTTTTTAGCTACAAAATATCTAGTTGATATCTAGATGTAGATTCTCTCAAATACACAAGACCCCATCTGGACTATGAAGAACAGAGCTTTCAACCAGATTAACTTTAAGGAAAAACAATTCCTTTGTAAAAGCCGCATCAATTCCACTAGTGCAAATGATATAACAAGGAAGCTAAAGTGTGAAAATACCTTGATGGAAGATAGAGAGAACAAATCCTGATCACCATAACCATCCTCTGTCGCATCTACTTGTATCCCAAGTGCCTTGCGTGCTTTCTCCTGCAATCAGAAGAATAAAGAGGAAACAATCAGTAAAATAGATCCCATGTGACTACTTCATGATTTTAGGAAAGTAACAGAAGTTGTTAGAGGGTACATATCAATTCAAGAAACCACTCCTAGACTTTGGTCTAGTGTTAAGAGCACAACAAGTGATGTGTTAATTAGGCGATCGTCAGAGATTGGAATCTTTTCTCTTTTTTTTTTTGATAAAGGTAGAGTTGTATTCTTCAGCATTAAGGGTATGTTGGCTACTTCCAAAAAGTTACAAGCTATTTCCATAATTACATAGATCCTAGGAAATCTACCAACTGTTCTACTTCTTCCATACCATCTTCTTTACACCAAAAATACATGTTAATACAATTTTCTTTAACCTTCTGAATAGTGTTAGTAATATTCTCATGACACCTGAGGTTTCTTTCGCTCAAAATAGCCCACCAGAAACAAGCAGGTATTATAGACCCCCTCATCACAGGTTGAATCTGACCACAGAGAAAAGCCTGGTGTTTAAGTGGAGAAGTGTAGCGGGACAGACCATCATCCACCAAGTTTCAATCCGAGCCGCTGGACTTGAGGATTTCTCAGTTTTAAAAAAAAAAAATCAAGAAACCCTAATGTCAAGACTTCAACCAAATAATAATTAGTAGCAAGTTTAATTTTTCCCAGAATGCCCAGGTGTGAGTTTTAGTCATTGACCTACAGGCAATCAAATAAATATTCAACCTGGCTCTGAACGGCAACTTTTCCCAGGCTCTAGTTCGACTAATTCTGTTTATAGCTAAGATGCCCTGAAGAGAAGATGTTTAAGGGGGTATTCAGAAGACGGAGAGGAGCCACTATAAGTGTTTTCCAAACGTTGAAAACTTGAAATGCATGAAAGTGCACTTGTTTTCACAAGGGAAAAGCACAAAATTTCACAATTTGGGATACTTGTTTGTCCATTAATTCTTCTGAGCTCAACAGAAAATATCACTCCCCACATGATGTTTTATGGAACACATTCTTAACTATGCGTAAACAACAACAGCAAACCAAAACAGAAATTGAAAGAGACTTGGTGGAGCATATGCATAAACCTTGGCTCGTCTTTTTGCTTGAAGTTTCTTCTCTTTTTTCTGCTTTTTCTCCAAAATATTGGTTTTCTCCTCTATTTCATTGAGAACTCTTTCATCTTCATCTTCATCTTCATCTTCATCTTCATCTTCACCTTCTTTGCTCTCACTTTCAACAAATGTTGGAGTCTTTACTTTTTCAGGAGATAAAGCTTTTCTTATCTGCATACGCCACCTAGCAAAAACAAGGTTTGCATTAAAAAAATCATAAGAGGAAAATAAAAGAATGAGAATAGAGAATAATGTAACTAAATTCAATCTAGAACTTTGAGCATCCCCACGGAAAAGTGAAAGGTTTCTGTTTCGTACTTTAAGAGATACTTGAAGTCTTGCTTTGCAAGAACACGCAAATCATCACATAGAGATTTAACCTGACACAAAAATTGAAGGGTAAGGCTAATGATAGCAAGCAACTACAGCATCTAGAAACAACAGGCTATTGCCTATAATAGACCACATGTAATATACCTCCTCTGTTGTAAGAGTGTGATCTCTAATGGCCAAACACGCAGGATCATCAAAGCTCATTGAAGTAAATGAACCAAGGACCTGAACAGGGTTATCGGACCATACAAAATCTGCAACTGAGCACACCTTCCTTAGGACTGTGGCTCCATCTTCGTACCTGCAAGGTTCATTTTATACAAATGTCATATAGATGCAAGTGTGATGGGATAATTCATGCATCTGAAAATAGAAAGAAGGAAATCAATTAACTCAAATCTTCACCCAGATTTAGCTCTAAAAATAATAAACCCATTAGACTGAATCAAAGTTAACATCAATCATTTGAAAGCTGGCAATTAGTTAGAAATTCAAATTTCAAGGTAATAGCTACTGGAATGACATCATCTATTAATGATGGATAATAAAAAAGATGAGTCCCAGTATACTAAGCTAGCATTTGGTCATAGATTTTGGGACTAGATTTTGAAAATTTATCTTCAAATAGCTGTATGGCCATGAAATTTGATTGGATTTTGAAACTTCAAATCTGTAAACTTCAATTTTTTGGGTTTTTGGAACTTCCACTCACAAAACTTCAAATACCAAAAACTACAACTTCAAAAACTCAAATTTTCAAGTTTCACCTTCAAAATCTATGGCCAAACGGGAGCTAAGAGGTTTCACATGTTGCCCCAACAATTATAGGCTCTAAAACAGACTAGTAGAAGTTGATGCTGGAATTTATTAATGAGGCAGACTAAGCAATCTGAGAGCTTCATTATCAACTCAGTCCAGAATTTTCATTAATACATGCAAAGAAAGAAATTTGGAGGGTGAAATCTTCAGCATCAGACTGATAAACAAACATCCACTTTATTTTGATGGAACAAAATCAGTCATAATCCACCGTAAAGGAAGTGAAGCAGGCCAAGTTTTAGGAAGAATAAAGAACAAACTGATGTGATGCTGGGGACGCAGAAACTAAAAGTCCTCAATGGCCAAAGACCAGAGCCCCACACACTCACACCTCTCTCATCTCCCATTCATCATTTCACAATTTTACACTCTTTTCAGTGCTCAAACTACTTAGTAACCTCCCAACCTAGCATCATGGCCCATTGTCAGATGTTTGTTTTTCACTTTGCTAAAACTTCCTCAACAAAAATCTCACAAGAAGTCAACCCATGTGACGAAACCAAAAGAAAAGGAAAAAAACAACTTATTTTTAGCAAACTGTCTTTCCCCTTATATGCATATATAATGTCACTGTATCTCTTCAAATGAATGGCCACCTATTATCATTATTTAGCCAACAAAGACGGATTCAGCTTCTTCTCGTAATTCAAACTCATATGAGAAGCAGGTCAAGCATCCCCATAGATACTATATCTAGTGAATTGTTTACTTGTCAAAAAGGACAAACACATCATCTGCTTCCCTGCATCAGTTCCACTACAAGAGCAGATTCTGGGAAGTGTTAAAAGCAGACTGTTTCAGTTTACAAAGTTCAGTGTCCCAAAAATCTATGCACAAATAACATGTTTTTATCATTTGATTATAGTCAATGGAATGTCATGTTCCTTCTCATGGACTTGAAACAATTATTCAAATGCATAAATACACAGCAAATAGGATATACCCATCACGGTGTCTCTTCTGCTTCGTCCCCCCGAGTACATCAATCACCTGATTAAGTACACACAAGAAGCTCAATTATATTATAGGAGCGTCTATATGTTAAGGAAAAGGAAAGTTCACAGACCTAGCATGCAAAAGAGATATAAGGGGGAGGGGGTTAAGGAGAGAGTGTGAGAGAGGACCATAATTCAAGAATTCTTCCAGTACCTTGGGGGGTTCTTTTCCTCCTTGAAAGAGGTGCTTTACATCAAGAAGTCGTGGATCGATCTTTGAAGGAGCTTTATATTTAAAACCTATAATATAAATTTCAGCAGATGCTGAACGACTGGCCAGAGGTTTGTCCACCTCAACTTTTTCAAAAAGCTGTAGATGAAACTCAAAAGTGAGGGATCAATTGATCCTTTTATACTTGAAAATAAAACTGGGTATAGATGTGGAAAATTACCTGTCTTAGACAGTAAAGAACTGCATTATAATCTTGAGATCTGAAAATCTAAAAAAGGAGACCATATAAGTCTACTGAACTCTGTTTGTATGAGCATGAGAAAAAGTATTTTCATCACAATTATGCTCGAATACACAAATACAAATATTGATCATTGCCTCCCAGCAGAAAAAGGAATGAACCTAAAAAATGTCATTTGAGGTTGTTTTTAAGTGTAAATACCAATAGATCAGATACTAGAGCCAGATTCAACATTGTTAAAAGAGGCCAAGGGCTTTATTTTGGACGACTACATGTGCATACCAAGTGTTTTGCCAACATATGAGGCAGGAAGTATGGCACAATGAATAATTGGTTGGTCATGGAAGATAGTTAAAGCAAAGATAAAACCCTCAGAATTCAGCCAAATACACCATTAGCGTCAAAGATGCACTCAACCATTCAAAAAAATACACTGATGAAACAATGAAAAGAATGATATATCAAGAAAAAGATTACTAAAAGAAAATAGTTATTGAACAGGAAAAGATGATGTAGCGTTTAGATAGTTGGTAGCGATTTAAGATATGTAGTGCTCATTCCTTCATGAGGATCAACTTTAAAGGATGCACTTTGGGAAAGCTACAGCAGAAAGACTCAAAGACTAGTAAATAGAATAAAAGAGCACAGATGTCAGGCAAGGTAAGCCATATGAAGGAAATAGAATAATTTAATCAGCAACTCAGTTGAAATGAAATTTCAAATTTTCTGACTGTTCTAGCCAAATGGCTGTGTTAAACATAGTTAGAATTCCAACAACACAGAATAACGTTTATCTAAATTCAAAATTATAAGTCATATCTACTAGAGCTTTCTGGCATTACTCCACATGATTTATATAGGCATAAATAACAACGAAAACTTCAGAAGACCAGTAACCAATTACATTAACTAATTAAGGAACTCATCATCGCAGATCCAGAATCTGTTATGACAAAAACACCAAGCTCATAGTCAGACGTAAAGGGTCTTTTCCACTTTGTCAAGATTCAGCAACATTCATAATAACTTCAAGAAGCTTAACATAATCGAAAAAGATTGAATTTTTAGGGAGTACCTTTGTAATAAAAGTCCCTTTTGGAGCCAACAATTCAGTAGCAAGCTTAACCGAATCAATAACCAATGAATTCTGACTAGTAGCTTCTTTAGCCCAAGCACCACCAACATTAGGTGAACCATCATGAAGAACCAAATCAAAAGCTCTACATCCATTCTCAGCCATAAGTTTCTTAATAGTTGAACGACACTTAGGTGTAGTGATATCCTGTTGAACAGAAATAGCACCACGAATTGGCCTAATTGGATCCAAATCAACACCGATAACAAGACTACCAACGGGTACATGCTTAACAGCGACTTGCATCCAACCTCCAGGTGCTGCACAAAGATCAAGTACTGATTGAGATGAACGTAGAAAACTGAACTTGGAATCGAGTTGGATAAGCTTCCATGCTGCCCTAGAACGATAACCTTGTTCTTTGGCAAGATGATAATACTTGTCCAAACGATGCTTTCCTTTCACCTTCCCCATTTCAACCAAGAGGGTTTAAGAAGTTTGCTAGGGTTTTGGCCCCTAGGATTTTATATAGGATTTTGTATGCTTCTCTCACGTGTTGCTCGCGTGAACAACCCAAAAGCCTAAAACATGTAATTGGGTATGTATGAGTATTAGGGTACTTTGTTCGAAAACAGGGGATTATGGAATTAATTATGCTGAGATTAGTTTCTTGTATTAAAATTACTCCCTCTGTTCAATAATATTTGTCCACTATTGACTTGGCACATTTCTTAAAGAAATAATAAATAGAAGGGTGATTTTACTATATTACCCTTTGAATATAATAAATACAATGTATTAAAAAATGTAATAAGGAAATGACTATAATTAATGATAAGGGTAAATTAGGAATTAAGTGTAAAATTATCTATTGACTTCATAAAGTGGACAAGTATTGTTGGACGGAGGGAGTAATATACATTACATAATTTCTAAGAATAAGTTGTTTATTTATAAGAATATCTTTCATAAGGGTAAAGGATGTGAAAAGTGATGTATAAAAAGGTTTGAGAGGTAGAGAGGGTATTTTTGTTATTTAACTATTTTATTCCAAGATAAGCTATTCCAGGATTATTATTCTATCCAGAGGCAGTGATAACTTATCTCAATACTAATTATTAATCTTGAAATAAGTTATTCCAAACTTTGTAACCAAACAGGAAATTAAGAGGTATTAAAAATTTATCTCACGATTATTTTTGTTTATCCATCATACCAAAAGTGTCTTTAAGTTGTAATTGCATTTTTTCTTTGAATTTGTCACGATTCAAGACTACCTCTTAGACGTGAAATGGTTCTTACCATTCCGAGAAACCCTAAGCGAACCATATGGTGTAGCATAACACTAAGATAACAACATAACTGAAATAAAGAGATAAGCGGAACATAATACTAAATCAGAGTACAAAGACCATAATGCGGAAACACTATGTCTAACAACAAGCCTCTACTACATAAGAAAGACTAGGACAAGCCCTAGCTTACTTGAACAATCTGAAAACTTAAAAAGTCTGAAATATATAAAAGCATAAGTGTGGCCATGTCTCTGAAATATGAGGACTCACCAAATCTGATCAAGCTGATAGGATTCAATACTAATTGTGGCCTGAGTAATGTGCATCAGAATCTATAAAATAATATACGCACAAAAGATGTATATGGTCAGAACTCGGAATGCACTTAATATGAGGAAAGATGTATGAATATAACACGATAGCATGATAAATCTGAAAACATAATAATGCAATGACCAAGTAAACATAACACAAATCTAATCATATGATTTCATAAAACATAGTATAAGGTCATGCATTCTTCTTTAAATCATTATCATATCATAAGCTTTTGAGGAAGTCGTAAGCCTTTGTGGGAGATATCCTTAACCGCCATAAATCATGTAAGTTATAACATGGAGTTCATTGTATTGTTCCCACACTGAAAAGAGAGTATTATACTTGCCACGATAAGGACCATAATCATGAGCTTAGGTGGATCAACTAGCTAGATTCAATTAAGACTAAGTCCTACAGGGTACATAATTATGAGACAAGGAGATTGTTACTAAAAGAGTAACACTTCGAAACTTGGTAAGTTGAGTTGGAAAGGAAATTCTGAATTTGGCTACTGGTGCATGTTGCACGAGCCTACCTACGAACCGTACAAGATCATACGGTCCGTAGGAGGGCAATCGTCGAAGAGGCGTGAGAAAAGTTGAAAATGTCAAGTCCTAGAAGAATTCCTACGGACCACCATGACAGTCTGCAGAAGTATATACACCCTGTAGGAAGTGGTCATAGGAAGGGGTCTAGACTTGGTGAAATTTTGATTGACTTTTAGGTTCTACGGCTGGGACCTACGGCTCATAGAAGGGTCTAAGAACCGTAGGAAGTGCTCGTGAAAAGTGATTGAAATTTTGGCCTCCAGTACTTTGATCTACGAATGATCAGGACCGTCCGTAGAAGCTTGTACGGACCGTAGGTCATCTCTGGCAGTTTTTAAGTCAGGGTTATTTAGGTCTTTTCTTACCTTTTCTACACCTAAACTATTTCGTTTTGACCCTATAACTAAGTCCTATGATTGCTTTTACTCTTCAAAATCTACCTATTTCCCCCTTATTCACTCAAGCCCTCAAAATCCCTCAAGATTTTCTCTCTAAATTCTCTTCAAGGATTCTCTCAAGTGGATTAGGGTTCTTCAAACTTTCAAATCTCTTCCTCTAATTTCAAGGCTTAGATTACTTAAGGTATGTGGAAAATTCATCAATGGATTCTCTTTCATCCACTGAGCCCCAAAGATTTCTCTATTTCCTTCAATGATTTCAACCTAAATTTCTAGGGTTTTATATGATTCTTCATGGGTTCGATTGTTTATGATCCAATTGATTATATTTGATCTTATTATGCATGATTTGATTCAAATTACATGTTTTCAAATTATTTCATATGAACCCATGTTATATGTCTATCTTATGATCATGAATTGAAGTTTTGAAATTATGCATGCATGAAGGAATTGTAGTGACTATGATTCTAGGGTGCTTTTGAATAAAGCATCTCATGATTTACGAAATTAGGTTGCTTCCGATTGAAGTATTCCTACTATGAAAGATTTCTATGGCTTAGCCACCTCCGATTGAAGTGTAATTTTACTAAGAAAAGATTATCGTGATTTAGATGCTTTCGATTAAGTGTATATAAATAGAAAACGGTATTACAAGAAAAAGGCAATAAGAAACCAGAAAATCTTAAAGACTAATTCATTTCAAAATATGAACAACAAAAATCATGAGCTTAAGCTCCTCAAAGATACTAATTCATTTCATTTTCCCCGGTTTCCCTTGTTCCCTGCTGCTGAAGCCTTTCCTGAGCCTTTTCCTTTTTGGTTGCCCTTCTTCCCCTTGTCCTGCTGCTTCTTCTTTTTCATTCCATGCTTTCTTGCATCTTTTTTCATTCTTGGATCGACAAGGACCTTTCCCTTGCCAACCTTAACTTGAACTCCCTTCTTTGCCACTACATATTCTCTTTCTGGTTTTTTTAATGTTGACGCCTTCCTGTATAGCTGTTCAATCATTTTTCTCTTTGAACCTTCAGAGATTTCAGTTTGGTCTGATATTGAGTTAGCTTTCTTCCTAAACTTCTCTAGCTTTCTATGTGCTGCCCGTTTCTTACGAGCTTTGGCTTCTGCAACTTTCTTTGCAGGTCGAGCATCAATTGCTTTAAATTGAGCTCTCATTGCAGCAATCTCCTCTTTTGTCACGGGTTTCACTGGCTGGAAATTTCTCTTTTCCTCATCAATGAACCACTTCGGCAACCCCTCATCGTGAAACATATATCTGTTGTAAGCATCATCAATCAGTTCTTCCCTAGGCCTTTTCTTCAGCGTCATTTTTGCTGTAGCCAATATTTCAGCCTTGGTGTCAATATCATCATCAGATTCATCAGATGATGAGTCACTAGAATCAGTAGCAGGAGCAGGAACAATCTCAAAATCATCATCTGCCTTAGAAGCTGAGACCTGTGAACCACCATTTGTTTTCCTCGTCAGATCCTTAGTTTCACCCTGCTGTTTATCATTTGTCAGTTCCTTAGGTATTTGAATCTTCTTAGCCCCTCCATCAATTTGCATTTCATCTTCACTGTCATACATGTCCAAGACATCTTGCTCTTCTGCTTCAGCAAAAACATCTCGAGTAAACCACTTCTTCACAATCTCCTCCTGAGGTGGTGCATCCTCAAGGGGCACAACAAGAGGGTTGACTTCATTATCTTCCATCTCACTCTCAGAGTCTCGAGCAGAATGAATCATCGTGCTATCATCATTGCCATCCTGGAAAAGAAAGAGCAGCACTACCATTAATGCAAAGAAAGACAGAAAAGAAGATGAACTTCTGAGTAACTTGAAGAAGCCATGTGAATAAACAAACCACTTTGTACACATTTTTTTTAGATGATTTATGAAAGGCACTTGGAAAGTTTAAGATAATGATCAAAATTTGATTCAATCCTTCTATGTAATAGTTTAAGGTCAGTCAGGATTTACAATTTAGTTTAAATCAATTTGAATTTGACTTTTGTTTTGGTAAAAACTGGATCTTACCAATTTTACAATCTCGGTTAATATTTATTTGAAATTTGCATGCCACTATATTACATGTAATAAATTGTTGTAATATAAGAAATAAATGTAAATAATAACAAATAAATAAGTATATAGGAAGGAGATTAAGTTGTGCCTAGTACTCCCAGGTGCAAACACAATCCAGATTTGGAGTCTTTTACAGATCAATTTTGATCCAGAAAAACAGGATTTAAATCTTTGCCAAATTAGAACAAAGCTCAAACAAGTTAGCTCCCACTAAATCCAGCAGAGCATCACCAAACAAGTACTAAAGAATGGCCCATATTGAATTTATATGCAAGTACTTGTTGAAGGAAACAAGAAGCTCAGTCCCATAGCAAAAGGAAACAGGAAAAGAACTATGGAGAGGATGTAACAGATAAGAATTTTGTACTGCAACCTAAACCTCACTTACCTGCAGGAGTTGATCATCCTTCAAGTGTGTTTGTCTGGATCGCTTTCTCTGTTTTGATTTACCTTCCTCTCTACCCAAATACTGTTCATAAGCCTCATCAAATAATGCCTCTATATTATCATCATGTCTGAAAATGAAGGGGAAAAGAGAACTTGTAGCTTTAGAAGTTTACAGGCAACAATCAATTTTAGAAGCAGATCCCCAAAAAGCTTGCCAACCTTCTGCGTTCGTCTTCAGAGTCCAGATCACTGGATGAATGCTCCTGGGCTTCCTCGTCACTTTCATCGCTTACCTCAGTAGTTTCTTTGTCGTATTCACTGTTATCAACAGCTACGAGATCTTTCTTGCCCTGAAATGTTTTTTTCAAATGCATGTGAAGAATATTATTATTAACAAATGCTGTAGCAGACTCTTCACATAGCAGTAAAAATGAATTAAATTGGGTGAAAAGAAACATTATCAAGATTAGTGGTGAAAGAAATCCGCGTATCACGTATCTAACAATGGAAAGGATTAGAAAAAATAACATGTGTTTGGTCTCAGAAATAAGGCTAGAAAGCATTACTATTTTACTGATTATACTCCATAGGGTTTAAAAGATAGATCAAGAAAGATGAGAAAAAGGGAAAGATAACCTTTTAACTCTTCTAAATGAAACGCTTAAAGTGGTCCCATTTCGAGAACCCAATAAAGATATCACTCTTACCTTGCATTTTATTCAAGGTTGACGCTTCCACCTTATTCGAAAGATATGCGTCTTTCTTATTTCTTATTATATAATATGATAACCCCATCTCACAGTGAGTTCACACTTTGTCCTGTTTGCTGCCTCTTACAATCCTCTTCTGCCATGGTCCAGAGCAATACTCTTCAAGTGCCTTTCCTCTCTCTTCTCTGTTTGCTGTTCAGCACTGCCATGTTAAGGATGGTCCAAAGTCACACCAAGAAATTACTCTCCAACAGTAGAGTCCTGGAAGTATCAACTTCATCCCTATTTTCATTTCTGCTTATCTAGTCTCTGCACAATACACCCTCACACTTCCTCGGAATGCTCTGAAATTTTCCCAACTGTAGGATGGTCAACCAGATACACCTTCTTTTTACTTGGTGGATGTCATAGGCTTCTGAATGTCCACAAGTTAGGGATATCCATATTGCTTATTGAACAAATGTGGAAATTGAAATGGTGTGCATTCCTGAACATTCCTTGTATTTTTGGTTCAATAATTTTTTAAAAAACAAGTGAAGAGTATAAATTGGGAGAGGGTGGATTTAACTTTCCCTGTTCTCTCTATCCTTGAAATTCTCAATCACGTCACAAAAGCTCAAAAGCACATCTCCCCTGCCTGCTGATGTTCCAACAAACCACATACCTCCCAACAACATCCACTGCACCTTTCTGTTTACTTATCTAAACTAATTACATCATGGATAATTCTTTAGGGTATATTATAACATACGAAATTACGAATTCAATCATAACATGCACATCCGTCAAAATGCCGTACTATATAAAAATGTTATGGTTCAAAATATCAATTTTGCTTCTACCCACAGAGAGATTCTAAAGTAACTTGACAACTATAAAAAGGGAACAGTCAAAGTCACCAATATCATCTGATATAGTAAAGTAATTAAGCCAAAAATCAGGGAGGCCTGTCCATCAGAAATCTAGCAACTTATAGCAAGTGCATGTTGACGAAGTGGTTATGGAGATACAACTCTGAAGAGCCTGTAGTTAGAGCCAAGTTCTAAAGCAACTTGACAACTATAAGAAGAAAACAGCCAAAATCACCCTTTCCTCTTTTTCCCCCTACTCAATTCTTCGATAGAATATAGAGAGATCAAAAAATTTTGTATGTATTCCCTTTACTAGTTCCAGCAAAGGCTAATTTTTTGGTTGTTTACAACATTGTAATTCAAAAGAATGCATTTACTTCTCATTATTTAGCTTCTTCTCTTTTCCGGGACAAGTCAAAGTGTCCATTGTGCCACACTAAGGCAGAGTTATAGTTACAACTTACAAATGTGCATATATTTATTGAGTCGCCTAAAAGTCTAGCATAAGATGGATATTATGCCATAAATACAAGAAAAAAAAATTACTAACTGTCAACTTGCATAGCACTCTATTCCTTCAAAATTTCTTCCCTCCATATTAACCAAAAATACAAAATGGAGGCATCTTCCATAACCTCTTTTGCCTAGCCTCCAATATATATGTCTACCAACTTTCATCACTTCTTTAGAATGTAAGATTTTATTGATGAAACCAGCAGAAACTGGGAAAATGTGGGTCTACTCCCCCTTGTGTCTTCTACATAAGCAACAATAACGATTATGATACATACCTCCTCAAATTATTTTCTTTCAGAATAGCATCCCACTTGATGCACCCAAAAAAGAACTAACCTTCAACCGTTCTATAGCATTCCACAGTGATTCCCAAAGAGTGCCATCAAATCACCTCAATGAATGGCTGGTTATGGTATAACTTCATCAAAAATCATTTTGAAGATGATCTTCCCTAAACTAATCTGTCATCCCCCTATATTGTGTGGCTATATAACCTTTGAAGGAATGCTTACATCTCAAATTTTAGATCCTGTATGGATATGTTGAAAGTTACATTCCAGAAAACTTGTATACCTTCCTTACTAAAAAGCTCCCCAACCATAACATTCCTGTCATTTCTAGGAGAAAATCTAAAATTCGGAAACCATCCTTCAATTTTATGTTACATGCCTTCTTCTCTCAGAAAAAAGAATGTTGTGTTACACACAGTACATCAAGCCAAAATCTCAAATTACCATTTCCAACTGAAAAGCAAGAGAAATTCAGAAGACCCTTTTAAAATCATAATCACCCATTGAGCCATTTCACCAGCTTGTTCTGTAAGTTAAAGTGACCCCTTCAGGGAACAACCCATGTTGATCAATTCCCATATGCTTTCAGATTGTTGTTTAGCTGTGCAGACTCAGTAGAATGAATTCTTCCTATCATGAAACGCTCCTCTAAAGCATCATCCAACTCTACTCCCACTAATTTCACAACACAAACTTAAAGCAAATATATAGATAAAACAAACCTAACAAAAAAATAGGCAAGTAGATATTATCACATAGCAACTATTTCAGTGTTTAGCTACAATATCTAGTTGATATCTAGATGTAGATTTTCTCAAATGCACAAGACCCCATCTGGACGATGAAGAACAGAGCTTTCAACCAGATTAACTTTAAGGAAAAACAATTTCTCTGTAAAAGCAGCATCCAGTCCGCTAGAGCAAATGATATAACAAGGAAGCTAAAGCGTGAAAATACCTTGATGGAAGATAGAGAGAACAAATCCTGATCTCCATAACCATCCTCTGTCACATCTGCTTGTATCCCAAGTGCCTTGCGTGCTTTTTCCTGCAATCAGAATAATAAGGGGGAAACAATCAGCGAAATAGATCCCTGTGACTACTTCATGATTTTAGTAAAGAAACAGAAGTTGTTAGATGGTACATATCAATCCAAGAAACCACTCCCAGACTTTGGTCTAGTGTTAAGAGCACAACAAGTGATGTGTGAATTAGGCGCTCGGCACAAGTTGGAATCTTCTCTTTTTTTTGATAAAGGTAGAGTTGTAATCTTCAGCATTAAGGGTATGCTGGCTACTTCCAAAAAGTTACAAGCTATTTCCATAATTATATAGATCGTAGGAAATCTACCAACTGTTCTACTTCTTCTATACCATCTTCTTTACACCAAAAATACAACATGTTAATGCAATTTTCTTTAACCTTCTGAATAGTGTTAGTAATATTCTCATGAAACCTGAGGTTTCTTTCTCTCAAAATAGCCCAACAGACACAAGCAGGTACTATAAACCACCTCGTCACAGGTTGAATCTGACCGCAGAGAAAAGCCTGGTGTTTAAGTGGAGTGGCACAGACCCATCATCCACCGAGTTTCAAACCGAGAGCCGCTGGACTTGAGGATTTCTCAGTTTAAAAAAAAAAATCAAGAAACCCTAATGACAAGACTTCAACCAAATAATAATTAGTAGCAAGTTTAATTTTTCCCAGAATGCCCAGGTGTGAGTTTTAGTCATTGAACTACAGGCAATCAAATAAATATTCAACCTGGCTCTGAACTGCAACTTTTCCCAGGCTCTATAGTTCGACTAATTCTGTTTATAGCTAAGATACCCTGAAGAGAAGATGTTTAAGGGGGTATTCAGAAGACGGAGAGGACCCACCATAAGTTTTTTCCAAACGTTGAAAACTTGAAATGCATGAAAGCGCACTTGTTTTCACAAGGGAAAAGCACAAAATTTCATAATATGGGATACTTGTTTGTACATTAATTCTTCTGAGCTCAACAGAAAATATCACTCCCCACATGATGTTCTATGGAACACATTCTTAACTATGGGTAAACAACAACAGCAAACCAAAACAGAAATTGAAAGAGACTTGGTGGAGCATATGCATAAACCTTGGCTCGTCTTTGTGCTTGAAGTTTCTTCTCTTTTTTCTGTTTTTTCTCCAAAATATTGGTTTTCTCCTCTATTTCATTGAGAACTCTTTCATCTTCATCTTCATCTTCTTTGCTCTCACTTTCAACAACTGTTGGGGTCCTTATTCTTTCAGGAGATAAAGCTTTTCTTATCTGCATACGCCACCTAGCAAAACAAGGTTTGCATTAAGAAAATCATAAGAGGAACATAAAAGAATGAGAACAGGGAATAATGTTAACAAAATTCAATCAAGAACTTTGAGCATCCCAAAATGGGAAGGTGCTAAAAAGGTTTCTGTTTCGTACTTTAGGAGATACTTGAAGTCTTGCTTTGCAAGAACACACAAATCATCACACAGAGATTTAACCTGACACAAAAATTTAAGGGTAAGGCTAACGATAGAAAGCCACTACAGCATCTAGCACTAACAGGCTATAATAGACCACATGTAATATACCTCCTCTGTTGTAAGAGTGTGATCTCTAATGGCCAAACACGCAGGATCATCAAAGCTCATTGAAGTAAATGAACCAAGGACCTGAACAGGGTTATCAGACCATACAAAATCTGCAACTGAGCACACCTTCCTTAGGACTGTGGCTCCATCTTCGTACCTGCAAGGTTCATTTTATACAAATGGCATATAGATGTAAGTGTGATAGGATAATTCATGCATCAGAAAATAGAAAGAAGGAAATCAATTATCTCAAATCTTCACCCAGATTTAGCTCTAAGAATGACAAACCCATTAGACTGAATCAAAGTTAACATCAATCATTTGAAAGCTGGCAATTAGTTAGAAATTCAAATTTCGAGGTAATAGCTACTGGACTGACATCATCTATTAATGATGGATGATAAAAAAGATGAGTCCCAGTATACTAAGCTAGCATTTGGCCATAGTTTTTGGGAGTAGATTTTGAAAATTTATCTTCAAATAGCTGTTTGGCCATGAAATTTGATTGGATTTTGAAGCTTCAAATCTGTAAACTTCAACTTTTTGGGTTTTTGGGACTCGCTCACAAAACTTCAAATTCCAAAAATTAAAACTTCTAAAACTCAAATTTTCAAGTTTCATCTTCAAAATCTATGGCCAAACGGGAGCTAAGAGGTTTCACATGTTGCCCCAACAATTATAGGCTCTAAAACGGATTAGTAGAAGTTTAGGCTGGAATTTATTAGTGAGGCAGACTAAGAAACCTGAGAGCTTCATTATCAACTCAGTCCAGAATTCTCATTAATACATGCAAAGAAGGAGATTTGGAGAGTGAAATCTTCAGCATCAGACTGATAAACAAACATTCACTTTATTTTGGTGGAACAAAATCAGTCATAATCCACCATCCTGGGAGACCATGAAGGAAGTGAAGCAGGCGTAGTTTTAGGAAGAATAAAGAACCAACTGCTGCGATGCTGGGGACACAGAAACTAAATGACTTCCATGGCCAAAGGCCAGAGCTACACACATTCACACCTTTCTCTCTCAGTCACCACACACTCTCTCTTCTCCCATTCATCATTTGACAATTTTACACTCTTTTCAGTGCTCAAACTACTTAGTAACCTCCCAACCTAGCATCATGGCCCATTGTCAGATGTTTGTTTTTCACTTTGCTAAAACTTCCTCAACAAAAATCTCACAAGAAGTCAACCTACATGAGGAAACCAAAAGAAAAGGAAAAAAGCAACTTATTTTTAGCAAACTGTCTTTCCCCTTATATGCATATATAATGTCACTGCATCTGTTCAAATGGATGGCCATCTATTATCATGATTTAGCCAACAAAGACGGACTCAGCTTCTTCTTGTAATTCAAGCTCGTATGAGAAGCAGGTCAAGCATCCCCATAGATACTACATCTAGTGAATTGTTTACTTGTCAAAAAGGACAAACACGTCATCTGCTTCCCTGCATCAGTTCCACTACAAGGGCAGATTCTGGGAAGTGTTAAAAGTAGACTGGTTCAGTTCACAAAGTTCGATGTCCCAAAAATCTATGCACAAATAACATGATTTTATCATTTGATTATAGTCAATGAAATGTCATGTTCCTTCTCATCGACTTGAAACAATTATTCAAATGCATAAATACAGCGCAAAATAGGATATACCCATCACGGTGTCTCTTCTGCTTCGTCCCCCCGAGTACATCAATCACCTGATTAAGTACACACAAGAAGCTCAATTAGATTATAGGAGTGTCTATATGTTAAGGAAAAAGAAAGTGCACGCACCTAGCATGCAAAAGAGATAAAAGGGGGAGGGGGTGAAGGAGAGAGTGTGAGAGAGGACCATAATTCAAAAACTCTTCCAGTACCTTGGGGAGTTCTTTTCCTCCTTGAAAGAGGTGCTTTACATCAAGAAGTCGTGGATCGATCTTTGAAGGAGCTTTATATTTAAAACCTATAATATAAATTTCAGCAGATGCTGAACGACTGGCCGGAGGTTTGTGCACCTCAACTTTTTCAAAAAGCTGTAGATGAAACTCCAAAATGAGGGATCATTTGATCCTTTTATACTTGAAAATAAAACTGGGTCTATGTGGAAAATTACCTGTCTTAGACAGTAAAGACCTGCATTATAATCTTGAGATCTGAAAATCTAAAAGAGGAGACCATATCAGTCTACTGGACAACACTGTTTGTATGAGCATGAGAAAAAGTATTTTCATCACAATTGCACTCGAATACACAAATACAAATATTGATCATTGCCTCCAAGCAGAAAAAGGAATGAACCTAAAAAATGTTATTTGAGGTTGCTTTTAAGCGTAAATACCAATAGATCTTATACTAGAGCCAGATTCAAAATTGTTAAAAGAGGCCAAGGGCTTTATTTTGGACAACTACATGTGCATACCAAAAGTTTAGCCAAAATATGAGGCAGGAAGTATGGCACAACAAATAATCAGACGGTCATGTAAGATAGTAAAAGCAAAGATAAAACCCTCAGAATTCAGCCAAATACACCATTGGCTTCAGAGATACACTCAACCATTCTAAAAAATACACTGATGAAAACAATGAAAAAACTATATATCAAGAAAAAGATTACTAAAAGAACATACTTATTGAACAGGAAAATGGCGGCTTCTCAGCCCTCTACAATCAGCAGTTAGTGTATCAGCAATACTTCCTCAGTAGGGTTTAGATAGTTGGTAGCGATGTAAGAGATTTAGTGCTCATTCCTTCATGAGGATCAACTTTAAAGGGATGCACTTTGGAAAAGCTACAGCAAAAACACTCAAAGACTAGAAAATAGAATAAAAGAGCATAACTGTTGGGCAGGGTTAACCATATGAAAGAACAGAATAATTTAATCAGCAACTCAGCCGAAATGAAATTTCAAAGTTTTCTGACTGTTCTAGCCAAATGGCTGTGCCAAACATAGTTAGAATTCCAACAATACAGAATAAGGTATATCTAAATTCAAAATTACAAGTCATACACTTGTAGAGCTTTCTGGCATTACTCCACATGATTCAAATAGGCACAAATAAAAACAAAAACTTAATAAGACCAGTAACCAATTACAGCAGATATCAATTAACTAATTAAAGGAACTCATCAACACAGTTCCCGAATCTGATATGACAAAATCCCCGAGCACATAATCGTAAAGAGTCTTTTCCATTTTGTCAAGATTCAGCAACATTCATAATACCTTCAACAAGCTTAATATAATTAAAAAAGATTGAATATTTTAGGAAGTACCTTTGTAATAAAAGTCCCTTTTGGAGCCAACAATTCAGTAGCAAGCTTAACCGAATCAATAACCAATGAATTCTGACTAGTAGCTTCTTTAGCCCAAGCACCACCAACATTAGGTGAACCATCATGAAGAACCAAATCAAAAGCTCTACATCCATTCTCAGCCATAAGTTTCTTAATAGTTGAGCAACATTTAGGTGTAGTGATATCCTAAATAGCACCGCAAATTGGCCTAATTGGATTCAAATCAACACCGATAACAAGACTACCAACGGGTACACGCTTAACAGCGACTTGCATCCAACCACAAGGTGCTACACAAAGATCAAGTACTGATTGAGATGAACGTAGAAAACTGAACTTGGAATCGAGTTGCATAAGTTTATATGCTGCCCTGAACGATACCAATGTTCTCTTGCAAGATGATAGTACTTGTCCAAACGATGCTTTCCTTTCACCTTCCCCATTTCCACCAAGAGGGTTTAACAGGTTTGCTGGGGTTTTGGCCCCTCAACGAATTTATATAGGAATTTGTACGCTTCTCTCACGTGAGCAATCCAAAAGATTATTAAAAATATTTGCACTTTAAAATAATTATTAAAAATATTAATATATCAATATTTTAGAAAATATAATGTATTCTAATATAATTTATTTATTTTCCTTTTTTTTCTCAGTCCACTTTTTGACTCAATTACCGATAAAAAAAAGAGACTTTATTACCCACTTTTCTCTCTCTAAATTTTTTATCCACATTCTTTTCAAATTTATCCACATTCTATTCTTTCTCTCTCAAAAGATGTTTTTCCCTTATTCCCTCTTCTCTAGTAACTTAAACCTTGTCTTGTTTAAATCGAAATTCATTCATTGTTCTAAGAAATCTCAGAATTCATTCAAAAGATTTTCAACATTTTATACAGATTGTTTAAATCTAAGAAATCATTTTCATATTGTATTCCTTTTTATTATTAGTGTATTTCAATTTAAGTGAGTATTTATTGTGCTCATTTTGTATTTCAATCTCACTTTGTATTTCAATCTCAATTTCAATGACAACAAGTTTGTATTTCTTTTTTATTATGTTTTTATCATAATTGTATACCAACAACTTTTGTATTTTATGTGCTCACTTTACCATTCAAATTAAAATTGGTATTTTCACTTTCATACTGAAAACTAAAAATTGTATTTCTATCCCAACTTCAATGACAACAAGTTTGTATTTCTTTTTATTATGTTTTCATCATAATTGTATACCCACAACTTTTGTATTTTATGTGCTCACTTTACCATTCAAATTAAAATTGGTACTTTACTTCCATAGTAAAACTAAAAATCGTATCACAGTGATCAAAATTGTATTACGTGACTGCCAAATATATTTTTCTTTTATTTGTATTACAAAAATATTAATGATTGTATCTCAATATAATCTAATCATTACATATGAATACGATTTAAGAAAGGATACAAGATTCTGAAAAAAAAATAGCATACATAGTGGAAATAATACAATTTGTTGAGGAAGGATATAATATTCTAAAAAAAATAATACAAATTGACTGTGAAAGAAATATGATACATATATGCTTAAGAAATACAAATCCATTTAGCATACCTATTGGAATTACTACAAATCAAAAAAAAGAAATACAATGTTCTTAATAAAAATACAAATACTGAGTAAAAGAAAAATAATTGACAAACAAAAATTAATATGAATACAATTCTGGTATGAATACAATTTTTGCAATCTTTTTCTCTGACTCTCTCTTTCTTCTTCTTCTTCGTCTGCTATGTTCACCAAACCCAAATCCAAATCCGTATTCACTTATGCATTAGTAAAACTTTGCCTCGTCATCCAAAAAAAATTATAATTACCCAGAAAAATTAAAAAACTTTCATGTCAAAACTTCCAAACAAATTAATGATTCAGCAGTTGATGAATACCTGATCGATTTTGTATTTCACCGATTATATCGAAGTTTCAGTTGGGATTTCCTTCTCCAAAGTTGTTTGTCAACGAAATTATACCTGTTTTCCTTCGCAAACAGAAAAAATAAAAATTTAATTGAATTCACTTCAACAGAGATCGAGTATTATTAATGGAAATTTAAAAATCGATATTAAAAATTTGATGAACAAATGGGATGGGTTCCCTGTCGTTTATTTTTCAATTTGTAACTGATGAGAATTTTAAGTGATATGTTCCTTTTTAAAAATATTCTCTCCCCTAAATTTCTCCTTTCTGTTATTAAATAATTGTATTCTTTCAATTAAAACAAATAAAAAAAACGTGAATCAGATACACAACAAACTAAAATATTGACATTTTTAATAAATATTGAAAATGTGAGTAAAGGGTCCTATTAAATGCTAAAATATTGACATTTTAAAAAAATTCCCAGTAAGTATTAGTTATTTTGATATTACTATTAGTAAACGTTTGGTATGTTGTATAAAAATTATATTAATTTTTAAGAACAAGTTATTTGTTTATAAAATATTTTTTATAAGTGTAAAAAATATGAAAAGTGATGTAGAAAAAAGATTTGAGGGGTATACTATCATTTAACTATTTTATCCCACGATTAATATTTCAATCAAGAGACAGTGATAATGTAACACCCCAGAAATTTTCTAAGTTAAGTTCGAACCATTCTTGAATTGCGTATAAGATCATACCGAGCGATTCTTAATTGTTCTTAGATTCTAAGGTCAATTCATTAGTGTGGGAATGATTTTGGATATCAATTAAGGCTACTAGAATCCCCTAGCACAAAGTTGAGTTGGAAGCTTCCCTACCGAGTAAGTTTTGACCTAAGATTCTACTTAGGTCAACTTCAAACGATCATATGTCTCAGCACATAATGATTTAGGTGGTCCATGACCTATCAAATCGAAGGTCTTTGAGTCATCTTTCCAACGCCGCCAAGTTTGCTAAATTTTGAGCTCGAAGTAAAAAGTTATGCCCGTTTGAGTGAATCCTCTTTATTTAAGGCACTTCATTCGTTTTAGAAAAGGGTAGTTTGGTCTTTTCCTTTTTCCATCTAAGCCTTAACCACATTTTTCCACCTAATTATTGTCTAAGCAGTGTTAAAACTTCTTTTCACGTTCTTTAACACTTAGAGAAATTAGGGCAAGCTTCCAAGAGAAGAAAAAGCTAGGTTTCAAGCGTTCTTCAAGATTCCATTGAGTTTCACCAAGAACATTATTCTTTCCAGGTATGTAAGGCTTCTCACAGTGTTGGATTTGTTCATCCTCACGCCAAACATGTAGTTCTTTCGTTAATTTGCCCATGTAATCGTTTATGTAAATATTCTTTAAGAGTTCTTGAGTTTTAAGCTTCATTCTTTAACAATGGAGGTTTTGAGTTCTTGAGGTAAGGGTTTTGAGAATGAGTGGTGTTTCTTGATAGAATTTGAGTGGGATTTCAATAATTTCGTGTTGGGTTTGTGAATCAAAGAGAGTTTGGAAGAAATCAATCGATTCTAGATGAGTTAGGACCCAAAATTGAGCAAGAAAATTCATCGAATTTCTGAGTAGGGGGCTGGGGCGGCGCGCCACCATAGCGCCAGAACTACTGCTCAGTAGTTTAGGGTCTGGCGCAACGCACCAACAGTGCGCCCCAAACTCTGGTCAGTAGTTTAGGGCTTGGCACCCCACGCCAGAAGTACTCCAGGGGTCGTCTTGCCCTTTTCCTTTCGTGTTTCATTTCGAATGTATTCCTTTGAATCGTGACTATGTTCTCTTCTTTGTATTAGCTCTTAAAGGCTCCATGAGAGATCCTATATGTCCTAATCACATGTCTTAATTTACATTCCAAACTAAAGTAAGTTTAAGAGGAAAGTTCAAGAGGTCTTTTAGAGTCATTTTGAGAATTCTTTAGTAATTAACAATGGTTTTGAACTAGGTCTTGAGAAAGTAAATATGAGAAAGAGTTGTATTCACGATTGAAAAAAAGAGTATAAGGGAACTAAGTATTCCCAAATGTAACACTTTTACATTTAAAAGAGAGAAACATTGATTTTTAAATGGGTTTATGAGTTCAGAGATGTTTTCAGAGTATTACCTCTTTTAAGAGGATCATTTGAGTAATTACCTCAAATTGAGAAAGAGTTATGTTTTAGACATTTGAGCATGAGTATATATTATTGGGAGTAGTATTGAGCACCGATATGGGGATGAGTTCAGACAACCCAGATTCCTCATAAACCATGTATGCCAACATGGGTAAAGGATTCATACTTTTTAGATGATTTCCTTATGCTTTCGGGTAGAGCTTAGTGGATCCACTTAGTTGAGGTGTCCTATACCCCGGTAAGGTATAGGACAGTTCTGGCAGCGTGGGCGAGACATTGTATCATCACGTAGCTCATAGTGATGGTTGTCGGTTAGAGAAACTCCCTAATAGAGTAAAGAGTACTTTCATTGTATTTTCACATACAATTTTCTTTGAATTATTATATTGTACTTTGTGAAGTTTTAAATGATCTTATCTCTAATCATGCTTTACATTGAATTGAGTTGAGTGTTTCTTTCAGTCTAGTCTGGTCAGTTCAGTATATGCTATTATTGCATTCTTTCGGTAAGAGTTTAAATGAGTTTTCCATCATGACTTATTTTATATTTCAGTTGAGTTATTGCCAGAGTTTCAGTTCAGGTATTTTGTTATTCAGCTATATTACATACTTGTACATTCAATGTACTGATGTCATTCGACCTGCATCTTTTATGATGCAGATACAGGTACTTAAGTTCCTCAACAGGAGTTCCGTTGAGATCACTTCATTCGCTTGTCAGCTTTTGAGTAAGGCCTCCTTGGTTTCGGAGGACTCCAGTTTTATAAGTTGTTAGTAGTAGTTCTCTTGAGGAGTCGTGGGTCTTGTCCCGACACTTATTTTTGTATAGTAGAGGATTCATAGATAAACAGTTTTGGAGAGTCTTACAGTTTCAGAGGTTTTCTTTAAAACATGCTTAATACTCAGTATATTTAAAGAGTTTTGAGAGTTAATAAATACACCGTTGATTTTGTATCTTTTTTTGCAGTTTGATGCTTGTGTACGCTTGAGTTAGTCTTCCGCTTGTGGTCAGCCAGGATGAGGGTTCGCTTGGGGACCAGTAATGGTTCTCGAGTGCCGGCCACGTCCAATATGTAGGTTCGGGGAGTGACAAACTTGGTATCAGAGCATAGAATTCAAGTGTCCTAGGGTGTCTATGAAGCCGTGTAAGTAGGATCTTATTTATGGTTGTGAGGGCTCCACTACTATAAATGAGGGACTACAGACATTTAAGAAAAGTTTCCCTTTTTTCATACTTTGGATCGTGCGATAGAGTTGTCACCTAAGAAACTTATTAAGACTCGTGCGTTCCTTAAATCCATTCGACTACCCTTATACTCAAGGTGGTTGAAATAGTAAAGCCCAGATCCTTACCGATCAGTTACTCTCAGATAAAGTCTTCAGAAAGTCAAGAGACTTCAGAGGGGCTTGAGAGAAGCCCATGAGTGAGCTTAAGTATTTGAATTCGAAAGAATGCACTCTTATTCATATGAATCATGCGTTCGAGCTAAAAGCGAGATGTACTCGCAGACTCTCTTCTCTAAACCTTATTCAGGTGAGACCCTTATGAGGAAAGTGTGTTTTAGAATGCTTGGGTAGTATTCCCACCTGAAAGATAATGCGAATTGCGATATTATGAGCAGTAGTAGTAGAAGTGCCCAGAGTTAGAAGTATATATTTAGAGGTGTAGTAACTTAAGGTATGAGAAGAGTTATTGAGTAGAGTATGTAAGTTGTAGCCATGTACCTAGTAAGTCATTAATGATGAGTTTTTCCCTTATATGTAGGCTAAGGAGTAGTAATCTTGTGTGGATTTCATGATAGAAGGTAGAGTAAGAGTTACTAGTTAGGGTGAGTTAGAACATACTTGAACCAGAAGGGAGTTATGATAATGCGCCATTGTGTTAGTGAAGACCAAATATATATGTTGAATAGAAGAGTAGAGTATTCATGAGGTGATAGATCTAAGCTAGGCTTATGGTTTTTGAAAGGAGAGCCCCACGGTATTCAGAAGGTTATAAAACTAATTAGGCAATGATGGATAGTGAGTGGGTAAGTGATACTTAGGTTGTGAAAAGGAATGTGAAGGTAATATGTAAGTAGGTAGACTGGAAGATAAAGACTGACTACTTGTCATGAGGTCTTAGTGGGCGAGTGTTTCTTAATTCTTATCTGGTAGTCATAAGTAGTATAGGATGTGAGCAATTATATTGATGTCCATGTTTAGTACTATAGATACTAAGCTTGAATTTGAGATGAGTGTCGTGATAAAAATGATGACAACATGAGGGTGATGGTGTTAGTTTTGAGATTTGATCTAGAAGATTTGACATAGAGTAGGTGAGGAATTAAGGTGTTAGTTGCTATGAATGTGAGTGGTACAAGTGTGGTATTCTGACCTTTAGATGAGAGCAATAAAGTGTGGCTAAGTCATTAGAGTAACAAGAGCATTAAGAGGTGTACCCGAGATCTTATGTAGTCAGACGAGGTTCCAATTAAGTTTATGATTTTCTATGAGTGCCTAGATAGTATTTGAATTATCAATGTGGAGTAGGCTGATGTAAGCATTATTTATTACCCTTAAGAGTTTGGTTGGAGAGATCATATATAGTCAATGATGAGCCTTTCAAATATAGTTCAAGTTTCCTCCAGTTAGATTGATATGAACTTAGGAGGACGGTATTAGTGGGCTAAGAAGGAGGAGTCAGACTATTAAGAGTTAGATTAAGCGGCTTTATAAGCCAATGGGAAGAGGTTAAAAGAAGCCCCCGAGAAAGAGATCTTAGAAGGAATCCTAGTACTTGCACATGGAGAGTTCAGTAGCCATGAGATAAGCCTTTCCTCAGTATTAGAGTAAATTGAATGTTGACCAGTTTAGAGATGATAGAATAGATCCATAGCTTTAAAGTCTCAGCTTTAGACCTAAGGGGGAGATGATAAGATAAAAAACCAAGTCAAGTGTTGAGAGTCAGACAATAATGTGTTCAGAAAGAGTTAAAGTGATATATCAATCCATTCATACTCTAGCGTATTCCTCAAAGTTCAGTCGTTACAAAATCCTATTGATGTTTCTAATATCAGAATTGTGTCCATGACCTATGCTTATACACTTAAGCAAGATTCACATGTATGCTTCAGTTCCCAGAATGAGGGGGAAAGACTTTAGCCCATTGATCTCAATCTCACTCCATAAAGTTATGGATATCAGCCTCATGATATGAACCTATTCAGATAAGCACTCATGTCTCATAATATGATCAGTATCGCTAATTCATGATTTGATCTCAATGGCTAGCAACATAATGTTATGTCGTGTATATTCTTATATCAGATATCTCGAAGGAATCGTGCTTATGATCTTTCACCCTAAAGTTCTCATTAATCCTTTTCAGTTTTGATAGTGATGTTGTCGATAGTAGTTGAGTAATGATAGAAGGAGAGGGTTGATGTTTCTTATTGTGGTAGTGGTGGTGTTCTTTTTCCATCTAAGGTTATAATATGGAGGGGGAAAAGGATGGAGTTTTACTAAAAGTAATAGTTAAATGAGAGAAAGTAGTGGTTCCTCATAGTAATGCATGAAATATCATTTGGTAGAGATGATGAGAGAATGAGAAAATCTTAGAAGGATTGGCTAGTAGGAGTCCATGGAATAGTTATGGTACTAAGTCTGACCACACCTCTTTTCCATAAGTCTATCACTTCCGTGTTAGTACCAGATCTGATATCGAAACCACACGATGACATCCAAATAGCACGCACGAAAAACCAAGCACAAGTCATCACTATAAGAGAGAAAATGTAATAAAGCAATAGAAATCAGACCGGATCAAGGGCGTGCCGGTAAGGAGACAAGAAGTGGAGGTTTATCCTAAAAGTCACCATAGCCTCTCGAAGAAAAATAACGGACGTCTTTACACCTATCCTCGAGGCTCTATTAGACTTGGCTTGTACACACGTGAAACCTATGAACATGGGGCTGTGATACCATTTGTCACGACTCGCAAGTAAATACAAAGTCAATCACAAGAATTATGTTCAACATTGTGATGCATGCATGATCATTGCATGTGCATCAGCATTCATGCATATTATTATGTGTTGAACATGATTCTTGTGATTGACTTTGTGATTACTTGCGAGTTGTGACTTATGTTTCTATTATGGAGACTTTTGGACTGTGTATAGGAGTCTGTTAGGTTGGGCTGATTTTCCTGTGCAGGTTGTAGTTATGGAGGTTCGGTTGGGTTAAAAGGAGTTCGCGTATTTTATTAGATTTGCTTATTTTTGTTAGTTGGCTTGCTGAGTACCGTGTTGTTTGGTACTCACTCCTTGGTTCTACACCTGTGTAGGTTCCAAGCCCGTACTGTGAGTTTCTCCTTTTCTAATCCTCTGAGGCTTCCAGGAGATTGAGAGAGGTAGCTATTGTCATCCGGTGGATTCTCTCTTATCCCTGTTTATATGCTTTGTTCTACTTGAGAAGCAAGGAAATATTTGAGACTTGTATTTCATTTGCATTCTGTTATTGGCGGCTTGTACATGTGACAACCAGTCTTGGGGGATTGTTTAAGTTTGAAAGATTTCCGTTTTGTTATTCTTCTTTAAAATTGCTTATTTTCCTCTTTGTTGGGTTTAGGCTGACTTGTCTTGGCGAGATAGGACAAGTGTCATAACACTTGATTTTTGGGTCGTGACAAATGGTATCAGAGCCAGGTTATTATGATGAAAATAATTGATGAATCAACAAGTTTATGCCAAAATCAGTTTACCCATAACATAAGGATCCTAAATATACATTTTTCATCAAAATCCGAGTTCAAATCGATAAAACCCTAATTTCCCCCAAGAATTACACGAATAAGGAAAGAAAACCAGATGAAGAAATCATGAGAAAATTCTGAAATGAGGATTGGATACTAACCCCCATATTAAATCGAGAAGAATGCCACAAGAATAACTTCATTCTGAGCTCTAGATATCCCAATATGCTAAAAATACCAAATGAACATAGTCTGAAATTTTAAATAGCTGAACAGCAGTCGTTGCACCAGTAAACCAGCAACTTCTATTTCACTAAAAAGGCCGTAAATTCCTCATACGATAGTGAATTGACTCAATTCTTTTTCCTAAATGTCTTAAATAATGATACGGACCTGCTCGTCCAATCAAAACTCAATTCCGTATTCATTTGTCTAGTCAAATATCATTTCTTCTCGGTAAACAATTATTTCATAATTGCGATAAAAGTCCAATCTCGGCTTAGCGAAAATGCACCAAGCTTTGCAGATCATTCCTATAATTCGTGATCAAACTTTCAGAAGTTTCAGAATAATTTTGTGATCGTTAAAATTAATAACAAACCTTTTAGTTGACACAAATTGCTGAAACAACGCCAAAACACCCAAAAAGTTTAAAAACTCACTCAAACCTCATCCGGAACCTCCCGAACACAAACCAAACATGCTGTCCTACTAAATTTGACGCTATGAACTCAATGGAATCGTCGGAATTCGAATTTGAGGTCTCCTTGACCTGAAACCCGATAAAGCGCAACAATACTAACTTAAGCCTCAAAAACTCAAATCAAGCTCGGGACCTCTAAAAATTCACCCAAGGCAACTCCTAGGCCTAAAATCATCTCCCGAATCCAACGGAGTTGTCAAAATTTGATTATGAGCATCCGATCACCGAATGTTGACCAAAGTCAACTCTATGGTCTAAAACTCACTAAATTCCAACTCAAGGCCTCAATTCCAAATTTGATTCCGTCAACTCTCATAGACCAAATTTCATATTCCGGAGCTGATGGAATCAACGAAATTCCATTCCGAGACCCGAAACTTCGAATGACCTCAAATTCCACCTTTTGACAACTTAAGCTTCCAAAACTCAAAACTTACCAAAAATCTTGACTTGACAAGGAAATTCACAAAACCAACTTCGGATACTGATCAAACATGACTCGGGGCAACTCTGGGGAGGGGTAAAACGGTTATTTTACAAAAATTACTAAAAATGACCTTCAGGGTCATTACAGGGTGTGTAGGTGTGCTTAGGTGGACGTCACGTTGGCTGCCACATATTATTCCGTTAAAAGGAAAGGTAGAAGTGATCCAATAGTAAGACGGGAGGGGTAGTTTTGAGCCCAAAAATAGTTTAAGGGTATATTTGGTCTATTTAGAATAATTGAAGGATTGTTTTGACCCTTTTCCGTAAATTTTATAAAGTGATTGTTAGACCAACAATATTATATGAAAGGAATTGTCGACCAGTCAAAAATTCTAGCATGATTCTCGTAGAGGTATATCTGACCCTTTATAATTATACCTATAAATATCTTACATGTCAAACATTAAAACTTAAATTTATTTTTAAGTTTATTTATGATTCAATTTAATTTTCAGATAAATTTGTTCAACTTTTAGATGGTTGGCTCATAGTAAGCAATACTTTCGAGTAGGGGTGTCAAAAGAATATGAAAAACCGATCGAACCTAACCGAACCAGACCGATTTATGTTATTTTTTCAATAAAACCGTGGACTTTTATTTAAGTGCATAACCGTCCCGAACAATTGGGATGGTCTTTTTAATTTATGAAAAAAATCAAAAAAATTCCGAACCGAACCGATTAACCTTACATGTATGTAAATATATTTTATATATTAACAATATGTTAAATTTAATATATAAATATATTTTATAACATTTTTCAAATATAAATATAACCTAGGTCCTAGGCCTCTAGTGACTAGACAACTTTGAGGCTTTGCTCTTTAATTAGCCTTTACTTAATTAGGTTTAAAATTAAAAGATACTATAATAGATACTCTATCAAACAATACAACAAAACTTATACAAATACTCCTATTAAATGTTTAAGATAAAACAATATGGCTACAAGGTTTTAAATTCTTGTCTTCTTGGTGAATAATTAAAGTGCTTCAAGAACATATTTGCGAAAGAAATAGTTTAATAGTAATATATTTTGAGGTTATATTTTAAAAGAAAAAAACCAAAAATTATCCGAACCGTACCGATACCGAAGAGAAACCAATATGATTGGGATGGTTTAAAAAATCTAATTTTGGTTATGTATTATAAAATACTCGAAAAATTGAGATGGTACAATTTTAAAAAAATAACCGACCGAACCGTACTATTGACACCCCTACTTTCGAGAAATATCTAGAAATTCTGCTCTTACTATTAGTTAATAAATATGTGTACCTGTAACAAATAATATTGATACATATTAGGTATTTCCCATTTTCCCTCTACGATCAATTCATTACATTTTGATTGACTTGTTGCATCAATTATGTTTTAGTTTGTTGATTCTGCATCAATTGCGAGAAAAAATATAATTCTATCAATCAATTGTATTTTAAGTAATAAGGTATCTTTATACAAACAAAAATAACACAGAATCAATTCCATAACTTGAGTAGTTGAGTAGGAAAAAAAAGTAGAAAGCAAGGGTGGTTCAAGGGAGATTAATAAAGTGCTTTAAGCCTTTAAAAATTTGAGGGCGAAATTTTTTTTAACTAAGAGTGAACTTTATGATTTTATTTTTGCTTAAATAATATAAAATTTAAATTAATTTTTTTCTTGTATAGAAAAAACTGTCTACTCTTTAATAATTATATTAGATAATATTTTACAAGTTTGAATTAAAATACTCATATTTTCATGTTAGTAAATAATCTTTTATTTGTTCCAACATATTATATTACAAATAAATGACTAACATATACTTAAATTGAATTAATCTTAAACAATATAAATATTAGCAATAATATTATTATGTAAAATCAAAAAAAAGTTATGGTTTTTAATGATAGTATGATATATATAAAATAAAAGTGTGAAAAAATATAAATATCTTATTAAAAATTTATTTTAAGCCATTATTGATTACCATTCTTGGTTGAAAAAAGTCAGATAATAACTTAAAGAAAAACAACTGATTAGAAGTTAAAATAGCACTATCAATTGGTTGGTGGTACATATTAACATTATTTGATGCAATTTCCAAAAATGGCACATAATATCGCTACTCCCCAAATTCCAGGAGACTTATTCCGGAGTTTTTTTTTTGCTAAAGTTTTCTCTATTAATATGGGCTTATCACTTCTTTTACGACGGTTACTGGTTATGAGTCATTATTATTATTATTATTATTATTAGTATTAGTATTATTATTATTATTATTTCCTAAATTCTACTTCTTTTAGTTTGTGTGTTTAGAATATATTTTTTTTAAAGTTTTGAATTGATTTGTAATTAATTCCTATTTACTTATATATAAAGTTTCATTACACCTGAGTCTCCTATTAGTTTATAGGTTTGACTGGCTTATTGGAATCTCATCTAGATAATATGAGTAAATATACTTTTCAAATCTATAGCTCTAATTCGGCAATGGAGCAATTTCCAAAATCATCACCACAATCTTAATTTTAAGTTAAATGAGAGATCTTAACCTCTTCATAATATTCATGGGATTGTCTATAATGGTATTGATAGAAAAATTAAAGACTTTGTCAAAAATTTTGATTCATTCACTTCAAAATAGATTGGGTGATCGAACTTACAAATTCATTCAGTCTTATTAAATAAGTAAATAATTGCACGGTGCCAACAAAATAGAGTGATTTGTTTTATTGAATTAACCAATCGATGTGTTAGCGGATACTTATTTTGAATTAGATAATTTTTACAAAAAACATTTCTAACATATTTTGTTTATTTTATTATTAGGAGCAAAAAGTAAATTATGTCTCCAAGATTGATGTTTTCCTACCACGTCCCTTTTCTAATTGGTTACGCTCCTGCAAATGATCAGCCCAACTTGAATAATAACATCAAACCTAACTAGATCTGTTTGAATGATATTAGATACATTATGTAACTGAAACTTGATGATATATGTTGGACCTGAATTCGGAATGGATTTGGACTTAATTAATTGTTAGTGAAAATTAAAAGATTACAAATTACAATTCAAAATAAAATCTCTTCATGTTGAGGCGCGGATATCTCGTTCTTTTTAAGAAGATTCAAGCACATTGCAACGAATACTTGTCCCCTACGGAATACAACAACCTAATCACAAAGTATAACTCAACAAATTCTGAACAAGAGTTGAGTCCAAAACCTCACAAAAAGAACACATTCCTTCAACTAATAAGAACTCTGTTTTTGATTAACTTATATACATTCTCTATTTTCTTGTACTCAAAACAAATGAAGATCATCACTATTTATAGTTGAAGAAGTCTTTCTTGCAATGAATAGGAAGATAATGGTGTAGTAAATAGAGAAAATAAACGAATTAGAGATTACATATGTTATAAAGTATAATGGAGGAATAAATTAAAGAATGAACTAAAGTGAAATTTCAATGGAGAAGTAATGACCTTTGGAAGACCACGTCCAGGCAATTAACCAAAGGCAATTAAGCCTAAAGAGCATTTACACCAAAATGAGTAATTAATTAAAGACACATGCGTCCAACATTCTAATACAGCAATGAACAGAGGAGGTAAGGACTTAGAGACAGCTCTAACGGACATAAAAATTGTCAATGTGGCAATGCAAATATGCATAATTTTATGATATTAAAATGTCCACACTAATACTCGTGACTGAAAATTTCATAAGATCCCAACAAATAAGTTCTAAATAGCGTCCTTCAAATTTGAACCAAGTACAATATCCCTCCCCCTCCCCCCCACAATTATTATTATTATTATTTACTACTACTTTAAAACAAAAATATTTGGATAGCTTTTTGACCTTTCAAAATATTTTTAAAAATTCAAAAAGTAACCTTAACCTAGACCTTACAAATATCTTTGTTCAAATTGACCTTCAGCCTAGCGCAACAATCCTGTGATGGTGCGGTCCCACCCTGGATCGCACCCAAACACGGGCTAAGCTGCGAGGCGTTGCATGTCGCCGCCTTGCTAGCCCCAAATTGATCACAAACAAGGCCCATCACCGCAACAAAAAACCAAACCTTAGTCATTTCCATTCTACAAGTTTTTTTTTTTTTTTTTGTGTGTGAGAGAGAGATTGGAGAGAAATAATTAATGTAGTGGAAGTGATCAAGTGATGAAATAGTGAAAGTTTATGCCTCAATTTATAGTGTGGTAATGGGTGAATCAAGAGAATACTCATGAAAGAATTTGAAGATGATTTCTGGTCTGGCATTACAGGTGTGTAAGTTTTTGAAGGATGGAGATTTGTTCACACGAGATAGATGAGGAAGTGAGAATTAATATACAAGTCATTTGTAGGAGAGGAATTAAATGGGTAAATTGAAAATAATATAACACTCCGTATTGTAGTGAATTAGATGAAGTAGAGGCTTACATCCGATATCTTATGTGATAAAAGATGTTACCAAGACTTGAAGTGAAATTTTATAAAATGGTCGCCATGACCAACAATATTATATCAAAAGAGTTGTTGATAAGCCAAAAATTCTAGCATGATTCTCATAAAGGTACATTTGACCCTTTTCAATTATACCTATAAATCTCTTACGTGTTAAACAGTAAAAATTAAAATTATTTTTAAGTGTATTCATGAGAGTGAATTTAATTTTGGGAAAAGGGTAAAAAATATCCCTCAATTTTGTTTTATTGGTTGACTATGCCCTCGCCGTTAAAATTAAGTTATTCTTACCCCTGCCGTTACTAATTTCATCATTTGTGCCCCTTCTTTGGACGGAAATCCCCAAATCACTTAAAATTACTCGATTTTTAAAAAACAACCCACCACCCTAATATAACCCAAACCCAAACCCGACTCAACTAACTTAATTCAAACCTACTTCACCAAACTTATGGACGGAGAGAGTAGTAGCATTGGATGCTGTTAAGGTTGCTGTTACTACTCTGTTTTACGGTGAGAGGATTCTCTGTGACCAAGTTTTCTCCATCTCTGATAGCATCAGTGAGTCTTGTTTCACGAGGATAGCTAAAGACAGTGGTATAACTCTCTTCACTCTCTCGGAGATGGTGGCGAAATACAAGAAGCTATCCCTTGAGAAAATGTTCCGAATTCTCGACCTCTAAGACTCTGTTTCTGAACTCTTGAGTGAAATCGAAGTGATTTTCGGCTTTGATTCTACGGTAGCAGTTAAATCTCAGGCGATGATCTCCATGGCCAAGCTCCGAGATGTTGTCGGAGTTCGAATCGGCTTTGAGGCAGATGATGAAATAGATATTTTTATGGTTTTCTTGTGAATTAGCTGAGAAAATAAATTCCCCTTGGATTGGTTTATGAACTGTTGGTCATGTTCTTTGTTTTCATTTGTACACTGATGATGTGGTTATCATACCAACCAATTGAAAAATCACTCCGCCTTATCAAGTAACGAAATGAACACAGGCAGATTCAGAAATCAAGTCGGAATCATGAACCGGCGGCGCTCATTCTCATGAACGCCCACATAAACTGTCAATGAACCGGAAGGCATACAGTAACGATTGCAACATGGGTTCAAATCTATTTGCATCGGTTTGTCAGAATCGAAGAAAGAGTAAGAAAGAACGAAACGAGGATGAAGAAAGTTACCTTCAATCGCTTGACGACGTGTTTGAGGCAGACGATTTTGGTTATCATATGAACTTTTTGATGGAGCAAGAAGAAGCCATTGTTGCTCTAAGCTTTTTCTTGGGATATGTGCACATGTTGCTGAGAGAGAAAGAGAAAAGAGGGGTTTGTGTTATTTGTTATTTAGTATAGTTGGTCGGGTTTGGGTTAAAATAGATAATTGGGTGATTTCAATTGAATTCGGGTTAATTTTGATTGATTTGGGAATTTCCGTCTAAGTAGGGGCACAAATGATGAAATTAGTAACGGTAGGGGTAAGAATAACTTAATTTTAACGGCAATGACATAGTCAACCAATAAAATAAAATTGAGGGGTATTTTTTACCCTTTTCCCTTTAATTTTAGGATGCACATTTATCCCGAAATTTAGATGGGTGGCTTGAATTATGCACCACTACAAATATATGTATAACCAATAACTTAAGGAGATAAAAAGAATTATGACTTAATAGAGATGGAGAATCCTGGTGAAGTTTTCAAAAAATGTTGAAATGATCATTCTAATTTCTAAGTTAATACTTCATCTGATTCTAAGTGAATTGTAGGGTATGATATATTCACCTTTTTTGGCTGAGCCGAATTGTATCTTGCTGTATTGGATTTATATTTAAGAATAAAAATTAAAGATTACTTTTCACTATTATCCTTTTGACTATTTCTAAATTATTCTCCTAGAAAATTTTATATATATATATATATATATACTAGTTTTTCGACACGTGCATTGCACGTGTAAATATGCACAGTCATGTATTACCTATGTAAAATAATTTCAACAAAATCAAAGCATTTTTTTGACTAAATATTTATATATAAAAGAATAAAGTACATATTTTTGTGATAGATTAATATGAATTGTCGTATAGTGACTTATTTTTCAAGGTCAGTATCATCAGAATCTTCAAAGATGAAGAATAATTTTTTTGTCAGATGCATATTATTTTTACTTATTTTGCTTTAATGAGTACAAAAATGTAATAAAATATATCTTATCTAATATTTTTTAAAACATGATCTTCGTGGTGTATCTTCCTATCAGCAGAATAAATTCACACCTACCACAAATCAGCATACCAAAAATTTAGAGAGAATTTAAACTAAAAATAACTCATAATACTTCCCTATCATAATTTATGTGAACTTTTTAAAAACTTTTTTGAAAATTAATTTGACTAATTTCTGAAGAAAAATTGTATTAGATCAACTCAATATTTTCACCTTAAATTTAGATATCCAAAGCTACAGAAAAAAATAATCATAAATTACATTTTTTTCTCATACATATATGATTTAAAATATACTTTAGAATATATATCAAATTTAAATAGTTTAAATCTTGACCAACTAAAAACCCACATAAGTTGAGAAGAGGATATCCTTGATCTCACTATCTTTAACCTTATCCATGACCGTAGACCTTACTACATTTGTAATAAAATTTAAGTATTTTCTTTTCCAATTCAAAATCTCCGTCTTATATTATAGAAATAAACTAAAAGAGACAATAACAATTGGTGATATGAATGTTGTATGAACATATAACGTTGTGAGCTCTACTATAACTACTTTTCACATATAATAAATATTGTGTCAAATGTATGTCTAATATTCATTCAATTTAAAAAAGAATGACCTAGTTTGACTTTCGAAAAAGAAAAAGGGTCATATTTTTTTTGAAATAGACTAAAAAAATAAGTAAGTCATTTTTTTAAAATGAAGAAAGTATTACTGAAGATTGGGGTTGAACAAAATAATTATGACAGTAAAATATGAATGGAAGTGTATCTACATATCCAAACCAAATGAAGGTCAATTTGATCTACTTCTCCTAAAGAGGTAAAATAAGTGACATTTAGAATTTATTAGTTGATATGATGGACAATTCTTTTTTTTAATGAAAATAAGTGTATTTCTTACTTATTTTTTGGTGTTCGACACGCAAGTAAATCTATTATTCTATTTTTTTTTTTATATATCTATGAAAAGAATATGGGAGGTTGTGGTGGGGTGATGGGAGAGTGGGTTGGTGGGAAATTGGAAATATATAGGACTATAGGGGGTGGGTGAAGATAAGGTTTGTTGGAGGTGTGAGGAGGACACAATGAATTCAATTAGTCAAGTCATTTTCATTATATTTAAGGAACTTGATTTCCTAGAAAAAATATTTTCCTACAATTTTGATCAAGCAAATATGAAATAAATCAAAAAGTATTTTCGAGAAAATGTTTTCTTCCATACCATACACACCCTTACTAATTACTGCAATATCACTATCTATAACCATTTTGTATCACTTTGTTATCAAGTGAATGCTTATAAAAAAAAAAGCAAGTGATAATTAGTAATACACCATATAAAAAATATTCATTAATGAAGTACTTACTAAAATTTACATCCCTAACAATAACACATGGTTCATGTGTATACAAATTCAGACCAAAGAACATTCATGTGTATACAAATGACACAATTCCTTATAAAGCTTGTCAACTTACTCTAACGCTTTCATTGCAACTTGTTTGTATTTTTTCTCTAGTCCCTCAAATTACTTAAGGTATTTCGTTATTTTTGTGCTTCAACATCTTTAATTACATTCATGACTTTTTTTCCCTATCACATAGTATTGTATTTGTTTATGGAGAGTACTATTGTAAGTGATCATTTTGAGTACAAAACAATAAAAATAATGTTAAATACAATAAGTCAAACTTTATAATTTCAACTTTTCAAGAGAATTTTTTTTAATAAGATTGAACATAAACAAAATAGAATTACTATAGGAGACTTGTTTAAAATCTTTTAGATAAAAATACTCATTTCTTCAATAAAGCATACAACGCAAGTAGTGTTTAGATTTTGCACCAGAATTCATTCGACAATGCCCTTCGAGTTTAAAAATTTGTAAATGTTTGTATGATCTGATCTGTTATGACTCACGCGATTCAATTTTCATTCCTTAAAATGGATTTCAATGCGATTATGTTATTATTTTCGATGTCTTTAGTAGGCCGACTGATTAGTGATTGATAGTCCATAAAATTGCACAGTTTGACTTTGTCCCATACTAAAAGTGCAGAATTTGACCAAATAGTTTCATGCCACTTCAATATCCTCTTCTTGATCAAACACTGTATATTTTTTCCACTGTTCCATATCTTTCTCTACACTTCACTCATATTTCAAAAAAATAGTTTAAAACTCAATTAACACTTCAAAAAGGAAAGGTGTAGATAGCAAATTAGTACACATTTGGGTTAGTTAACAATTGAAGAAATAAAAATTGTAGAAAGCAGATTAGTACTTGGTTTGGAGTTAGTTTGTAGCTATTTTATTTTCAAGGAAGCCCTTTATATGATGTAGCGTTTGGTTTTTCTGGTATAAGTAGTTGGCAAGAGGAACGTTACATTAGGGGTCTCTTCCTTGTGTGGTACATCAAATTTCGAACTTATTCAACTATTGCAAATCACACATGACATTTTTTTAAGAGAAGAAGAATAGAAAACTTATAAAATTGTAGTGTAGAAATGAGAGGAAACCCCTCTATTTATAGCTAACAAATGGTAGTATGAATAGGTACTAATTGTGCCTTATCAGAAAAGTTACAACGCTTTGAAAAAGTCACTGCTCATCGAAAAAGTCACAACTCATCGAAAAAGTCACAACTCATCGAAAAAGTACAATCCTTAGAAAAAGTCACAACACTTTGAAAAAGTCACAACTCATGGGAGAAGTCACAACTCTTCAAAAAAGTCACAACTCATTGGAAAAGTCACAACTCATCGGAAAAGTCACAACCCTTCAATGTGAAAATGTGTCTACTTTTAATAAATATAATTAATTAAATAAACTAAATAGTGTGTCTTTAGTTTGGGGGGGTTATAGTAATTTAACATTCAAATTTGGGAGTTCATCCTTTTAAGGTAGTGTGTATGTATATATACATATATAAACATAAAATATAATATAAATGAGATTACTTTATAAAAATTAAAAATTATGATATATTTGAAAAAGAAAAATTTTGTAAAGTGAAAAAGTTAAAAACGGAAGATTTTCTAAATTTCAAATACAACATTTTTTTTGATAACCGAGAAATCCGTTTGTGACCTGCCCTTTGAATCAATCACAGCCTTCTAAACTCGGTGGATAATGGGCCCACCCCTCTACCCTTCTCCACTTAAATATCGGGCTTTGCTTTGCATGGTGTGGGGCTTAAATTTCAAATACAACATCAAATTATATTTGGAGTTTTTGGTCATATTTTCAATGAAAGAAATAATAAAATAAAAAAGGCGGAAATTTCTCAATTTACCTGGCCAAGCTATTACTATTTGCAAAGTGGGACCCCTATGGCTCCAATAAGTTTTTTTGATTTGTCCACGCGTCCCACCCTTCCATCCTAATTTGTTGCCTTTGCCTTTTCAATATTTTTTCATAATTTGTTCACTCAAAATTATTGTTACTTGGTACTATGAAATGTGTCAGATGCCACAAAACAACGACACATTTCTAAAGGAATATTAGGGTGTTCAGTATCAACTAGCACATATGCCAACGGAATTCTATCCTTTTTGATTCTCCACAAACTTATATCTATCAATATCTGCATAATTTCTCAAAATAATGCCTTCAAATCTCTTTGATTCTCTACAAACTTTGTATGGTAGGATCATGACAAGTTTTGCTCACTTCTATATTGTACTGGCAGAGTTGGTATATTATTTTTTTGATTTGTCCACGCGTCCCACCCTCCCATCCTAAATTGCTGCCTTCGTCGTTTCAACGTTTTTTTAATAATTTGTCCACTCAAAATTTTGCTATCCCGTACTCCGAAATGTGTCCACTGCCACAAAATAACGACATGTTTCTAAAGAAATATTAGGGTTGTTAGTACCAGCTAGCACATTTGCCAACACAATCCTATCCATTTTGGGTGCTACCATTCATCTTGCACTGCCTAATTTCTCAAAATTATGTCCCCAAATCTCCCCATCCTCCACAAACTTTGTATGGTAGGCTCATGACAAGCTTTTCTCTTGACTGGCTTCTATATTGTATTGACATAGTTGGCGTCTTGTTTATCAACATTTCTATCTCCACAGAGCCCGAGCACGACGAGAACAAAATGCTAACCACAGTAGGTTCATGGGTATTTCCCACCAAGACAAGTCAGCCTCAACCTAACGAAAATGAAAGAAAAGTGGAAATAAATAAAGCAAGAACAAGACAAAGGCGGAAAACTTATTCATTCTAAACAACACCCCAAAACCTGGTTGTCACGTGTACAAGCCTTTAAAGTAAATACATAATTTGAAAGATAAATACAAGTCTCAATGTATTTGCTTCTCAAATAGAACAAAGCATAATGGAAAGGAAAAAGAGGGTCCGCCGAAGTGACAAGCAGCTACCTCTTCAATCCTTGACAAACCTCGAAAATCAGGAGAAAGAGGATAAGATCACGGATGTCCATGCTCGGAACCTACACAAGTGTAGAAGCAAGGAGTGAGTACCACCAACACGGTACCCAACAAGCAACCTAGCTAAATTGAATACTCCTTTCCATCCCAATCGAACTTCCACAAACTACAACCGGCACAGAAATCAGTCCAACCTAACAGTTCTACAATAAACAGGTCTCAAGGCTCAAAATCAAGATCAACAGTCACATTTCAACAACTCAATAGACATCAAGTCATTTACTCTCAAGCACAAGACATTTCAATTCGCAAATGGCAGCAAGTTCAACTCACTTGTCAAACAAACAATTCAAACCACACCAAATAGCTCAATCATATGCATCAAATAACTCAAGTGTATGCATCAAGTAGATTGATCACAAGTTCAACATTTGCCGGAACCATTTTCCTTCGGCACAATGTCACTAGCTGGAACCATTTCCCTCCGGCTTTCACATTATTTCACTTGTCGGAACCATTTCCCTTATGCATTTGTATCACTAGCCGGAACCATTTTCCTTCGGCTTTTATCACAAAATAGCACTTGCCAGAATCATTTCCCTTCGGCATTTACATCACTAGCCTGAACCATTTCCCTTCGGCTTTCATCAATTGTCTCATCATGGTGTTCATCAAACAATGCACACAAGCAATATAACAACACACGGAGAGGCAACAATTCATATCACACAAGTCCACTTTCATGCATTCAAGCAATTCACCAACCAATCGAATAGGGTCACAACAAGGCAATTCACAATTTAACATGATCATCAAGAAGCCTTTTCATTTTTCTCCGCTTTATTAATTTATATTAATCAAGTGGAACAAAATAACCTTTCACCTCATTCCCGATTACTCCCAACACATAGGCAATGAAGAGAAATAAATAATTCAACCAAATTGCAAAGTTTAAGAGATCACTTGCCTCAAATCAATCAATTAATCACTCCAAGAGTTGAGTCTTCCCTTTCCAAGTCACTTCCAAAGACACACAATCTATAACAATCAAGTATTCACAAGTATCTATCGGAAATCACAATACCCACACCAATTTTCTTGAAAAGTGGGTCAATCAACACAAATCTCAATTTGAAAAAGAGATTTGAATCCGAAAAATAATACTTGAAAATATTACTCAAGGTTTTAGGAACTCATTTGAGAAAACTATTTCGAAAAAGGGATTAGAATCACTTCAAAACAACCATTTTAGTTTAGGAACTTGAGTTCATGAAAACCTCCATAATCTCCAATCAAAATCTCATATTTTGATGTTAAAACTCATAATTCATCAATGGAAAATGAAGGATTAGCATCAAGAAGGCTTACACAAATGATCTAGCACAGAAAAATCCTTCAAAAATCGCCACCAAGGTTCCCTAAGCTCAAAAATGGTAAAAATGGGGCTTAAACCTCAAAATTGCAGGTCTAAACCCTCTCTGATGTCTCAAAAGCTACTAGATCGAACCCCGTTAAAAACGTGGACTTCGCAAAAGTGAACCCCCTTCGTAAAAGTGAGGGTCGCTTAAGCGACAGGACCTTCGCAAAAGCGAGGCCTACATCACCTGCAAAACTCAGCCAACTCTCAAACATCAAATCGACCCTTGAGATTCGTTCGGAACCCCGTACACTCAAATCAGATATATAACTCAATTATACTCGACATTCCGGACTCAATGGAACCTTCAAAACATGAATTCGAGGTCTCCTTGATCTGACATCCGTGTAAACCACAAGAAACTAACTCAACGTCTAAAAGGCCAAAACAAGCTTGGGACCTCTCAAAAATCAACCAAGACCACTCCTCGGCCTAAAATCATCCCCCAAAACCAACGGAACTCTCGGAATTCCGATTCAAGCATCCGAACTCTGAATGTTGATCAAAGTCAACCCAAACGCTAAAATTCCACAATTTCACAACTTAGGACCTCAAATCCTCAAAAAGACCCGGAATCAGAAGCCGACAACTCTCACTGATTAGATTCCATATTCCGGAACTAATGCAATCGACGGAATTCTATTCCGACACTCGAAACTCCAAAAGACTCCGAAAACTATTTTAAAGTAAAAGCTTTTCAAACTCAAAATTTACTAAAAACTCAACTTTTACCAAAGTTTGAAACCAACTTCCAAAACTCAATCAAGAAACAACTCGGAGGTCGATATCAGGAGGGGCAAAATGGTAAATTTTACAAAATACAAAAAATTACCAACCGGGTCATTACACCACGCGTCCCACCCTCCCATCCTAAATTGTTGTCTTTGTCATTTCAATGTTTTTCATAATTTGTCCACTCAAAATTGTTGTTAATCCGTACTACGAAATGCGTCAGCTGCCACAAAATAACAACATATTTTTAAAGGAATATTAGGATTTTCAGTACCAACTAGCACATTTGCTAACGCAATCCTATCCTTTTTGATGCTATATATACTACCATGTACTGGCTCTATACCTATCAATATCTGTGTAATTTCTTAAAATGATGCCCCCAAAATCCTATCCTTTTTGGGTGCTATATATACTATCATATAACCAGCCCAACACATCAATATATACGTAATTTTTCAAAATGATGCCCCCAAATCTCCCCGACCATCCACAAACTTTGTATGATAGGATCAAGACAAGCTTTCCTCTTGACTGGCTTTGATATTGTATTGGTATAGTTGGTGTCTTGTTTATCAACATTTTTATCTCCATAGAGGCTGAGCCCGACGAGAACAAGCTGGTAAGCACAATAGATTCATGGGTATTATTTACTTTTACTGTTGAGATCTTCCTATTTCAATCAAAGTAAATATAAAATAATATAAAAAAGGTGAAAAATTTTCAATTCACCTGGCCAAACAGTACTATTTGCAAAGTGGGTCTAATAATTTTTCTGATTTGTCCACGCGTCCCACCCTCCCATCCTAAATTACTGTCTTTGCCATTTCAATATTATTTTTCGTAATTTATCCACTCAAAATTGTTGTTACTCCATACACGAAATGTGATAGCGGCCACAAAATAACGACACGTTTCCAAAGAAATACTAGGGTTTTCAATATCAGCTAGCACATTTGCCAACGCAATCCTATCCTTTGTGGATACTACTACCATGTATCCAATCCTATACCTATCAATATGTGTGTAATTTTTCAAAATGATGCCCTCAAATTTCTTCGATCCTCCACAAACTTTTCTCTTGACTAGCTTCTATATTGTAATTGCATAGTTTGTGCCTTGTTTATCAACATTTCTATCTTCAGAGAGGCCGAATTCGACGAAAATAACTGTTGAGCACAGTAGGTTCATGGATGTTGTTTGCTTTTACCGTTGCGATCTTCATTTTCTGTTTCATTAACTTTTTCCACGGGATGATTCACCACTTCATTTGGTACTGGAACTTGCTCCACCACCCCTAAATGTTTATGGAGGCGGGCTGCACATCCAGCACCATCAGTCACACTCGCCGCTCCAGCTGTACTAGCATTTCCACCGATATCAGCATTCACAAATCTATCTGGACCACCACCAGGACCAGTAGCTGCAGCTCTACCTGCGCCACAACATCAGCAGTCATCTCTACCAGCTCTGGTGAGTTCTTTGTCATAATTTATTTCATATTTTGTAGATTTCTTATTTTATTGATTTTTGTTCTTTTTTTTTTGTAGGTTGATATCTAGAGTCGTTTTTAGTTTCTATTTTTTTCGTTTTATGTATTACTACAATGAGTGGTTTCTAGATTCAGTTTGTTTTTCATTTTTATGTAATATTGCAATGAGTTAATGTAATTACTCTATAGCTTTTATTTAAATATTAGTGAACTTGTTATTATAAAAATATTAGTGAATCTATCAAATAATTATCTTATAAATTGAATACAATTTGAGAAGTCACACAATTTTTTTTTTACAATATAATATTTAAAGCATTCCTTAAGTATTTAGAATGTAATTTATCTTGTTTTTATGCAAGTTATAAATAAAAAATTATAATCAAATCTGTGATAACAAAGTTTATGTTCTAATATTATTTGATTTCGACACTCATTTGGATGTTGGGACTTGGGAGTAATAAAAAAATGATCAAAAGTTATGATTGTAATTGCGTAGTTTAATTTTAAATTTAAAATATATTAAAAGATATTTCATCCTTCTTTCTTAATTGGATAATTTTAAATTTTAATACTCTCAAAGAAAAGCAACTAAAAATAAGGGAAAAATTGGGTTGACAGTCTTATCTCTTTGCATTTGAAAGCCACAACACTTTAATGCATTTGTCATGAGTTTGAAGTTCTATAGATTGAAAAACAATAATTTTATTGGTCTAATATTAATCATATATCTTGTAAATGAAAAGTTTTAAAAATTTGCGGCGGTCAAATTTCAAAGCTTGTATGGGCTAAGCCCGGATGGGGTAGCCTAGATTCACAACTCTACTCAATATATATATATATGAGATTGAAAAGGTATAGGTATTATGGTATATGCTTCTTTGGCCAGAATATTCATTTGTTTTATCTCAATTTTTTGAATAATTTTTTTTTCGTGCTTTGAAATTAATCAGAAAAACAGGTACACTTAAGTTTTCTCTATCCTCAATATTGCTACACTAGTTATGTTTTCCCAAGTTTTTTTTTTCTTTTACCTTCTTTGTCTTCCATTTTTTTTCCAAAAGAATTCTATGGTGTTTCTCCTTTTTTTTTATTTGATTTAAAAGATTCACAAATATTATTGCAATTAAAACATTTACAAAAATAACTGCAATTTATTTAATGTGTCTACGTTCATTTTAATTTCTAATTAAATTGAACAATTAATACATATTAATGATTGCGCAACATATTTTCTTCCATATTTCTTTTTATTTAAATAAATTAGTTAATTTATTTTAATTATTTTATGTTAAAGTGGATAGAATATACTTCGTAATTATAATTTGGTGACTTGATAAACTTCAAAATTCTACTGTAGTTCCAATATGAATTTGAGAAACAAAAGAGATTGGGGAAAATTGAGTTGTTGAAAAAATATATCAAGTAGTAAGTGTTGAAAAAATATATCAAATACTAGTTGACATATAAATCATCATTGACTCATTTTTGATATGCAATTACCTATTTTTATGATGGTTGTGTCATATAGTAAGTGTTGTGTTGTAAAAGGTTGATTCATGAATTGAGCACTCTTTTTAAAATAAGAATATCAATTGTTGCAAGTGTATATATTACTATATATTAGAAGAGGGAATATGAGAGGAGCTTAGGGTCAAGTTTTGAAATTTATAAAAAGAGAAACTTAGGAGTTGGCATAGACTTAGGGTCAAGTTTCGAAATTTTACTATATATTAGAAGAGGGAATAAGAGAGGAGCATAGGGTCAACTTTGAGAATTTACAAAGAGAAGAACTTATTTTTTAAAATTACAAAAAAATTATATAGTAAAGGAAATAGGAGAGGAGCTTGGGGTCAAGTTTTGAAATTTACAAAGAGAGGAACTTAGGAGGTGGCATAGGATTAGGGTCAAGTTTCAAAATTTACAAAGAGAGGAACTTATTTTTTAAAATTACGAAAAAATTATATTATAAATCACAATAATTAACAACCTAAATATTTTTAAAACATATTAAAATTTGGTTGACTCTCGAAATTTTATGTGTGCTTACATAAATTGGGACTTGAGATTAACATATATTATTTGAAACTTATATAAAAAGTACTATAAAACACAATAATTAACAATTCAAAATATTTAAATCAAGACAAATAAAGTAACATATATTGGGGCCGTGTTTGCACGGGCTATTAAATCTAGTATCTCTATAGAAGGCAATTACTAATTATGGATGGTAAATTTCAAAGGAATAATTAAATTGATAAAGTTACCAAAGTTAGAGATAAGCATCAATAGTTGTTATAAATTAAAGAGAGACAAATTTTTTAAAACAAAAATCCCCTTGTTGTTGTAAAACTAAAGCAAAATGAGATAAGAAATATAGAAGATGAGAGCAATAGAAATAGGGAGACAAAAGATAAGAGTTTTTCTTATTCTTCCAAGTATTCAAGTGTTCTCAAATTTTCAAGTGTATACAATATGAACCCTTATGCCTCTATTTATAGTGTAACATAGAGGCATACAAAAGGTTAGTCATAAACATGACATTAATCATGAAAATAATGTAGGAGGTTATGGAAGTGTAAGGTTACAAGAATAATGGTCATTAAGGTAGAGGTTATCTTCATAATGGTGAAAAGTAATGTAGATAATTCGTAAGAGTAACTTCTTGGTGTAGTGGACATCCACACTATAATATTTTATAATACTCCCCCTTGGATGTCCATAGATAATATGTCTCGTTAAAACCTTACTAGGAAAAATCCTGTGGAAAAAATGAAGAAAAAAGAGTACACATATCTTTTAATACACATTATTTGTTGCCTCATTAAAAACCTTTCCAGGAAAATTCAATGGGACAAAATCTCGGTAAAAAAAAAAGAGTACAACACGTATTATACTCCCCCTGATTAAAACACCACTTAATTTCTTGTGATGATGCCATCCAATCTTATATACCAACTTCTCAGATGTTGATATTGACAGTGTCTTTTTGATCAAATCACATTCACGAAGATGTTGTATTCTTGAACTCATTCTGATATATCATTTTATGATTTCATCGATATGATGAGGCTTTGAGCTTAGCCAAATACTCCCTCCGTCCCATTTTATGTGGCATTTTTTGAATTTCGAGATTCAAACAAGTTTATCTTTGATCGTAAGTTTTTCATAGATCTTTTAAACATTTTAAATTATCAATTATTGTGAATTATAGTACTTTTTACGTAGTTTACAAATATATAAATTTCATTTAAATTTTTTTGAAGATTTCATGCGCAAATTGTCACGTCCCGAGCCTACACCCTAGACGTGGCCGGAACTCGAGAACCATTGTTGGTCCCCAAGCGAACCCTTGACCTGGCTGACTACTAAGCGGAAGACTTATTCAAGCGATAAAAGGCTTAAAAATAGAATTTTTGAACATTTAAACTAAAAGTAAATACTCAACTCAAACAGTCTGTAAAATACTCAATAATACAAGTATAATAGTTTGCAAAAACATGTTAAGGAAAAGTACATACTGAAAGACTCCTCAACTCTATCTATCTATGAAGCCTCTAATGTTTAAGATAGGTGTCGGGATAAGGCCCATAACACCTCAAAATAACTAAACTAAAAGTAAATGTGAAGTCCTCAAGAATGCAAGGAGGCTCACCAGAACTATCTGGAGTGTAGAGTGATCTCAACAAAACGCCTGTTGATGACCCTGAACACATGTATCTGCATCATGAAAAGATGCAGGTCGAATGACATCAATACATTTGAATGTACGAGTATGTAATATGGCTGAGTAAAATAATTAACTGAACTGAATGACTGAAAACACTCAACTGAATCAATACATGAACATGAAGTGAAAACCATTTAAGCTTTACAATAAAATATGCAATAAAAGTAATATGAAAATAACATACTTTACTTGTGGGGAGTTTCTCTAACTGACAACCATTACTATGAGCCTAGCAATGATAAAACGTTTCGCCCTTGCATCCTATACCTTGCCGGGGGTATAAGATGATATTGTAACTATGGATCCATCTAATAGGCCTTCTCAAAGGCAGTGAGGAGTCGCACGAAGATTCAGTGCTATCCTATCCTACGTTGGCTACGTAGTTTTATGGGACTTTTGAGTTTTAATAGACTCTAACCCAATTCGATGCTCGATACTGCTCCCAAAATAATCAATATATTTTATGCTCAATCACCCTTTACAAAGAAAGGGACTATTACTTTACTTACTTTTCACTTTGCTCAATCACCCTTTACAAAGAAAGGGACTATTACATTACTTTACCTTTCAAAAACGCCAGTCATACTCTTTCTTTTTCTCAACAGTCAAATATAACATTTGATTCTCTTTTCAAGGATTCTGTTCAAAACTCACACTTTTAAAACGTATGCTCATTGACTTATCTTTCAAGCACAAAATCAATATATGAGGAACTTTCATACAATTTTCTTTGAAAACATCACTTTACTAAATCAATAGGGTTCATGTGATACTAAGCATGAACAACATTATAAGATTCACATGTATGTAACACCTCATATTTTAAAAGAAGAAAAAATTCCCAAATTTCATAATACAGTCCCCTTCGGCGAGGCTAGTCATGATCGCCGAACGATTCGCCGATCCGCCGAAAGGCGCCTTCTCGCCATTTTGGACTTGAAATGTTCATCGAGTGTTCTGTGTATTTAGGCGAGTTGGGTCGAGCTCGCCGTTCCATTCGGCGTGTTGCCAAAATGCCCATTTTATCGTCGAGTTGACTTAGTCCAGGAGTCAACTCGCTGGAACTTTCGGTGAGCTGGAAGCTCACTCGGCGAGTCACCGAGTGGCTTTTGCGAGTTACAACATTTCAATTTTCGCTTGGCAGTTTTTTTTTAAAAGGATTTTTGGTCTTTTCCCTAATGGTTTAATGCCTAATCTAGGTTTGTTACCCTTTTCTTTTAGACCCTATATAAACCTTTCTAAGCCTAGATCTAAATCTTTTAATCACTCTTCAAAGCTCTCCCTCCAATAATTCTCTCTCTAAGGAAGAAGAAGAAGAATCTAGGATTTGAAGATTCAAGTCTCCTAAATCTCCATTGATTTCAAGGTTTTACCATTAAGATATGATAGCTTTCACCTATGGATTCCTTTCCTCCATAGGGTCCCTAAATTCCCTAATTTTCAAAGAATTCTCCAATTGAAATTAGGGTTTTCTCCAACCTCGTGGGTTCTTTCAAATTATGATCTAACTGATTGAATTGTGTTTAATTATGCATCAATTGAGTTAAATTGCATGTTTTAAGATGAATCCCCATGAACCCATGTGAAATTCATGATTTCTAGATTATGATTTATGATGATGTTTTAAATTATGAAAAGAGGGAAATTATGAAATTATGCATGTTCTTCATGAACTGAAATAAATGCTTGAGGACGCTTTGAGAATGAAGCACCAATGTTGTTGATTATTATTGTTGGGTTGTGAAAGGATTTCTCACACACTACTCATGATATGAATGGAAAAATGAGTTTTTCTCATTTAAAGGATTCATAAAGGTTGAAAGGGTTTTCTCAACTAAACTTGAATCAAGAATTAAGGAGCTATTCTAATGATAGACAAGAGGCGATTACCCATGTCTACTAATGATGAGATAAAGTATGAATTATGATTAAATGGCTATTTCGTGGGATTTAAGCTTAGCACCGAGAGGATATCGAGATGGAAGCTCTCTCGTTAGTAGAGGCTGGGTTTCTAGTAGCAATCTTCTTATCCCTTAACTATGTGCCACCATAGGAATATTGTCTTAGATATACATTAGCTAATGGATCCACTTAAGCTAGAAGATATGGTTCTTACCTTGGCAAGTAAGGACACCTCTTTTCGGTGTGGGGTAGACACCGGATTCCATGTTAAAGCTCACATGGTCTATGTCGATTAAGGCTAATTTCCCACATAATGATCTAAGGTTGTTTCCAAAGAAAAAGGTATTTCAAGTATGTTTCCTTAAAGATGAATTAATTGCATTGACAATGACCCCTTTTAACTCATGTTTTCGTTATGTTACTTTATGATTTGAATTGGTCATTTCATCTCGTGATTATATTCTTTTGGCATGATTTTATATCTCTATGCATAGTTAATATACTTGATACATGTTTGTACTAACGTATACTCTTGCTTACATTGTTTCCCAAATGTAGGGCGTGACGACTCCTCCACATCCATTCGTGACTAGAGCTTGTATTAGAAGAACTTTGAAGACTTGGTGAATCCTCACACTTTGAGGACAAGGCCACATTTATCTTTCTTGTCTTTTACTTTTGAACTTTTATGTGTTACGTCTCAACTTTCATTTTATTCTTATATTAGATGGCTTTGAGACTATGTTAGACTTCCTCTATATCTTTATCAACTCATGAAATGAAATGGACTTTTAAACTCTTTTATACTATGATCTTTTATGATGTATGCTAAGTGGCTTGTATAGGGCTTTGCTGAGAGATATGATCGTTTAAAGTTGACCCAAAATCTGAAAATATGATAGGTGACTTGTACGGACCACTAAATGGACCGTACAAGTCACCACGGGCCTTTTAGTGGCTCTTTTAGGTGACTCCTGACCAGGCAGTCCCTAGAGGGTGGTTCACGACGCTCCTAACGAGTCGTGGACCCCTAAACGGCCCGTATAGGGTGCCGTGAAGGATCCATCATCCATTTTGGGTTCGTGGACTTGTCTGTTTGTCCTTTCTAGCCCTTTGTCGAAGTCCGAGGTGTTACACTTTCAACTCAACTTTGTGGTAGGGGATTCTAGTGGTCTTAATTGATATCCAAAATCATTCCCACACTAATTAATTGACCTTAGAATCTAAGAACAATTAAGAATCACTCGGTATGACCTTATACGCAATTCAAGAATGGTTCGGTCTTAAATTAGAAATATTTTGGGGTATTACACAAATTTTCGGTCAAACTTAAACTATTTAACTCTCGAAAAATGAAAAGTGCCACATAAATTGGGACAGAGGGAGTACATTCTTAAAAATTACTTTATTCGTGACCTCGTTATTACATGTTAATTACTCATTCAACTTGTTCATAGCAACAATCATGTTGTGGACACTTTCATTTGCAATTGATTGTCTTGTAGAATAAATTGATATAACTTCAGTTTGATGACTTACTCCCGACTATGATATAATTTCCTGAATATGATAGGTCATGATTCCAACCAGACACGCTCCCAACTTACTTCATAACTCAATATTAGTTTTGCATAATTTGAAGAAGTGGTTATTAGTGTTTAATTCTTTGAATGCCAAGATATTATTGTGCCTCCACATATAAATAAATAATCCACTTGTGATCGAGCTTTATGAGGATTCAATAAATATTCTGCATCTACATAATCAGATAATTTCTGAATTAGAGATTGATCATTTCAATTTTATTGAAGCTCGTCTTTTCTTCTCAAAGAAAATCACACATCTTCTATGTGTTGAGTCACTTGCTTTGTTAGTTTTTTGGCATACCTTGAATGATAATAAGATAATGATCAAATAATCTTCTATCATTTACATATTTATAAGTGCACCAATTTCACTAATACATGATATTTTCTAATCTTTTTCATAAGATAGAAAAGATTTTTTCTCTGTGTTATGCAATCTCATAATCATTGGGTACTCAATGTAATTGCTTTAAAACCTTTTAAATCCTTCAAGGATTTTCATATAACCTTCATCATCTAGGTAGACATAATAATCATTCATTTTACATATTTAAGTATTTCATCTATTGTCAGACTAAAATAAGTCTCATTGCATCCACCACCAGAGAATATATCTCCATTTAATAATGTCAATAATATTCTTCCTTTTAATTATCACAGTGATGACCATTCATATTTTACCACATTAATATTCATACATTCAACACTTGTCATTTTTCAGACATATTATGCCCTGCTACCATACTCACTTAAGAGAATGGAGCAAATCAATTGGGCATATTTCATGACTTTTAGTCAAAAGTATATTATTTTGCCTTAATCATCATCATATCATCATTATATTGCATTGTGACTTGAACCCAGCGTCTTAGCCATAAGAAGGCATTTTAGGTCATTATTTGTTGGGATCCAACCCAGCATTTTATTATCATGATGCACCATGAGTCTCACCTGATGTCTTACCCTCTTGGTGCGATAGGATTTAAATCCTTCGTGTTACCCTCAATCAATGACATCATAAGCCAAATGTAATAGGACTCACTATTGAGTCTTAAAAAAATATTACCACTTAGTGATTAACATGCACAAATAAATATAGAACAAAAGAAACATAATAAAAATATCATCAACAAAGTATGTATTAATATCTTAAACTTGTCAAAACAGAGAGTTACATATAGTATTATTATGTTTGGTGTACAATAATTGCTAGTGAATTACAGTTATAAATCAAGGAATCAATTACACACTAGGAAAATAATAATTCCGATTACACTAAAATAAAACTGCTCACTGCCATTACCTTTTTCCAATTTCCATGTGAACCCAAAATATTTCACACACAAAAAAAATTAAAAAATTATAAGCTTATGTAATAACCAAAACAGTGAGCATAATCATAAATAAAGTATACAATAAATTTCACATACAAACGAAAGAATATATAGTCACAGTTGAAAAAAATGCATAGTAACAACGTAACAATATCAATAATTCACCTTGTTACAAAAAAAAAAAAATAACACAATCTCCTAATGACTTACCTTTAATTCATGAATTTCGTGTTGATAACGTGTTGTAAAACAAAAGCAAAATAGTACAAGAAATATAGAAGATGAGACCAATAGAAATAGAGAGACAAGAGATGAGAGTTTTTCTTATTCTTCCAAGTATTCAAGTCTTCCCAAATCTTCAAGTGTATACAATATGAACCCTTATGCCTCTATTTATAGTCTAACATAGAGGCGTACAAAAAGTTAGTCATAAACATGACATTAATCATGAAAATAATGGAGAAGGTTATGGAGGTGTAAGGTTACAAAAATAATGGTCATAAAGGTAGACGTTATCTTCATAGTGATGGGAAGTAATAGAGATAATTGGTAAGAGTAATCTCTTGGTGTAGTGGACATCCACACTGTAATATTTTATATCACTCCCCCTTGGATGTCCATAAATAATACTTCTCCGTTTTATTGAAATGAATTGATTGTTAGAAATAGAATATCAACATCAGAAGGAGAGTGGATGAGAGTGATAAAAAGAAGGAGAAGTTTCTAACGTAGTCTTGGCTTATGAATCATTGATAAGTTGAAAAAATTGAATTGAAATGATGTTTTAAAATGGTATCTGATGATTACACAACAACATGATGACCAATTAGCGTGTCCATCGCAACAAACAAAACCATCCAACTGACACCTTCCCTTGTTGCGTGGTCAATATGGATAGACCATTAGAGACTCAGAAGACCGTGATCATATTATTATGTTGGGTGCATAAATACGCCCCTAATTAGATCATATAGGTAAGTAAGCATAATTTTATTTGTGCCAAACCAAATCAGTTGAACGCATCGTAGCACCTTAAGATGCCTCTTGATTAAGCTGCTTGCAAATTACCTACTTGATTAAGTTCCTTGCAAATGTCTGTTTGATTAAGCTTCTTAGAAGCTCCCTGCTTAAGCTGCTTGCAAGTTGTCTGCTTGAACTGTTTGTAAACGGTATGTTTAAACTACTTGCAAATTGCATGTTCAAGCTACTTGTAAGTTTCATGCTTATACATGAAAAAATTGTGTATTTAAATGTACAAGGTGTATTTATGACTCAATCTTATTTACTTAAACTTTTGTTTTAAATCTGCTGGTTCAAAGTAATGATGTCTTTTTAATTATTTATTTAATTTTGTAATTAATGTGATATAAAAACAAGATATGACACCTTGAAATAGGGTGCCACAAACGGACTACCTTTCCACAAACCGTTACAAAACCCAACATTTTTTTATCAGAAAAAAATCTTGTAAAGATGAGAAAAGGGCAAATATCCAGAAATAATCTTGATCAATTCTTTAAATCAAATTCAGTAAATTAGGTAAACTCAAAATTCCCCAGCTTTGTTTATGCAGTGATCATTTGTTATATTTCTCTTAATGTTGAAATTGCCTATTTCTTGATATAAAGATTAATATTTCATATTTCTCTTAATGTTGAGATTGCCTGTTTCACAAATTAAAACTTTGACATTTGACATTTTTGGTAATTAATTTTAGATCTGATTCTTATTTTTAGTACTTATCAATTTCATATTGTATATGTTGGCATGGGATGGATTTATAATGCGAACATGGTCAATTCTTATAGCCGACCATAACTTGTTTGAGACTGAGGCATAGTTATTTTTATCTTATTTGACGAACAACAAATGGGATTATGACTGTGATCATACATGAAGTTTGAATTCTTGGTTGTAAACTAATTAAGAAGAGTTAATCCTTTTCAATCATTGATTTGACACACTTGAGTCGAGGGTCTTTCGGAAACAACCTCTCTATCTCCACGAGGTAGTGGTAAGGTCTGCGTACACTCTACCCTCCCTAGACCCCACTGAGTGGGATTTCACTGGGTATGTTGTTGAGCCGAGGGTCTTTTGAAAACAGCATCTCTACCTCCACGAGGTAGTAGTAAGGTCTGTGTACACTCTACCCTCCCCAGACCCACTAAGTGGGATTTCATTGGGTATGTTGTTGTTGTTGTAAACCTTTTCAATCATTCATTTGTGTGCCAACTGCTAAATGATTCTTCTGTTATCGCAGAAAACGTGTAGTTACTTTTCCAGTTAGATGGCTGAAAGTTATATGTCTCAACTTGATGTTGCTTCTTTGAAAGAAACACTATGTGCTCAACAACAGCTTCTACAGAAGCTTTACAATGAGTTGGATGAGGAAAGAGAAGCCTCTTCCAGTGCTGCTAGTGAAGCGCTATCTATGATCGTGCGTCTCCAAGGAGAAAAAGCTGCAGTAAAAATGGAAGCCGAGCAGTACAAGAGATTGGCTGAGGAGAAAATGTGTCATGCCAAGGAATCATTAGACATTTTTGAGGATCTTTTTAATCAAAAGGAGATGGAGATAGCTGCATTGGAGTATCAGGTGCAAGCTTATAGGTATAAGCTTTGAGCATGGGATGTGTAGATCCCGGGGTCGGTGAATTTAAATATCCTGATAATTTGTTGCAAAGAAATGAGACTTTAGCAGGAGAAATGAATCTCCAAGCCCTTGGAAGGCGTAACTCCGCCCCTCATTTTCCTCTTAAATTTCCAAAGAAGGGCGGTATGGAAATAGATGAATCAAGTTTAGAAAGAGATTCAAATTCGAAAACAGTGGAGGAATACACAGGGCAGGAGATGAATGAGCAGCAGTCGGATACAGAGAAGAAGACTGATATTTCTAGGACTGAAAGTATCAATTCGTGTTGGCAGCAGATTAAGAAATTGGATGATCGAGTGAAAGAGATTACAGGAGTTAGTTATGCGAACTTGAGGAGTGAAACGACGTCTCCTTCACCACTTTCTCAAAGAAGCATTAAGATAAGCAAATCGGAAAATGAAATGTACCAGCCTAAGCTTCACGTGAGCAAATCAGAAAATGACACGCCTGCTGATTCTGGTTGTTCTCCAAATGTTCTTGATGTCTTCGAAGTGCCTCGAGCAGAAAAGGATACTGTTGATATTGGATTGCCTCCTAAACATGATCGCAAGATGGTTTTGCATAATGATGAAAGGCTCGAGAGACCAGATTCTGCCCAACAAGAGGCTGTAAAATCATTGGTTAAAGATGAAGCTGAATTGCTAAAGAAGTACTTTGTATCTGCACAGCGAGAGAACAAGTTACGGAGAGCAAGTGAAGCTGCTTCTATTGCCTGCCATTTGGCAATATCTCGCCCTACAACCAGCATTTGTGGCACTAATGAGCTTCATTTGCACAATCGAACATCTGAGATAGGTGAAGTTGGAAAAGAAGCGACAAGACAAGAAATGGCTCAAGAAGAACTGAAGTTGTTACATGAAATCAAGGAGCAACTAAATTTGATGCACTCTGAAATCAAAAATTTGAAAACCAACAAACTCCCTCCAAGTGACGAATCATCCTTACTTCCTCTATCCGAGGTACATTTCATCTAAGTTCCGCCCTTTCTTCTGTCTATAATTACTCATTTTCAGTCGCATTACATGTGAAAATGTTAATAAAATGCTTACCATTTTGAACAGGCAATGATACACTTTTCGCTCTAATTGATCTATTAAAAGTTCGAGTGCCAACAGTCATCAGGAAAAGCCTCGGCCCTTACATAATCAAGATGCTGTCATTTGTTGAAGTCAGTGGTTTTCTGTGACATTTAAATAGTGTAACAGTAGTTTTAGATTTATTGTGTAGTTGCGGAGAGATGGATTCCTTTGTAAATTGACAACATAGAGAGTACAGTAATATATAGCCGGCCCCAACTACTCTAGAATTAAGGTGTAATTGTTGCTGTTTTAGTAATTGAGATACTGATTTGATATGTTAGTCGAAAAGTTGTTCCAAGATTTACTGGCATTACTAGTCTGTCTTACAACTTTTTAAGTTTCACATGTTCCCATCCTCCCTCAAAACCCGGGGCCTTGCTTCTCGGGGTCTCTTTAAGAATGGTCATCATGGTTTATGAACTTTTGGCTTTGTCTACGATCTACTTACTCTGTTGTTGTTTCTCCATGTTTCTTCTGCTATGGCGCTATTACATAATGCATCAGTCTTCTTTGACACTTGGATCCATCTCTGTCAATAGCGGGTTAGTCTTTTCCACGATTCTCCTATCCCTCTGTCTCGGTGAGTTTTCTGATTGACAAGTTGGCGAGATTCATCAGTGTGTTCTCCATCTGTAATTTCGTTATTATTTTGTTCGTATCACTCACCTTATTCTTATTACCTATAATCTGATTAAATTAGGTTCCTCCTCATCTGCATTGCTTGATTGAGGTAAACTGTATTGGATTTTGTTTATTTTGTAAATGGATTAGTATTTATTTTCCAATGCTAATGATTTAACGTTGAGATATATAAAATATATGTTGCATGGTTACAGGGACAAGTTGCATGGAATTGAGGGAGAATTTAGAGAAGCAGTGCAAATCCTGATCCTAACCGACAAAGAGAAGGGCGCGAAGGGAGCAATCAAAGAACATGAAGGGGGCTCTTTTGTTTTCTATTCACCCGGAAAGTTAAAATTGATGTTAGGCTATCAGATCACCACCATATTGTCATTGAGGTACCATGAAAATCGTGTGTTAAAATTGTTTGCTTTTTAATTTTTGAGACTTAATTTTGTCTCCCTTGATTTTATCGAACATTTGAAAAAAAAAAACTGGAGAAACTTGGGTGAGTATGTTATTGAGCATTCCAATTTCTCTTGATTCATTGTTGTCTCTTGAAGGACGGCATAATTCTTGACATATTTACATCTTCTAACTTGAAAGATTGGAAGAATGTTACTAAATGCATGTAAGTTTGAATACAACAGTTTTGTATTTATTAATCTTTTTGAGGAAGTAAGAAGTGGACTCTTTTTTTGGCTTAAGGATTTCTATGAACGATCATGAAGGCTTTCTATGAAATGAAGAAGGAGCCTATGGATGAAAATTTAGTAAGACGACTTGAAAAGTCACTATGATGTGGACACAAGTAATTTATTGTCTTTAAGGAGGTAATTATACTGCTTTATACACTAATATTTTCAATTTACCTTATGTGTTGGGTGCATTTCTTTGAGTGCAAGTTCAGTGATGTAACACATGAGGCTAGTGTAGAAGTGAGGCTTGATACGTAAGTCATTCATAAGAAAGAAAATTTCAAGTATCTTGGTTCTGTTATCCAAGGAAATGGAAAGATTGGAGAGAATGTCACTCACCATATTGTTGCAGGGTGAATGAAGTGGAGGCTTGCATCTGGAGTTTTGTGTTATAAGAAATTACCACCAAAAGTTAGTTAAAGACAAGCTAGTTCCACAGAGTGGTGGTTAGACCAACCATGTTGTATGGGGCAGAGTATTGGCCAGTCAAAATATCTCATGTTCAAAAGATGAAAGTTTGTGATGGATGTGTGGGATACTAGGAGAGATAGAGTTAGAAATGAGGATATCCGAGACAAGGTGAGAGTGGCTTCGAAGTAGACAAGACGCGTGAAGTGAGGCTGAGATGGTTTGGACATGTGGAGAGGAGATGCAAAGATTCCCCAGTATGGAGGTGTGAAAGGTTAGCTATGGATAATTTCAGGAGAGGTAGAGGTAGGTGAAAGAAGTAATGGGGAGAGATAATTAGACAGCACATAACGCAGTTTCAACTTACCTAGGACGTGACCTTATATAAGGGGTTGTGGAGGATACAAATTAGGATAGGAGGTTAGTAGGTAGTAGTGAATTGTCTTGCTATCCGCTCATGCTAGTAATTTTAGTATTCCTCGTAGTTCCTTGTCCTTTGATTTCTGTTATTCTCTTTCCGTACTGCTTTAGATTGTCTTTTCTTCTATCGGAAACAACATCTCTACCTCTGAGGTACGAGTAAGGTCTGAGCACATTCTACACTCTCCAGACCCCACTTTGTAGGACTATACTGGATATGTTGTTGTTGTTGGTTGGTGCATTTCTTTAAAGGAACAAAAATTCCTAAAGAGCCATTCTTATTCAATAACTATATATGGTAACTTCTATTTACTTTGTTTTGAGACTTCAAGTTCAAAGAAATGTACATGAGCTACATGTCGTTTAATTTGTAGCACCAAAGTGATAGATTTCACAAGGCATGTGCTTATGGTTACTAGGCCGTTAAACCTAATACAAGTTTCATAAGTGATTTGGTTTAGCTAGTAGGCTATTAAAGCTGACATTTGAAGAAAGCATTCAAATATTTGTAGACATGTACTGTAACAGCAGGTTCCAGGTAAAATTCTAAATTGAAAAATTTCAATGGCAACAAAAACCGCATATTTGATTCATGTTTTTTTCCTACCCATTGCATTCTGCGGTCCCATATAGGAGGATATGTATGATCTCTTCAATAAGATGAGCGCGATGGGAGAAAGACATGCTTGTTTGTGCAATTAATACTAAAAGAAAGTAGCAACACTAACAGCTAAAAATGATTAAAGCTTTGATTAAGACGAGTGACTCAATTTAAGCCAAACCATAGATGGATAATGTAATTAGCAAACACCCCTATAAATCTCATCCCATTTGTGTTGAAGGCATACAATCCACTTCTATAGTTCGATGGCAAATGCTCGTATTGCTAGGTTTGTTACAGAGGTAGCACCACCACAGTTTGTAAATGTCATGAGATACCGCGCTTCTAAGATGCTAGATACCATCAATGAGGAGGAAAGAGAAGCTAGCAAAAGCGAGTTACTTTCTCTTAAGAGTTCTTCACCTTCATCTTCATCTTCAAATGCGAACAATTCTAAATATTTTCTGAAACAAGTTGAGAGGTCTTTTCTGTATATGGCAGCTAAAGTCTCTACTTAGGCTTGCTGAGAGGTGTACTGATTTGCTCACATTTTATCTCTTTCTGTTGCTACTTTTTGTAAATACTACCAAATTAGTTACAGATATGAATTTGTTTGTTTTTCTATTTGACTCTTTTGTCCATAAATATTTCATTCTACAATACAAGCATTCAGGATGGGATATGATAAGGCACTATAGCTCAGTGTATTTCCACATATATATATTAGGAATTGTTCAGATAATATGGATATATTGTATTCTGGTAGCTGCATAAATTACCAGCTTACTCATTAACTTATTTTTATCTGAACGATAGATTTAAGGTTAAAATGGCATTAACTAAAGGTTCTTCATCATACAAACAAGTTAAGACATGAATGTTGTTACAATGGTAACAAGTAGAGTTATAAGCTTGGATGGTCATTCAACTTTGGATAAGTGGCCTTCGTAGTCACTCAACTTTGTTTGGTCTTTTAAAAGTCATTCAATTTTGGGTACTTGGTGTCCATAGTCACTCAAATTTATTTTGTCTTTCAAAAGTAATCCTTGATAAATTAGTAATTCTTGAAAGATTAGTAAATGCATCTAGTAGTTGATTTGTAATATTTTACAAATAAATTATATTTTTAACTTTTTACACATATTAATTTGTTCAAGGATCTAAATGAGATAGAAATTTAAAAAATTTAATCTATCTATTTTTTCAAGTGCTTATGTTCTTCCTATTATGTTGGGTATACTGATTCATCAAAATGACAATCACCAAGTCTTGTCGTAAATAAATTTTCAGTCATAAATTTCAAATATTTTTATAATAGAAGGAGATTTATATCCAACATACACTCCCTATCTTTTGAGGCGATTCATCTTTGTGTGTTATGATAGAGCAATTGAAATATATACCGCACACTCAAAACTTCTAAGATAGAAAATATTTGACTCTTAATCAAAGGCTAACTGTAACGGAGAGAATTCATGATAACTTATTGGTCTTATGTGCACGAGTGTTGTTGCATATAGAATAACATGATCCCATATTGAAATAGGCAACTTTGTCCTTATTAGCAACTCTTTAGCAATCAATTAGAGGCGTTAAATGATTATGCTAGATCATTTTCAGTATAAACATGAGCAATCGGATGTTCAATTGCTATTTCAGTACATATATAATAATTTTTAAAGGCCTGAAATGTAAACTCTCAAGCATTATCAAGATGAATTATATTCATTGCATAATTTAAAAATTGTGTTCTTAATTTTATTTATTGAGCCAACAATCTTACAAAAGTCATATTGTGAGTTGTTAATAAACGTTTACGTGATCATCTTGTAGATATGTCTATCAAGATCAAATAATATTTAAATGATTAACATGAATGGTAAATTGACCCACATATATCACCCTGTATATGTTCTACAAATGCATGAGATTCAATTCTAATCTTAGCTGATGATGGTTTAATAACCAACTTTTCTTGAAAACAAATAGCACAAGAGAATTTCTTTGATTGAATTTTATTTTATTCTTTACAGTATGCCTATGTAAATTCTCAATGATTTTGTTCATCATATTAAAATCGAAATGGCTCAATCGTTCATGTCAAATGATAAAATCATTAGAATCAGTAGATATTTTGTTTAACATGTGATTCAGTCGTATCAATATTTATATGATACAACCCAAAAGAAAGTGTTAGATCGTGATTTTACTATCTTTAGAAAAACCATTTTTTGAAATGTTCTAAGTATAAACAATTCAAAAAAAATACTTAGAAAGAATCGCCACTTAATTTTTTAAAGAAATTAAGAAAACTTAATTTAAAGAGACTAACAGATTAAGTCTTTAAAAATTTAGAGAAAATGGGTAAGAGGTTCTTATTTCTACTTTAAGAAAATATTAGCACTTAAAGTAGCCGTGCAGTTATCCAACAATTTGAAAGATATTTGACTAACTCTTTGTGAATAATGATTAAATAAAGATATATTTTTTGTTTTGAGTTTTTTAAGAAAAAAGGATACTTAACTTGAACATTTGAAATAAATGGAAGTGATTAAAGCCTTAAAAAATAGATTAAGATTAAAACTTTATAAAATAATTTAATATTTAAAATTTTAAAATAGACAGCGTAAGAATTTATTTGAATCACTTAAGGGTTATAACTTAAATCAATTTGGTCGATTAAAGCAAGAAACCATCTTAAATTAATTAAAGGATAAGAGAAAATTTCGACAAAAAAAAAATTGATTAAGTAAATAAAGAACACAAGAGTTGATAAAAAAAAAATTATTAAAACAAACCCAACACAAAGAATATAGTTCTTCTTTTGGAGAATTCAACTAAGTTAATCCAAACAAATAAAATTAGAGTTAATCAAGAGCAAATAATAAGTAATCACAATTAAATAATTTAGGAGAGTAAAGGAAAAGATGAATTTGGGTCCTTAATGAGCCAAACTTGATGTTGTTTTTGGGTTTTGCTCAATTCCCATTTTTTGTATACGCAAGCTGTATATCAGTGTATATCGGTCTGTATATCAGCCCTTTCCTTGCATTTTTTACTTCCGAACATGTATATCAGCTTCATATTGGCTTGTATATCATCCTTTTCTTGTATATTAGCTTCCCTTTCCGGATTTTGCCATCAACGAGGCTGACTCGATAGGAGTATATTGGGTTTGTCAACTCGGAAATGCAAAGGGGAAATAGATTTGAGTCCAACTAGAACTCCATATGATTTCACATGATATAGAAAAAGGGAACAAATTAGCCAAAGGAAAGTGACATGAAATAAATAATAAGCCGATGAATGAAAAGAAAAATAAATGAAGTTATCATTCAACTACTTGAATTAACCAAGACAAAGAAAACATATATGCATGTACGAACAAGATAACACTCATAATAAACTTCACTCAAAACATTCAAGCGATGAAAGTAAGATAATCGTCATGTCATTATCATAGCAAAAGCAAAAATTTAAAATGATGAAGTTCAAGAGAGGCAGTGAACATTTATGTCATTTAATATCCTAAATCTGACTATTGAACAATTAATTTAAGGCGTATGCTCATTTAAATCAGCTTCCTCAACCAACACGAGAATATGGTGAAGTCTCGTCCATGAACTCATCTAAACTTAGGTAACATAAAGGGAGATACTTAGCAGATCAAGAAATGATCAATTAAAACACTTAATTTGCTAGCTAAGCCTGCCCCAGTAACTACAATAACTGGAAAGAGACATTCCTAAGTAAATAAATAAAAGGACTAAGAGTCCCCTCACATAGATAAGATCTGAACAACTAAATTCGAAGCAGTAAGCAAAGTTGATCATGAAAAGGTTATACAACCACACATATCATTTATGCTATTCAATTGAACATCAATATGTATTTAGCTTCCAGAAACAAGCATGCTTTACAGGGGGAAATCTAGTATATAAAACAACCCATAATTATAGAATATGAGACTCGACTACTATATTCCTAACAAATCTAACACGACAAACTAGAGTTCAAACTAACTAAAATGCCATAACTTGAGTAGAGAGACAGGAAGCTCGAAACAGAGGGATGGACAACGACAAAGACATGCTAGTGATCTAGGTGGAACAAAATAAGGTTAGACAAAGAAGAATGAAGCCACAGGATTAACCTTTAACAAGATTCACAATATTTAGCTATATTCGAATGCTAAAACAAAGTATTTCGCATCAATGTGATGATTAGACGCCAAAAGCAATGACAATCATGCATACAAAACATTAGGGGGCAAAGAGAAAGAATGATAGGCAGCAAACTCGAAAAGGTCAATAAGAAACATAACAGACTTCAATCTGGAAAAAGGAGAACAAAATCATATATTTTGAGATAGACCCAACAAACACCCAAGTGAAAAGGTTCAAAGCGAACTGTAACAAATACGATACACGAACCCGAAATCTTGATATCTTGTTTCATTCATTCAACTTGGGGTGAGAGAACGAAGAACGACGTCGAACACTAAGCATTAATATAGATTCATGATGAACAAGAACATACAAAGACCAACAGAGCAGTTCGAAATCGATCATAACAGAGCTATGCGAGCCAAAACAGCAAAGTAATAACAGCCAAAGACCAACCTCCCTACATCCCTATGCATATTCAAGATACATTCATATTGATAGCTAGAAACAAATAATCGACTAAACAATAAAGCAAAAAAAAAAATCGACACGATAAAGGAATATTTAGAGAAAGGGGAAACTGTATACCTTCTCTGGAGCAGCGAGACTAGGATGACGAGCTTGATCTTGAAGCCTTTCCACCACTGTGAACTTAACTCGAGCAAGAAGAGAATCAATACCAAAGAAAAACTAGCTCTTGATTTTTCATCCTTACAATAAAAACCTCTGTTTTTAGAAGGTGAAAATCTCTTGTCTCCAACCTCTCTACTCCTATCCCCACCCCCTCTCTCTCAATGACCACCAATGCCATGTATTTATAGCCCAAACTAAAGGTTTGAATTCAAATAGCCGTTTGAGTGGGAGAAGAGACATTGATTGGAAGGCATGGAGGAGAAGACAAGCAAAAGGAGAACATACCCCCAAAAATTCAGATTTGATGTGATATTTCCCGATTCGCATAAGATTTGGGTGAGATTTATCTCAACCAAAGTCAACAAATCTAGTCCCAAGATCTATAATCTTTGAATATGGAGGGAGGGACTGACAATGGTGATGGGCGGTGTTATCTGGATGAAGAAATTAGGGTTCTTGGCTTGACTTTTGCATTTTTGGGAAGAAGATAGGGGAGATGAGGTGCGTGAGGGTTGGAAAAAGTTGGTGTGAGGGCGTGTATATGTATGCAGGTGTGTAAGAATTAAGAGGATGACCCTCTTATTTAAGATTTGGTCACTTTAATTGCTATTCTAACCAAATTGAGTCAAATAACTAAATTTGGCCAAAATTACAATGAGATGGATAATTATCGATTAATTATTTGAGCTTTTTAATTTAAACAAGATAAAATAATTATCAAGACATAAGTTCACTACTTAAAATAGAGAATTAATTATACAAAATTATAAAATTCGCTAATTTAAAGAAAATAATATGTATTTATGTTAGACGCTATTTTTTAGGCTATTTATTAAATATTTATATAACAGATGAAAATTATATATAAACCAATATGTAAAGTTATATAATTATTTTTAAAAAAAAACTAACATAACTAATTAGAGAAAGATCTAAAATATTTTTAGGATTTTTCAAAGACCATTATTTCAAATTGTTTGAAATTGAAGAAACTCGATAATTAACTCGAATGCATAGGGTCAAAATTGGGTGTCAACAACTGCCCCATTCTTTGGGTAGGATCGATGAAAGAGAACCTGGGCAAAGAATATTGACAAATCCAATTTTGACCAAACCCATTTTCATTTCTTGGAAGGAAAGGCTTGGTATGGATTTTGAGGAATTATCCTAGGACTCGAGCATTGAGTTTCCTACATATATCAAGTCACCAGAGAATTCAGGTCATTTGTAGTTCAAAAATGTAGTTCAAAACAACGCTTGATTTGGCACTTGATTTTTGAAACAATTCAAAAGCTATCCCGATATCAAATTATGGGGAGACCAAAATACTCAGAAATAAGATTTAAGAGAGATTATTATAATACAGCCAAATTTTTAACATTGAGCCCGCCTACATACCTCTTGACCACAGGAATCAGGCTATCTGTAGTTCAACTCAATCAGTTGGAAAGGCAATCTATTACGCTAAGATGACCTTTGGTTCGGGAAGAGTGACAAATAAATCAAGTTATGAAAAAGAGACTTGCAATCTCTTAGTCATGAATGTGGAGCTCTTCACATCCATAAGTAAGAATTTACACGATCATAATTTTCAAAGCTTTTGGTGCATTGTCACTCGGATTTGAAGATTGGCTTCCAGTTGAAGTTGAAAATTACACCGTATGCGAAACTAAAATTGTAAGACCCCAAGGAAATACCCATATGCCTTCTAATAGGGGTGTGGTTTGATTGTGGTGGAAGTCACTCCTCAGCTCGCGTCTAGAGAGTTTGATATTCCTCCTCAGACTACGTCCCAGTTCGCTGCTAAGAAAAAGTTTCACGTTGTGCTGCATCCTTTTGATGATGTCTGTACCTGTGGTTTAACTGAGAATGCATCCTCTCGGATGTTTTCGATAAAGACTACGATAAAATTTATTAGTAGAAACTATAATTCAAATAGGAAAGTAGTGTCTTTACTAAGTTGGTATGTCAGTCTCCTCCGGTTTTGACATAGAGCGAATAAGGCACCCTTTCCAAAGTTGATGTGATTTATAATTTACTTCTCGAACGTCAACTTCCTCGAGTTTTGACGTAGTATATGATGTAATATGCTCATGGCCCTCTCGGCAATGATATTATCACATTTGATAATATATATGATGGCTCTCATGGCAATGATATTACCACATTTGATAATATAATGTTGATGGTCCTCTTGGCAATGATATTATCAATTCCGATAATATAATATGGATGGCCCTCCCGGCAATGATATTATCACCTCTAATAATATAATATGGATGACCCTCTTGGTAATGACATCACCACCTCCGATGACATAGTATGAAATGGCCTTTTGGCGATGCACATCACCAGAGGGATAAGATGATCTTTGTAAACCTGCATCCACAGAAAATTTGTTAGTTTTTAAACGAACTAATCTGTGTTGACTTCTTTGATTACTTGTTCCTCGTCTCGCTATCTTTGGTTAATTGCTTCTAGCTTTCCTCTTCTCGGCAGACATAAGATAGATCTTTATTTTAAATAAAATATTTGATATATGTATAAATATTTAAGGAAAATAGATTTTTAAAAAGTAATTTGAGGAGGGTTACTGCCAAGTGTCATGTCACATCAAACTTAAATGAAGGCTTCAGTTCAAGGTTTTGACATATCCGATAGCAATGTTTTGAAGACTTTGAATTTCTGGGATATTGGGGTTGATTTTGAAGTAGACCATGAGCTTCTGATCACACTGGAGATTACTTGAAGTTAACTTCAAAATTTCTGACAGTACTTGATAGAATTTTTGAGATCTTCTCAAAAATTAGATCTCAAAAATTCTGCCCCAGTGAAATGTCTTGGCATTTCCCAAAACCTTTAGAAGGAAGACTTGTGAAATTTTTGAGATCTACTCAAAAATTCAGCCCAGTTGCATTTTTCTGATGCATCCTCAATCTTGTCTTGCTGGCAAAAGATATTTCTGTTGAGAATTTTAGAATTTTTGAGTTCCTCTCAAAAATTCTGCCCCAGTTTTCATTATTAAGGGAAATGAAAATTTTTTGGGATGACCGAGCCGTTGTGGCGCCTACGTATCCCGTTGAGGCAGGAATCAGGTCAAACGTAGTTCCTCTCTTGGGAAAAAAAAGAAGTAGAAAATTTTAATGAGAAAATGACCGAGGCCGACGTAGGCCACCTACGTATCTCATTCTTGAGAATTCAGATCAGATGTAGTTCATTACAAAAGGGAATATAATATTAAGCATAAGCAATTACAAGCAAATAATGTGATTACAAGGAAGAAGATGAAAGGACAACTGATCTTCAGACGTAGTATCTCTTAACTGCATCTGAGTTGATTAGTTTTGGCCACTCTTGGCCGTCCATCTCTGACAAGATCAATGCACCTCCAGATAACACTTTACGAACCATGTATGGTCGTTGCCAATTTGGTGCAAATTTCCCTTTATACTCATTTTGATGGGGGAAGATGCGTTTCAAGAACAATTTTCCTTCTTCAAATGTTCTAGATCTCACTCTTTTGTTGAAAGCACGAATCATTCTCTGTTGATATAATTGGCCGTGACAAACAGCGGTCATCCTCTTTTCATCAATCAAGGCTAAATTTTCAATCCGATTACGAACCCAATCAGCATTGCTCAATTTGGCTTCTTGAATGATCCTTAATGAAGGTATTTCAACTTCAGCAGGTATCACTGCTTCTGTCCCATATACTAGCAAGTAGGGAGTTGCTCCGATTGATGTTCTAACGGTTGTTCGGTATCCCAACAAAGCATATGGTAACATCTCATGCCAACCGATGTGATTATCAATCACCTTTCTCAAGATCTTTTTGATGTTCTTGTTAGCAGCTTCTACAGCTCCATTCATTTGAGGACGATAAGCAGTCGAATTCCGGTGAGTAATCTTGAATTGCTCACATATCTCTTTCATCAAATGACTGTTGAGGTTTGCACCATTATCTGTAATAATGGAATCAGGTATTCTAAATCGACATATCAAGTTATTACGAGCGAAATCGGCTACTACCTTCTTCGTCACAGATTTATAAGAAATTGCTTCCACCCACTTAGTGAAGTAATCAATGGCAACCAAAATAAATCTATGTCCATTATAGTCTATTGGCTCAATTGGACCAATGACATCCATGCCCTAGGCTACGAACGGCCAAGGCGATCCCATAGCATTGAGTTCGTGAGGAGGCACTCGGATCAAATCACCATGTACTTGACATTTATGACACTTTTGCACAAATCTACAACAATCGTGCTCCATAGTCATCCAAAAATAACCAGCTCGAAGGATTTTCTTTGCCAATGTAAGTCCATTCATATGAGGCCCACACACTCCAGTATGTATCTCCTCGGGAAGTCTTGTAGCTTCAATGGCATCTACGCACCTGAGGAGTCCCAGATCTGGAGTCCTTCTATAAAGAATTTCCCCACTTGGAAAGAAATTGTTAGCCAATCGACGTATCGTCTTCTTTTGATTGGATGTCGCATCTTCTGGATAGGTTCCAGTCTCCAGGTACTTCTTTATATCATAATACCAAGGCTTTTCATCTGATTATGTTTTGACATGCGAACAATGAGCGAGCTGTTCCTTTAGATCTATCTCCAGAGGATCAATGTAATTCTGATCTGGATGCTTGATCATAGAGGAGATAGTGGCAAGAGCATCGGCAAATTCGTTTTGCAACCTTGGAGTGTGCATAAACTCTATCTTTCGAAATCTTTTACACAACCTTTGCACTAGTTGTACGTATGGTACGATCCTTCGATTCTTCACGGCCCATTCCCCTTGAACCTAGTGAATTAACAAGTCTGAATCTCCAATTACCAGCAACTTTTGGACATTCATATCGATGGCCAACATTATGCCAAGAATGCAAGCCTTGTATTCCGCCATGTTATTGGTGCAATGAAATCAAAGTTTAGCCGCCACAAGCTAATATTGATCGGATTCTGATATTAGAACCGCTCCAATTCCTGCTCTATTATAATTCACCGCTCTATCAAAGAATACCCTTCAACCAGGGTATGACTCAGAAATGCTTTCTCCTATGAAAAACACATCTTCGTCATGGAAGTATGTTTTGAGCGGTTCATATTCTTCATCGATCGGATTTTCTATAAGATGATCGGCTAGGGCTTGTCCTTTTACCGCTTTCTGAGTCACATACACAATGTCAAACTTGCTCAGAAGCATTTGCCATTTCGCCAATTTTCTAGTTGGCATAGCTTTCTGGAAGATATACTTCAATGGATCCATCTTGGAAATAAGATATGTAGTGTATGAAGACAGATAATGCCTTAGCTTTTGGGCAATCCAAGTCAAAGCACAACAAGTCTTTTCCAATAGTGTACCGAGCCTCATATGGAGTGAACTTCTTGCTAAGATAGTAGATCGCTCGTTCCCTTTTTCCAGTTTCATCATGTTGTCCTAATACACACCCGAATGCATTCTCTGAGACGGACAAGTATAGTAACAATGGACTCCCTTCTCGCGGAGGTACCAATACTGGTGGATTTGACGAATAATTTTTAATAGTGTCAAATGCTTTTTGACATCCTTCAGTCCACTCTGTAAGTGCATCTTTTTTTCAACAACGTAAAAATAGGCTCACAAATCACCGTGGATTGAGCTATGAATCTACTGATGTAGTTCAATCTTCCAAGAAAACTCATAACTTCTTTCTTGGTCTTTAGAGGTGGTAAATTCTGTATCGCCTTGACTTTGGAGGGATCAATCTCAATGCCTCTTCTACTAACTATGAAACCCAATAACTTGTCAGCTGGTACTCCAAAAGCATATTTAGAAGGATTCAATTTCAAGTTGTACTGACGCAGGCGATCAAAGAACTTTCTCAAATGGGTCAAGTGATCCAAACTCTTGCGGGACTTGATGATTACGGCATCCACATATACTTCAATCTCCTTATGGATCATATCATGAAAAATAGTCATCATGGCTCTCATGTATGTGGCCCCAGCATTCTTGAGACCAAATGGCATTACCCGATAATGATAAACACCCCAAGGTGTAATGAAAGCTTTCTTTTCAGCATCTTCTTCATCCATTAAAATTTGATGATAACCAGCAAAACAATCCATGAATGATTGAATTTCATGCTTAGCACAGTTGTTGATGAGAATGTGGATATTTGGTAATGGAAAATTTTCTTTGGGACTGGCTTTGTTGAGATCTCTGTAATCAACACAGATTCTGATCTTACAATCTTTTTTAGGCACCGGAACAATATTGGCTAACCAAGTTGGATACTTAGTAACCTCCACAACTTTAGCTTGAATCGGTTTGGTAACTTCTTCCTTAATTGTCAAACTCAAATCTGGCTTGAACTTTCGAGTTTTCTGTTTTATCAGGCTGAAATCTGGGTTGATCGACAACTTATGAGAAACAATATATGTGCTTAATCTGGGCATATCATCATAGGACCAAGCAAATACGCCAATGTATTGTTTGAGCAAATTGACGAGTTCCCTTTTCTGAGCTTCTGTCAAATGGACACTGATTCTGGTTTCTTTGACAAATTCTTCATCTCCCAGGTTCACGGTCTCAGTCTCTTCTAAATTTGGCTTCTCCTGATTCTCAAACTATTTCAATTCTTCTGTGAGGTGTTCAGGAACCATGGTCTCTTCATCATATTCCTCGAACTCATCATCATCTATCTCATTTTGTTCACTCAACTTATGACATGACATGATATTGGCAGGTTTTAAGTTATTTTTACTGAAAATCATAAATAAGCCATGTCAGATAAAGATTTAAAATAAGTAAGTAAGTCGTAAGTAAGTAGATCTAAGAAAAAGATGAGGCCTTCATTTAGAGCAAAAGAAAGTACAAACTTTGGCCATGACCATAGGTCAATCTTCCTTTTTAAAACATCACAAGGGAAATTAAAGCTTAAAGAGGTTAAATCACATAAAAGGTGGGTCTTAGGCCTCATTCAGATTACCATAGATTTTAAAAATAAAATAGATCCATCTTTGTCTACCAAGACGAGTGAGGAACTAAGAGCGGTGTGGATATCTAGTTAGGCACTTGCTCCTCTGGTTCTGCATCTCGAATGCTTGATGTCTCAATCATCTCCTCGAGCACAGCATCAGATTCTTCAAAAAGATTCTCGATTCCCTCCCCGAGGCCATCATCATTAACATATTCTCGCACTGGAAAAGACTGGTACAAGTGAGGTATCGGTTTTGCTAATTCCCAATCAACCACCTTGTTACTCGAAGCTTCCACTTTATCATCTGATGTTGGGATGTAGCCTAAGCCAAACTTTGACCCCTTTGTGAAAATCTGAACTGGCTCAATGATACCTTGCAAATATTTTCCCATTCCAAAACCAGGTTCAAAACCATTTTTAAGCATCAAAGTGGCTATTATCTTGTAAACAGCAGGCATAGGAGGATGTGAAGCCAAATCATCACCTATGGCATTCACTATCTCCACCATATAGTAGTCAGAACCTTTATCCACATCATCGATGATTGATGCATAGTCATTCGAGTGTCTTCCTTCTCCATGAATGACTATCTCATGATCATTCCACACGAACTTCATCAACTGGTGGAGGGTAGAGGGCCCGAGTAAAAGGTTGTAGCTAGTGGTGATGTCCATCACTTGGAACTCGATAATAAAATCTACGGGTCCTACCTCAATACCCAAACTAATAGCACCCAATGTTTCTCTTTGGCCCCCGTCGAAGGCTCTCATGTTTACTTGGTTCTGACGAACCTTCCCAAGATCAAAATTTAGTTGCTTGAGAGTCGACAATGGGCAAATATTAAGGCCAGATTCGTCATCTATCAGAACACGATTCACAATCTTGTCCCGATATTTGATTGTGATATATAAGGCTTTCTTATGCATTACCCCTTCGCAAGGCAACTCTTCATCATTGAAACTAATACGGTGGCCTTTGATGACTTTGATTACCATGGCTGCAAGATTATCACTGTTCGTCCCGATAGGTACGTGAGTCTCATTCAAAGCATTTAACAAAGCATGCCTATGTTGCTGTGAACTCATCAATAATGCCCACACGGAGATTTGAGCAGGTGTCTTCTCCAAATGTTTCGTGATGGAATACTCTTTAGGCTGCATTCTTCGCCAAAACTCCTCGGCTTCAGCTTCACTAATCGGCCTTTTCTGGTGGTCTCTCTTGTGGCCTCCTTGAGCGAATTATTCCGGTGTATAACACCTACCAAATCTAGTCATACCATGGCGGTAGCGGTCTCAATCACAAACTCTTTCTGGGCGGGGCCCTCTTTTGGCACTGAAGGAAAAGCTTGATGGGGTGCCATTATTACAAATTCTTTCTTAGTAAGGCCCTTATTTGGCATCAAAGCAAAAACTTGGTAGGGTGCCATTATCATGAACTCGGGCTTCTTACTTATGCTTAGAGAGGCTACACCCTTCTCAAGACTGTCAGGATTTGCTAGGACTATCGCCTTAGTAGCACCCCCAATCCTCTTCTATTTCAATCATGTTGATAGCATCTCCTCCGTGATTCGGCAAAGGATTACTATTCAACTTAGGAGCGACAGTTTGAAGAGTGACAACCTTGTGATCAATTAAGTCTTGAATCTTATGCTTCAGGTTGATGCAATCTTCGGTAGTATGGCCTGTACTATTGGAGTGGTATGCACATATCTGATCGGCTCTAAAGAATTTAGAGTCTGTGTTGACAGGCTTAGGCTCGATGGGATGAATTATGCCTGCCGCTTTCAATCTTTCAAACAGCTTAGTTTGGCTTTCAGTGAGAGGAGTGAAAATTCTAGAAGGCTTCTTTTCAAAGTTTGGATGAGGAAGGTCATAGTTATTTGGCGGAGGTGGAGGTACTTGGCGGTAATTCGAAGGATTTTGGCGGGGAGGTGTTGGTGTTTGGAATTTTGGGTATGGTTGAGTTTGGTAATTTGGTTGTGGAGCCTGGCAGTTTGGATGGGTATTTTGGTAATGTGGAGCTAGGAGATTAGGAGGTGGAGTTTGGTAATTTGGTTGGACATAGAAGATCAGGTAGTGATTTTGTGGAGCTGGGGGATAGACTTTGGAGGGTGAGGATTTTCTAGAGCTAAAGCCGAATGATCTCTTTGTCCTTCCATCAGACGCATGACAAATAAAGGACACATCATCTCTTTTCTTCCTCAATAGTCCCGAAGACCCAGCTTGGGCTGCTACGCGAGCAATCTTTCCGGTCTTAAGACTATCTTCGATAGTCTCGCCTACTTTGACTATCTCAGCAAATTTTGCTCCAATGAGTAACATCATTCTGTCATAGTATTCTGGCTCTTGGATGCGCACGAATACTTTAGTGATCTCCTTTTTAGACATGGGAGGTTGAACTCTGGCAGTCTCTTTTCTCTATCTGTATGCATATTCACGGTAGTTTTCAGTGGATTTTTGCTTGATCTTTTCCAAAGAGTATTGATTTGGAATGATCTCTACGTTATAAGCAAATCTCTCAATAAAATCTTTAGCTAAAGCATTCCAACTAGACCACTGCTTTATGTCTTGGGCGGCGAACCATTCCAAGGCCTCCCCATTCAAACTTCGGGTAAAGAGCCACATCAAAAATGCTTCATTCTTCCCAACTCCCACGAGTTAGTCACAATACCCCCTCAAATTAGCTAAGGGGTTACCAGTTCCTCCAAATGTGTCAAACTTTGGTACCTTGAACCTCTCGGGAAGGTCCAAATTTGGGTGGATACATAAGTCTTCGTAGTTCAGCCCCATAATATCTGGAGTATAATGAAGCTCCTTCATAGCTTTCATAATTTCTTCCTTCATGCTCTGCTTGGTCATTTCCTCTTTGACCTTCCACTCCTTTTCCTTCTCCTCATAGTGATCGGGTTCATGATAGGTAGTGTAGGGAAGATGTGGTTCTGTGAGGATTGGAATATGGAAAGTGGCTTTTGGAGGTAGGGGTTGAGCAGTAAGTGGGTTTTGAGTGTTTTGAGGAGGATTCTGGTACATGGGAGGGAATGTTTGAGAGTTGATAGCATTTAGGCTTTGAGAAGGAAGAGGTGTTTGGTACGAAGAGCTAGTATGATGTTGGTTAGGTGTGGTTAAGTAAATAGTGGGAGGCTTTTGGACTGGAACAGTAGGTGGATTGTGTGGAAAATGTTCGGGCATTGGATTAGGAGCAGGGAAATGGAGTGGAGATCTTTCATTGTTTGGAAGAGGAGTGTTGACGATAATAAGCCAAATTTGCCAACTCCCGAGTCTTATGCATCTCGGCCCTCATTTCAGCCATTTGTTGTGCCAATTAAGCAATCAACTCATTCTGCTCAGCAATGATAGGGTCTGTTACTGTGATCTCATTCAAACCGATGTTCTCACCATTTCCAGTCATCTTTCCTTTTCCTTTCAATAGACTTTGGCCAGGGAATGAATCTTTAGGGACTTTAGATCGCATGAAGTATGGATGCTCAGCCAGCTTCTCAACACAGATCAATTCTAGTTACCTGATAAATGAAAAACAACTCAAAAGTAGCCATGTTAGTCATTGTTCTTAATGAGATATGCAAATAAGATGACATAAGAATAAACATATAAGTGTCATTTTGCTTTAAGCAGATTAATCCACGAATGTATTTTGGATGAACGGGAGGACTCAAATGGAAAGAAAAATTGTTTTTGCTAATTCATTTGATTGAATTAGGAAGGTCGACTTGCATAGAATCCTGCTTACTTCTCTCACTCATATGTCTTTTTTAGGTGAATCCTTGAGAATCCTTCGCTAATTAGGGAAAATAAAAATTTTAAAAGATAAAGGCCGAACCTTAAGTAAGTTGCCTACGTATCCTCCGGAAAATTCAGGCCCAACGTAGTTCGAATTACATAAAATAACTTAATCATACCCTTCTCATAAAGAGACTAAGCTCGAAAAGAGCTTCTGACGTACCCCCTATGGGCTCAAGTCTCACGTAGTTTTTAATTACAATAAAATTGAAAAACAAAATGACAACATATGAAAAATGCGTAACATGAACTTAGTCTACCCGTAGTCTTCTTTCCTTCCTCTTCAATTGTCGGGTGACGATCATGTGCTCTCGTCACCTGAATCTTCTTTTGTTTTACCCTTTTCTCTCATGGAGAAAACGTTCCCCAAATTTAGTTTCCCAATGTCATGTTCAAATTCAGGGATTCTTGTTGATGCTCTAAAGATATTAGTTATCTCTTGATCGATTTTAGCAATCTTTCTTTTTACCGAAGTTGTTTTCATATCAACCTTGATAATTTTTTCTCGTAGCATCCATTCAGTTCGGTTCAATATTGTGATTCTCTTCTTTGCTGCAGCTATCCTCTCTTTAGTCTTGGCAAATCTCTCAAACTTTGATTCTTCAGTTTCTTCATCACTAACCAAATCAATGACTGATGTTGATGCGTTGACACTTTTTTCAGAAATTCTAGCAAGTCAGTCTTCCTGTGACGGAGGAATGGAAATATAGAAGATTTTTTAGAGTAAAGGGTTCAAATATTTTCTGAGAAACTTGGACAACACTTCAGGAGTAATTTGGATGGACTTTTTTGTTGTGGATTTTCATATATTCTTAGAGTGTTCTAAAAAAATAAGAGTGGATTAATTCTGCTTTAGACAAAATAACACACCATAACACAAAACAATTATATCAAGTAGCATACAAACAGTTTATATCGCGTCCTAAATTTGTGACCTTTTTATGCCAAAGGTTGGCCTAACGAATTGAAGGATGTGTATGTCTTTTTAGCCAATTCATTATCCAAAAATGTTTGAAAGAACTCAAAAATGTTTGACAATACAAGTTCAGAAATGACAAAATGAAGTACAAATAAAAGCAATCCCACGCATGGGATGATAGCAAGTCTCAAACTGTCTCTGATCCTTCGTCAAGTTTGGTTCTCTTGGCGGCACTAACTTCTTCCCATATGAAGTATCTATTTGTCCACAAGTGATCTCTTGCTAGTCGAGCCTTTTCTTCATACCCGGCCCTCTCTACTGTCTGGATCTGTAGCTCCATGCGATCATCCAACTCGGCCATGCATTGTCTTGCCTTTTGTAGTTCCTTCTTCAAATGGGCTATGACTCTAGCATTCTCTGAACATTGGCGTTGATGGGCCAATTCATTTTCTTCGTATCTTTCCCGAAGTCGGTGGAGTCGGACATGATGTTCAGCGCCAACATCTTTGATACAATGGGGGACGTTTGGACCGGGCTCGATGGTTCCGACGAGGTTCTTCTTCAACCATTCTTTGTACTCATCGCAACATTCAGGCTGAAACCTATTTGGTACCGGGTCGCCAACCACCCTTCGAGTTTTCCATTCTTGAATTATCATTGCAGAAAAAGTGACTCGGCCATCTCATGGTCCGTTGTGAATTTTTTCATGTTTGCGGTTTGGGGAAGCTCTTGTTTTCCTCCTAATTGCCTAACAACTCGAGCGGGAGCATAAGGTCGAGTGCCTCTCAATTCGGGGAGCACCAAAAAAAGGATCTCTGAACCTCGAAGCACAGCTTGTCTAGTTACGAGATCCAGGATTGCCCATTGCACATCTTCTTTTCTCAGCCCCTGAAACCTCGGAAACTAGAATTGTTGACCTTCTTTCTTCTTGAAATGATTAAGGTGTAGCCACTAACCGTGAAACGACAATTTGTCTTTTCGAATTAGGGGATCCGGTTCTTTTAGATCATGGACCTTAGGCAAATGTTTCATCATCCACCACTGAAGGATCCGGTTGCAACCTTGAAAGAAACGTTCGCGGCTTTTACATTTATCTAAAGCTCTGTAAATATCGGCAAGAATCATGGGTGCCAAATTGTAATACTTGATCGCCGATCCGTAGTCTACCCCATTAAAAATGGCATGAGTGACCATTACTACACTTGGATGGATAGTGAAGTTTGGGCCTTGGGGAAACACCATTGACCCAAGAAAACATACCGCAAAAGCAAAAGTGCATGTTTTCTTCCAAGTTTCTTTCGAAACAAATTCTTCTTTGAACCTTTCAAAAGCCCTTGCACGCCCGAATCGACGATAAAGCTTGTGAAGTGGGATATTTGGTCCGGGGAGCCTATCCATCCACTTGGCCTTGACAAGTGAGAATACTTCTTTGATTTTGTCAAAGTCCCATATTTTAGGAAGTAGGAGATCACTATCGGGTTTACGTTTTCTTTTGTTGCACATGCCCACACTTTCATAACTGGCAATAACTTCTTCAATGGTCGGAGTCATTTCCATTTTTCCAAAACGAAATACCATGTTCTCGCTGTCCCAAAATTTTACCATAGTCCCAATTAAATCCGGCCAAGCTTCCATTTCCATTAGTGACGGGAGATATCCTATGTGTTTTCTAACTTCTTTCTTGTCTGCATCATTCATAAACTTCCACCACACTTGGAGATAGGGGTGGGGTTGAGTCGCAATTCGGGTCCTTAAAGGTTCGTACTGCGGATTCATCATACAAGAAGAAGAAAAATGTAAGTTACCTCCCCCCAACTGATAATGAGTTGTTTAAAATGACATACACTTCCTTCAATTACACACATAAGTATGATTGTCTTTTATTGGTCGTGGGCCAAATAGACAAAGTGTGGGCTTCTAATGGGCCCAACACGCCTTGGGTGCTGGGTCATCCTATTTAATGCGCTAAATTGAGGGATTTGGCTTCGCTCTACGCTAGTTGACTAAAAGTGGCCTTTGAAAGACCGGGGCCCAAGCGGACAACTTGGGTTGTAACTATGACAACCATTGGACGCGTGACGAACCAATAAATTGTCAATCGTTTCGAAAAGGGTTAAGTATAAAAAAGTCCGGCTGGGCGATCACAAAACCGTCCTTTAATATACTGTATTTTATGTCGTGGTGACAGAAGCATGCCGTGAATGCAAATGACAGTTAATATCATCATAAATTAAACATATAAAGCACAAATAAATCAAATATCACAAAATCATATTATTAGTCAAATA